>CAWUFW010016385.1:0-312347 GCA_963921515.1 Calotriton arnoldi | reverse complement strand
CCTATGGTGCTGCTGTTGCTGGTGTAGGTATTTCTGCATCCCTCTGTGTGTGATGTGTCGGGTACGTGTAGTTTGTTTTTGTTGTTGGTGTCTGACTTACCTTCTGCGCCGTACGCGTCCGTGCCTGTTCCGGTAATAGAGGTAGAATATTGGTAGGATCGGCACGAAGGGATTCATGGTTGGTTCGTCTCGTTCGTCTTTCTCTTTGCTTCGCCTCGTCCTCGTCGCTGGCGTGTTCGTCTCGTAGCCGTGGATCGTGTTGTGGCGCGAATCGGAGCTTATGTGCGCCTCGCCCGGATGCTTTGACGTGCCGTGCGTAGCGACGGGTTCGGCGCGTACGGGAAGCGCATCGTACTTGTCCGGCCGGACGGGGCTGCATTTTTGCTTCCGTGCGGCTCGATTCTACGATTCCGGATCCGGCTCGGTCGGGGAACAGGACCTGGATTGGGTGAGAACGACTGGGTCGGAATCTATGCTGTTGTGCGCATCGTACTTGCTCGTTCAGAATAATGTGCGGATCGGTCGGGAAACAGGCATTCGCATGGCTTTTTTCCCGACCGAATGGTGTTAGGTGCGCCTCCGACCGAGATCGGAATCGGCCCCTCTGTCTTTAGTATTTCCTCGAGATGTTTGTCAAAGATTAAGGTTGATCATAAAATTCGGGGCGACCAATATCTGACATAAAATTCTTAAAAAACTTTAGCCAGGGGATTTTTAAAGCAAGCTCTGAGTCACAACAGTCCTTTACTATGGCACGGTTGAAATCCATGTGGTCCGAGGTCCATATTTTGTGCCAAAGCAGGACTGGCTGAATCTTGATCAAATCTATTAAATAGTTAGCTCCCAGTTCAGAGTGACATACAAAGTTTGAACAGCTAGAAGGGAGTGCTAAAAGATTTTTTAAAAAGGCATTTTCCACCACCTGCAGTGATTCAACATTTGCGTGTCCCCATATTTCAGAACCGTACCTTGCAATAGTTCTGCATTTTGCATTGTATATGGTTAACATTTCTTTCGGCTGAATACTCCCTAGTTTCCTAGCAAAATTACGAAGAGCCATGATAGATCTAACAGATTGCAATCTTCTCGAATTAATTGCACTTTTCCAATTCCCTTCACCATCAAATAAAATTCCCAAACAGGAGAAAGTCGGGGTTAGAGGTAAAATATCTTTTCCTATAAAAATGTTACGACACTTAGTTGAATTATGGCCCTCCTTCATAACAAATGTCCTGCTTATATGAATTCATAACCCCAGATTTTCCATAAAAAGTACAAAGCTGTCAAGAAGATGCTGCAAAGCCAAAGGGGTGTGCGCCATAAGTACCGCGTCATCCGCATAAAGCAGAACAGGTATTGGCCGGTGCTTCACTTGTGGCAAATACGCACACGTACTAGCGAGTGTGTTTCCCAGGTTATTAATATACAAGTTAAATAAAAAAGGGGCACGTACGCACCCTTGGCGAACCCCTTTTTCAGTACTAAAGGGGCGTGTACACTCACCCTTTATACCAAAACGTACCCTTGCGTAACTGTTTGAGTAAAAGTGTCGTAAAAAGTTAATAATAGCACAATCAATACCCATCGAACTCATTACAAACCAAAGCTTATCGTGGATTACACAATCGAAAGCTGATGATAAATCAACAAAAACCATATACAAGTTGCCACTTTTGATATACACATATTTACCCAGTAGCAAATTCAAGTTGATGGCTTGCTCCGTGGTCCCAATTCCCTGACGGAATCCATATTGTAAGTCAGAGATCTTATTGTTACAATCCGCCCAGCTTTGTACTCTACCTAAAAGAATACGGCCCACCACCTTAACCAACGAATCTAGTAAGGAGATTGGTCTATAATGCGCTGGGCAGGTGCGGTCACCTTTCTTAAATATAGGTACAATCTGAGACTCTGCCCATGACAAAGGGAACCCCACACTCTGGTAGAATCTAAAAACATGGGTGAGAAGGGGGCCCCAAAGATTGATATTAGCTTTAAACAGGTCAATCGGGACCCCATCAGGCTCTGTAGCTTTATTTCCCTTACTTGAACTAATTGCAAGGGAAACCTCTTCCAGGGTGAAGTTTAGAGCAGACCAATCAAGGGCGGGAGTGAGTGTCGGGGGCGTTACCGTAGGAGCTGAACCAGGATGATCAATAACACAATCTGTAGTAGCCGAATACAAGCTGGAAAAATGTGCTACCCAGTTCTCTTCAGTCACTGCAGCCTCTATTTTTGGTTTATCACCTTCACTAAAAAATGGGGAGTTAATAACACGCCAGAATGCAGTGGTATCGTTACTACGGCTAGCCTCATACAGTTTCTACCAGGTCTCCTCTTTTAGGGCTTTTTTACGATTTTTTAAGGTAAGCCTATATGCCCGTCTCCAATGCTGAACCTCCTCATTGTTCCTAGGACTGTTTTTCAGAGCTCTTATTAGTTTTTTGTGGGCCTCACTGCATGCATGGTTAAACCAACCCTTCCTCTTTGCCGTTCCTGTCTTCTGCTTGGATGTTAACCCCACTTTAATAGTTCTGATAATTTGGCCAAAAGACTCCATGATAGCAGAGGCTTCCTCCGAAGTATCCAGACACACATCAAAGGCACTCTTTTGCTGCTGGATTAGTTGCTCTAAGAAGCTAGTCGGGTCAATCATGGACCAACGTAAAGTGTAGCCATTCATTCGAGAGAGCTCTAAGTTTTCCAAGGCTAGAGTGTGATGACAAGCCCTTTGGTCTTTTGCTAACCCAGAGTTTAGCACTAAATTCTGAGGATAGTGATCACTCATTGCACAGTCGTGTCATGTAAAGTTAGTGACTAGTGCCGAATAACGGTTGGGGAAAAGCAGAAAATCTATGACACTTTTACCCATAGTGCCATCAAAGGTGCAAGATACCTCAGTTGGGTTGTCTCCAAATTCATTACTGAAGCATAAATCATATTTAAAAATAAGCTCTTTGAGTTTCTTACCATAGTCTGAACGTAGGAAATGAGTGACGTCTTCATTCAATGGTGAGGTCATGCCACAAATACTATTAGAAGGCAGTTTACAGGGTTGAATGTTAAAGTCCCCCACCCAAATTAGGATTTTATCCCCGTTCCCCTTCGAAAGAATGGATTCCAAATCGGTATCAAGTAAGGCTAATATGACCAGTATGTCTGAATCACAAGCATTGTTGTAAAATTAACTAAGATCAGCTCAGAGGATACAGAAAAATCAATAGTAACGATTTGATAGAAAGTGCTAGGTGACTTAAAGATTACAGTAGAGGAGGGTAGTTTATTTGACACATATATGCAAAGACCACCCTTGGGTCTGCCATGCCTTGATGTAATAGCAGGAGAATTAAAGGTTTTAAAACCATTGAGGTGACATGGTTCAACAGCCCAAATTTCTTGTAAACAAACAATAGTAAAATTAGCTGTAAATTCAAGCCAGTCTGGAGAATTAAGCTTACTACGCAGCCCCGCTTCATTCCAGCATAAATGTGATGTTATTTAAATCTGGGGACATAGAGTTCACAATTATCTCCTTGCTTGACAGGGATTGTTCCGCGATCGTTAGGACATTAAAACCCATCTCTGGCTGTATATTATTGACAGGAGTCGGAATTGTAGGAGCAAGATTTTGCAATATGATTCCCACCAATGATTCATTCTTTAGTCAATCTACCCCAGTAAGGCTGGAAAGACTATCAAACCTGTTGGAGGTTGCAATGGAGTACAGGAGGGGACTTACATAGTTTGAATTTGTGGGTGGTTGTTGCAGTGTACATTGAATTTGTGGGAGTCGTTGTGTCAAAGCATTTGTCTGACTGAACAGTTGTCTGGGGGGCTTATAAAAGAAACCAAGCAGGAGAACTATGATTTGGTTTTGGGTTGGGAGCATTGACTTTGCCCGACCCAGTATATCATTTACCAGTCCTGGGGATTTGAAAGAGAGCACCACACAGTCACCCTGAAACACTTTAGTACCCCTTCCAACTCACCCAACCCATCTGGCCATCTTGAAATCTACAAAAAGCGCTCCCCCCAACCCCACTTTAGAATGTATCCAGTTGAGAGATTTATTTCTCAGTGAGTCCCATGATTCGTGGTGCAGAGACTCTATTGGCGGAACGTTTGCCAAGATGACCACATACGGGGTAACATCAGGAGGGAGGTCTAGTCGATCCATGACAGGCGGGGGGTGTGTAAGGGCTGTTCTCCCCGCATGAGTATTAAACTTGGAGACTGATGATGTCCCCCTATTATGAGCCCTTACTGCGTCCTCAACAGAAGCGTGTTGTGTCTGGGGCACTGTCGTTAACACTTGGTGAAGGGGTTGGAGTGGTTGAAGGGGCACCTCACAAATCCCTATAACAGGTTGTTGTACTGGGGGGGTTATGAATGTTCTAGGGACAACACCATCAGTACTACAGTAATCAGTTGGCCCTTCCCTCCCATTCCCAGAGTACAGATTCGCTGAACCCAATCTTTCTGCACATGTTAATACAGCACATTCAACAGCTTTAAGTCGATCTGTAAGACTACACACAGAGGATTTAATAAGATCTATCAATGCTTGCACTGAAGTCGCTAATGAAGAGCAGTCCCAGGGAGTCAGGCGGTACAGAGGGCAATAATTTGCTCAAGTCTCTCTGGGGCTTTGAGCTTGGGCCCGATTTACGACACGTATGCCCTTTTTGTAACCTTCATTTTCCCATCACATGATGTCGTGTTGGCCTTAGCAGAGAGTATTTTGGAAAATTTGGGCCGTTTAGATGGGGGGGGATAGAATTCGAAGTGCCCGGTGAAATGAGGGTAAGGATTTGGTCAGACTCACTCTTTTTCGCAGTATCTAAACTTGTGGGCTGCAATTCAGGCAGTTGGTCCGCATTTGAGGAGGATATACATATGTTAGGAGGTTCGATGCCACTCTCAGTACAAGTAGTTAGGGTTTCCTCCACACCTAAGATTTGCTTCTCGATGGCCCCCATTGCCCCCGTTATGAAATTCATAATGGACTGCCGCGATTTTGGCAGTGATATTGCTAGGGCGGAAGTCGGTTGTTTCCTTTTCCCCATGGTCAAATAGGAAAATACCACTGAATAAATCCAAAACTACACGTACAAACGATAAAGTAACAACAAAATGAAACAATCAAAGATTATAGTACCATAGCCGAAGAAGTTGTCGCAGGGCAAGAAGGCAGAATTATAGAAATCATCGCCAGAGCACACATCAAAGAGGGGGGGCCCAGCCCTGCCTCCTCCTGCCGCTGACGGGCGCAGACGGGCCCTCCCTTGGCCCGGGCGCGGCCCGGGCACGCCCGCGTGCATCCCGTGCTGCGGGAGTCTCTAGCCCCTCTTAAGCACCTCCGGGCGCAAGCGGGAAGGCAAAGGTCACGGTGGCGGCTCCTGCCGCAAAGGATACTGGGGATTGGAGTCCCCCGGCTGGATTCTGTCGTCCCGCGACACAGGAGTCTCGAGCCCCTCTTTAGCGCCTCCAGGCGCGAGGGCAGAGGTCGTGGTGGCGGCTCCTGCCGCAAAGGATACTGGGGATTGGAGTCCCCCTGCTGGATTCTGTCGTCCCACGCTGCGGGAGTCTCTAGCCCCTCTTAAGCGCCTCCGGGCGCGAGTGATAGGGTAAAGGTTGCGGTGGCGGCTCCTGCCGCAAAGGATACTGCGGATTGGAGTCCCCCTGCTGGATTCTGTCATCCCTAATACTTATGTGCAAATATTAAGTTTTAGTTCTTTATGGCTTTAAAAATGATTAGTTGGCGTTCATTTATGTTATGTATTATATTAATTGTGAGTATTTTTATAGCACAGACCTGGATCCCGATGGCAGCAGAACGTTGTATATAGTAACCATGTGATATCTGCCTGGCAAGCGTGACTACATAGTACTCACAAATATGTTTACATAGCTTAGGGAAAACATACATATGTAGTTTAAATATCTTTGAGGCAAAGGTAAAGGGAGACCATGTAGGACTGAGTGGGGGGCAATGTGGCTGGTAATTTTGGCAGGGTGGGGGGCAGACGGGCCACACATGCACACATATACATACACTCACTCACACCCATGCATTCACACACATGCGCACTCACAACAAATTAAAAAATGTATACCTACATGTATGCACACAACAAACCTTCAAAAACATAAAACTGACCTGTCCTGCAGCTCCTGGAGCGGAAAACCTCAGAGGTCCCAGGACAGTTGGGACATGCTGCCTTCCCTCACTTAGGTCAGCTAATGAGGGAAGGCAGCAGTCCCTCACTCGTCACATAGTGGGATGGAGTCAGTGAGACTGTTGACTCTACCCCACTCTGTGACGAGATGTCACTGATTGACAGTCGGCCCTGGGCACTTCATGGTTTAAAACTGAAGCACCCAGGTCCAAGGAAATCAGTGGCACTCTCCCTCATCACGAGGGGGAGAGCCTTGATGCACTTTTGCCAGGCTGAGGAGGTCACGACCACAGGAGCTGTGAAATCCTCAGCCTGGCAAAGTTTAGCTCAGGCAGCTAGGACCCTGCATATTTAGCGCATGTCTAGCTCCTGGCAGTCTGATCTGAACAAGGAGTGTCTGTCAGGCTGACCTTTGCTCAGCCTGACAGATACTCTTCTTCTCCGAAAAAGTTGAGGGGGAGTGGCCCCTTCGCCCATATTGTCGGGCCGCAGCTGGTGGGGGGTGTTTATGGAACCTGGGACTGGTGGTCAGGGACTTACTTGGTAACATCATCGTGACTGGCGGAGTTCCTTCCTGAATTGTTCTAGAGGTGGAAAGTCTGAAAAGAGGGATGGTTTATTCCAGAATCTCATCAATTTTATGGAGGTAGCTTGTGTATTTTATGTCTGTGATCTCTTGATTTTCAGGGACTCGTGCTTTGTAATTGTCATGACCAGAGGAGAGGACTGTGCAGAGTATTTACAAGCCTCCCAATTTCCTAATGCTTCCAACTGTGTTTGTACTGCAGAAGTTAGGGAAGTAGTTTCAGGAGACACATGCGAAAAAGGATTAGGCAAGGTAGAGAAATCAATGTTGGGCCAGCAATGTGGCTAAGTCAGTGTTTAATTTGAGCCGGTGGTTTCCGGTGCTCAGCACCAGCGCTTAATCATCAACACAGGTGCTTTTCATGAGCACCAGTTAAGGAAACATTCATTTATGGTAGGCACAGGGAGATTAAGTGATCTTCCCAGAATCACATGATGCTGAGCCGATGCAGAGACTCGAACCTGGTTCCCCAGTTCCGAAGTCGGCAGCTCTGTTGGTAACACCACATCCTCTCCCCACTCTCATGGTTAGTAGTTGGTTCTGCTTTAGGCGGCGCCAACAGGAGAAATGGGCTGGTGCAAGCTGCCTCCTGATTAGAGCCTCAGGACTTATTTTTTTACAAATTAACCAATGGCCTGAGTAAGCTAGGAGCGTACCACTTCCTATGAAGTAAGTGTGAGAAATTTGGTTAATGGTTGTGGGGAATGTGAGCCCTTATCGAGCAACAGCCACAATCCTTGTCAGGGTGAACCACAAAAGTCACTAAATTAATCTGTTTAACTCTTTGGTAGCTTGCCACAAAAGCAGTCAGGCTTAACTTAGAGGCAATATATAAAGTATTTATGCAGCACTCCAACAGTAATAAAGTTAAAACACAGCACAAGAAATATCCCTAGCCTACTGTCTAAAATATAATAAGATTTAATTATTTGACACCAAAATGACACAAATCTAATCGGTAGAACTGGAGATATGCAATTTCAAAGATTCAAGGTAAGTATAGCGCCTAAAAGCACAAAGCGCCACTTGCGTTTATCTGGTCATGTGAGACCAGGTGAAAGTCACAGATACAGGGACCAGGTCAGTTCTGCTGAAAAAGTTACCTTCTAAAGTCCAACACGACGAGTTCAGTTCGTGGTGGAGACGGCTGTGAGGAGCAGGGAGAGAGTCGCTGATGATCATTGCTGTAGCACGAAGAACAGGCCGGGCATTGCAGACAGTTGTCACTGTAACACGAAGATCATGTCAGGGTCACAGACGGTTGTTACTGGAGCTTCATGTTGGCGGTCACAGTGGGCTGTCGATGCTGTAGTGCAAACTGCAGATCTTGCGTTGCAGGTAGTTGCTGGAGATTGCAGTAGCATGAAGAGTCATGTACACCAGAGTTTCGCATTGGTGGTCAGCGTGGGCGGCAAGATCTTGATGCAAAGGTATCCGTTCAGTCACAAAGAGCCCAAAACTTCAGGATATCTCTTTTTCTTCAAGGGGGACCTCAACTGATGCCACACCAAGGGTAAAGGTCCTGGGAGACACCTCTTGGGATCACAAACTCACTCCTGTAGAGGCCAGCAGGGCTCAGGCAGGTCCAAGCAAGCACAGTTGCAGCAGGTCAGATGGCAGTTGAAGTAAGTCCTCTGGAGCTTGTTGTGTCCCTGTAGCTCAGACCAGCAGGTCAGCCAGCTGACCATTGGAGTCACTTCAGCCTGGGATGAAGGGCACAGGTCCAGTCTTCTTTCTCCCGCAGCAAGGCAGGCCTCAAGCAGCAGGGTAGTCCTCTGGCAACAGGGAAGTTCTTCTGTAGTATCCACACATCCAGGAGTGTACTGAAGAGTGGGTCTGAGGGTCCCATTTTGATACCTAGTGCCTCCTTTGAATTGGGAGAAGCTTCTGGGGTTTTTCCCCCACAGAAGTGTCTGGAATGTCTTGCCTCTCTGCCCTGGTCCCAGTCTGTGGGCACAGTAGGCTAATGTGAAGTCCTTTGTGAGTGTGCCAATAACTTTGAAGTGCAGGTGTGCTAAGTGACATTTTCACTCCCACCTCCATCAAGCCAGGATGGCCCATCCTGCCAACACCAGACCATCTATTGTGATGCTGTCTGGGAGGAATACACAAAGGCCAACTGCCAACTACACCTAGTCATGAGACTCAGGAAACGGGCATCAGATGGTAAGGGAAACAAATGGCAACTTTCTAAAAGTGTTATTTTCAGAATTGTGACTTAAAATACGAATCTACCATTAAAGAGGGTTATAATTACAATTCCTCAGACACCATCCCAAACAAAGGTTATCAATTATTAAATGTAATAAGGTAGCCCAATAGTATCCAATGGGAGGGATAGACCTTGGAAAAGTGAAAAACAAAGTTGAAAGTTTTTCACTACCAAGAGATGTAAAACTTAAGAGTACATTACAAACTTTTTAAACGCAACCCACCCTGCCCTCTGGGCTGCTTAGGACCTACCCTAACGGTGACTTAAATGTATTAAAAAGGAAGGTTTAGGCCTGGCAAAAGGTTTTCTTGGCCAGGTCGAAATGGCAGCTTATAACTGCATACAAAGACTGCAATGGCAGGCCTGAGACAGGTTTGAAAAGGCTACATAAGTGGGTAGCACAATGAGTGCTGCAGGCCCACTAATAGCATTTCATTTACAGGCCCTAGGTACAAGTAGTACCACTTTACTAGGGACTTACAAGTAAATTAAATGTGCCAATCAGGTGTAGCCAATTTTACAGTGTTTAAAGGAGCGAGAACAAGCACTTTAGCACTGGTTAGCAGTGATAACATGCACAGAGTCCTAAAAGCCAACAAAAACGGGTTCAGAAACAGGAGGTGTGAAGGCAAAACGTTTGGGGGTGACCCTGCAGAGAGGGCCGGATCCAAAGGTAAGGAATTCATTAATATCACAATAAACACTTAACAGCATTCAAGGTAACCCATAAGCAGATACACTTACCAGCATTAGCCCGGAGTGAAACTTCGACCATGTAGAAGGTGGAGACTGGCTTCTATTTTATGGGTGTTAGAATAAATGGAGAGAGTTAAGTAGGAAGAATCTGCTCAAGAACCCAACAGAGGGACCAAAAATGCATAAAATGTGCATTTGAAGGAAGAAGGCTAGAAAGCGAACTAGTCATCAGCTGAAATTATCAATTAAGGACGTTGCCAGACATAGACTGGAAGGCAGAGCCAGCTTACATACTGTCAGTACCTTTTTAACCTGTAATTGAAGGATCATCAACCTAAAAGGCAAAGATGGCCTTCTCGGATTGGGAAATCTCACATTAAGGACACAGAGATCATAGAAACGAGGTGGGCATTTTGAATCAGTCAGATCTTTACATGCACAAGGCAACTAATACAATGGGCAAACGTTCTCCATCACTGCCCTGGTGAACACTGAAGTAATCTCCCAAAAACTGGCAATCTGAGACTCCTAATATGATCTGGTGAAGATGGTGTAGACTGCCACATTCTGACAACCCTAAAGTCCTCAGGAATCCCCCCTCCCGCCTCCCCCCCAATAAGTCCATCCAGAAAGCCTAGCTGCTGATTGGAATGGAACATCTGATCCAAGGCACAAACCAGCCGAAGAGCATGCATGAAAGAAGCAAGTTCCCAGGAAGACATTTCCCAGTTCACAGTCAAAGAAATTGCAACCTTTACAATCAATCAGATACTGGAACTGACCCCAATACATACAAGAGTCATGAATTACATAAACCTAATATTCAGATGTTTCATCAACTAGTGCAGGAGGAGGGGGTGAGATAGAACACAAAGGCACAGGAGGGGATGGATGGAGCAAGGAAACATGGAACATAGGATGTATATGCCAATGTGCAGCAATATTAACCACACATCCCAGGATTGGCAGCAGCAGACACAATGAAAGAACCCTTAAAAATGAGGGTGGAACTTTCAATGAACTCCAGGAATACAAAGATTAAATGTAGACAGCCATTCAGAATCTTCATTCAAGTAGACAAGATGAGGAATGGAACTATTTTCTGCAAATTGTTTGCACATAGTTTTGGCATGCTGGAGGTGTGAAACCTGGTCCTTAATGATAGACAGGAGAGAGGAAATGAGTAAGGAAATAGGTGGTAACAAGGAAGTAGGAATATCTACAGGGAGCATGCATGAGGAAAACCATAAGTCCAGTAAAATGGAGACAGTCGCAAGGTGCTGGGTAGTGAATTGTTGTAAATGAATTCTGCCACAGAGAGCCAGCACCCCCAATCCTGAGGTATGTATTAAAAACCATTTAGGATATTATACCAATGCCTGATTAGTCCTCTCGGACTGGCCATCTGATTGAGGGTGATAAAGGGCCGACTTTTTACCCAGAAACCCAAAGCTGGTAACAAGAGCTGACCAAAATTGAAAGGTAATCTCGGATCCTCTATCTGTAACAATAAAGGACAGCACCCATTGCCACCTTACAATCTGTTTTAAAAAGACACTAGCTAACTAGAAGCAGTGGGTAAAGTAGACAAAGGTATGAGGATACTCAACTTAGAAAAAGAGTTGATCACCAGCAAAATCACTCAGTTTTCATCTGTCTTTTGTAAACTTGCTATAAAGTCTATAGAAATTGACATCCTTGGTCGAGTGGTAGTAGGGAACAGCAGAAGAAGACCAGCAGGCTTGGTGTGAACTAGTTTGATTTATAAACTACTACATATGAGAGTACATGTTGAATAACATCCGTATGCCATTGAGACCTCCATGCAAAATGGCCAACAAGATCTTTGGTCGATGTGATTCCTGGATGGCCCACCATAGGAGCCTCATGCCATCAATGTGTGTAAGTTTGTAAGGATTTCTTAGACAGATATAGTCTATTTTCATGGGACAGTAGATCTTGCATTTGTTACGTTTTGTTTGGATGTTCTTGCATCCATGTATCACTATTAATCTTTTGTTGCTGTCTTTTGTTTAATTCTAGAAAAGTTTCTAATAGTAGAGTTGAATTTCTTCAGTACAAGATAAGGTATTAGAATTTTCATGTCGCTTTCCATGGTAGTAATAAATAGAAAAACTGAAGCATGAAAAGAAAAGTATAGAACTTGCATAATGGTAGCTTTCACATCACATGTATTACAAGAATCCTAAATTCTTGTGTTCAGTCCACACAGTCATTTTATATTGAAGTCAATGTCACCAATATGCAAATGGATCTCTATTGGTGAGTAATTCTTGGTCGTAGATTGAACCTGCTCAGTTGTGGACAAAGTTCGTGAATATTAAACAATGGATTTAAACTTTTGGGTATAAACATCTCTTTATGACAGTAGGGCCCCGATGACTCCAGCCGAGGCATTTGTCTCTATAATGAATGGTAAAGAAAGATCGAGGTGTCTCAGGATTGGAGCTGATGTAAACAAAGGGGCAGATTTACAAGAAAGTGACTCAGTGTGGAACGCAAGCCATTTGGCTGCGCCGCACTGAGTCACTTTCAAAGCACAGGGATGCGACATATTTACAACAATATGTCGCATCTCTGTGCTTCCCCCTGCCCTGGCGCACAAACTGCTGCCATGCGCCGGCGCAGGCACCCTTGCACCCTGGTGCAAGGATGCCTGCGTCATGAGGAGATTGTTTTTGTTCAGGAAGGGTTCCCTTCCTGCACAAAAACAATCTGAAATGCAGTTTTTCAACATCTATGTGTGGTGCATGAGCACACATAGAAGTTGAAAAACGTAATCGTTTCAATGATTGTTTATGTGCAGAAAGGGAACCCTTCCTGTACATAAACAATCATTAGAGGTGATTTCCTCTTTCTATGTGTGCTGCAGAATGCAGCACGCATAGAAAGAGGAAAAGAAAACGAGGAGAAATGAATACATTTCTCCTCGTTGCGCCTTCCTACGCCTCCCCTGGGGAGGCGTAGCATTCACACGCATTTCCAGATTTACGATTCCTCCTAAATCTGGAAATGTGTCTCGTTCCATGAGTGTTGCGTGGGAACACCCACAGCAACACCCATGGAACACCCCTTTCACGCAAAGTGCTGCGTGCAAAAGGGCCATATTTACAAGGATAGGAAAAGTTACGCAGGGTGGCTTTTCCTGTCCTTGTAAATATGGAGCAGTAAAATGCGCCACGGGTACGACACAAAAAGTGATGCACCGGTGGCGCAGGGGGCTTGTAAATCTGCCCCAAAGTTTTCAGAGTGCCAAAGCTGTTTGTTGTGGTGGACCCCACACAAAAGTGCAAACTTTTCAAGTTACTGACACAATAGGTCACATCATCTCAGACAAATCATGCACTTGTTTGATGGTGGTTGTAGCAGGGCATTGTTGTATTGCATTTACTTTGTCAGGATCCATTTCAGTTGCAGCATGGGAAATGACATTCATACTGTGTTCCATCAGCTTTTATTGCAACAGATCTAAGTATAGGCCACTCTTTTTGAAATAAGCATAACACTGATATCCTTAGCTCTTTCGTCACTAGGCTATGGATCTAAGCGCCACAGTTGAACAAGAATTCATAGTGATGTGGTTTGAAAAATGTAGGTGACATTAATGCTTTGATTTTTCATACACACCATTACATGTTCTTAACTCAACTGTGAAACCTAAGCATGGTCTCTTAGTAGAGAGATGCAAGAGGAAGCAATATCAGCTGTATGCTTAATGTTGACTGTGGGTGTAATGCGTCCTATATAAAGTACCCTCTCATACCTTCATCGTTGTGAGGATCCCTGTAGATGTGGAATGCTTTGAATACAAACCTGAGAGCTGAATCAAACTATATGCCGTTCAGTGAACAATTGAAAACTGAACTTTACAGACTTACCGCCAACTGATCTCTAGGCACGAAAGGGAACAGGTGATCAGATCAGACTGGAAGGCCCCACATGAAACACCAACACATACTTTCTGTTCAAGACCTCCATCATTCTAAAATAACTGAAAACTCCCAAATAAATATATTCCATCCTATTTTATGGGCCTGTGGCTTTCGGCAGTGGCAGAGTCAGTCACTGGGACTGGCTAAAAATCAAGGTGCTGGAAAGGGAACGCACTACAGTCCTAATCAGACCTATTTCCCCAGGCATTAAAGAATAAGGTCCTGTAGGTTTGGGCTGATTCGAGGCTGTCATTCTATTACTCCCAATTCTGACAATGTCCCGCTAGGCAGGTGTCTCTTAAAATAGTTAACACATTTTCGTATCAGTCTGTCCGTTGCACATAGATGCTTCTCAAGAATTTCAATCCCATGTTCTGCTCTCCATTCATGTCTACTCCATAGACATGAGTTAAAGTAATGAGTATTCTTCCCATTTTAATAATCACTCATGATCACTTCCATTAGTATATGGCTCCATTTATTATTAACAAGACAGTTATTTCAATGTCCAATGAAGGTGGAGAACAGACACCCGTCCTGGGTGAGGACGATTTAGGCAGAGATGCCAGGGGCCCACATTGAAGCAAGCAAATATATGCAGAACTGTGACTTAACTTTGATAAAGAATGTGATGATATTAATCTGCGCAAATAATAAGCCTTGAGAAAGCCCCAGGCTTAACAGCCCTAAGGGGCGAAACACGTGTTGGCTGTTCTCCACTTTCATTGGACATTAAAACTGTCTTGTTAATAATAAATGGAGCCATATACTAATGGAAGTGATAATGAGTGATTATTAAAATGGGAAGAACACTCCTACACTGCCTTCAATAGATACACAAGCGGAGTATTAAGGGTCTACACCCCGTTGGAGGGAACTCCCGTCGAAGAGAAGGGATTTTAAACGGCAGGCAGAGGGTGCCGGACCCTTAAATGGTGTGGATGAGTTAAAGTAATGCTATCAATTGTTGAAGTAACTAATTTTATTCAGGTAAAAATGCTCCCTTTTAAATGTGGATGACATCCGATCGGTAAAAGTAATTGTGCCACACATCCTGCACTGGCCACTAATTAATGCACAATTATGTTTTTAGTGTGGAGCAACAAGGGGGCATTTTGCACTCAATCAGCAATGTAATAGGAATTTTACAAAGCACGTGCTTTGATTTCTGTTCTATATACTGGCCCATTTCTTTGGAACTGGTGAGAAGATAGCCTTCCTTATTGTTATGGTAAATCCAAAGTAAGAAGCTATAGCAGTGGTATTTTGATGTGACCGATTGGATCGAACAGATGAAAGTCATCAAGAATTGGGAGGATCAGAGGAGGGCTGGGTGCACAGCCAAGTAACATAACAGCATCAATGTTATCACCAGCAGATTTCAAGTCTCTGTAATCAATTACAAATAAGTGCCAAACTCCTTTACTACTGGGCAAATAGGTTTATCAGCACAATATGGTCAAATATGGCAGCATGCCGACATCCACGCCTAACAGCCATCTCAGAAAGTATGGACTGAGTTCCAAGAAAGAGCCCTGCAGATGTCAGAAATAAGAATGTCAGCTGTGTCTGCGGTGTCGGCTGTGTCTGAGGTGGTAATCGTCAGAGGATGGAAAGAAATTATATCTAGTCTGGGCAAGCTTATTATCCTATTTGTGATGCAGATAGATTTACAAGAGGAATAAAATCTATGATGTTCTTTGATAGATCATTCAACTTGACCAGATATAATAATGTTATAGACAACGGCTTGAATATTTACGGCCTGATTTAGAGGTTGGCTTGTAGATTTTTCACGTCAGGACAGCGGTGGAAAATCTTCTGTACCGACAGTGTTCCATTATAGCTGTGGAGGTTTCGCAACTTCAACTACTGGAGCCACCACAGGAACAGAGACACTCTGGGGAGAAAAGCTCTGGTGGAAAATGCACCAATGCGAGTCCCATGCAGCAGAATGACCCACACGAAATGTGGACACTGGAAACGTACCGTGAAAGTGGTGACATTTTGGCAGTGCTTATATGTCTGATCTGCCTCACATTCCAGAGGTGATTATCAGATTGTCAGGAGCACCGTACTTACCATTTAACAAAGGTCCGCCAACATTTCATGGTGGAGTTAACTCCGCCAAGCGTAGTGCTGATCAGCCATCATTTATTGTGGTGTTAACTGCAAACCTGTGTTATCCCTTATAGAATCAAGAGGAGTCGCACTGGTAGGAGGGCTGTCATCTGAGATACCCTAAGTAGGTTGCTTACACTTCACAGAAACTGTAATTTTTTATTAGATTTCTGCTGGCATCCTCCTCTAAATAAATCCATTGATGCCATGTTTAGTTTTATTCCCATAGCACTAAATACAACAGCGGCAGCTCCTCCGCTTTGGCGGAGGAGCGTCGCCCCCCTGCCCGCAGACAAAGCTAATCGGAAAATATTCTTAGCTTTGTCGGAGTTGCTGAAGTCTCCTCGGAAGGGGGAGCTCATTTTCACATCACCATCCTGCAGTTGATTCTTGGGGAGCGGTGCCACAGCACTGCAGCAGGGGGAAGAGGGGTGGTGGGCACTGCTGCCAGTGCACTTGACGGTTTGGTCGACTGTCTTAGGACAGCTAAATTGTCATTCAAACTGACATCTTACCAACCCAGCTGTGTTGCTGGGTGTAGAGACCAGCAAACACAGGCTCCCAGCTCTCGATGGAGCGCAAAACAAGCCCGCTCCACCCAATCCTGACACTGCTCCATGGGTATGAGAGCAGCATCTGGATTCGCCGTAGGGGAGTCTGGGAGCTTCAGCCTGTGCCCAGAGGAGCAGAAGAGCGACGAACAGAGCAGTGAGCAGAAGACCGGCAGGTAAGTTGTTTTTTTATTTGTTACAGCCCCCCCCCCTCTGCGCTGCTCACCACATTTCTCTGACACCAGCCGCTACTGAAATGCAAGAGATAATTCAAGACTGATAAATGTGGCAGATGAGGCTATTGTTTTTAAGGATATTTTTGTTGTTGTTTGGAAGCTAGTATTAGAAGTAATGAACTCTCATATATGTACATGAGTTGTACAGTTAACAATTTAGGGCCTGATTCACAAAGGAAAACTTACACTTTTATGTAAGTTCACTTTTTTTTGGCAGTAGCAAATTACGAGTATACATTTTACTAATAGTAATTTTACGACAGCGGAGACGCCGCACTTGGAGTAGAGAACTGCGCACATAAAAAGGTAGGACAGGGCTTTTGTGGATACCAACAAAATAGCAAACGTACAGAAAACAAGCATTTGCAATGCGATAGGTCTCGCATTCACAGGAGTTTGAGCTATTTCCATTGTAAATGACAATGCCTTTTATTTATGTTTTGGGTTTTAAAACATAAATAAAAGGCATTGTCATTTATAATACTAATAGCTGAAACTCTCACAAATGTGAGACCTATTGCATTGCAATAAAGGGCCTTCTCAAACGCTTGTTAGATTGTAAATATCAGAGGAAGAGACCGGCCTGTGACGTCTTCAAAGTAGGGATAAATAGTGCAGTGAAGAAGATGTGTAAGCGTTGTAAATTACACAGACACAGACACAAAGTGTGAAGTGAGAGTTACATATGATCCAAGCTATAAACACTAACAAAGCGCTCCAACACCTTTTGCACTGTGATTACACTGTCGCGGCTCAGGAGGAAGCGCGGGAGGGGGGGCTATTTCCTGCCCTCTCCGTGATTTGAGTGTGCAGTGTGGCATTGCGTAATGTCATTGCTATCTATGGCCTAATAAACACTCCAGCTGTAGTAGGGCCCTGGCTTCACCTCCTGGTGCAGGGCGGGCTGTGCTTTATGGCACGCATGGAGGAAGGGATGGATGGTCTCGGCTGCAGCTCTGGCCTCGTACAGTGCCCCTGCTATTACTAGTGAGCGAGAGGCGCTGAGGTGGTGGTGGTGGTATTGGTGGTGGTGGTGGTGGTATTGGTGGTGGTGGTACTGGTGGTAGTGGTGGTACTGGTGGTACTGGTACTGGTGGTATTGGTGGTGGTGGTGGTGGTATTTATGGTGGTCCTGGTGGTGGTGGTGGTACTGGTGGTGGTGGTACTGGTTTGTGGTACTGATGGTACTGGTACTGGTGGTATTGGTGGTGGTACTGGTGGTGGTATTGGTGGTACTGGTACTATTGGTGGTGGTACTGGTGGTACTGGTATTGGTGGTAGTGGTATTGGTGGTGGTACTGGTGGTACTGGTAGTACTGGTGGTGGTACTGGTGGTGGTGGTACTGGTGGTGGTGGTACTGGTGGCACGGGTAGTGGTGGTGGTGGTACTGGTGGTGGTACTGGTAGTCCTGGTGGTGGTGGTGGTACTGGTGGTGGTGGTACTGGTGGTGGTGGTACTGGCAGTGGTACTGGTGGTACTGGTGGTACTGGTAGTGGTAGTGGTGGTGGTACTGGTGGTGGTACTGGAGGTGATGGTGGTGGTACTGGTGGTGGTGGTACTGGTGGTGGTACTGGTGGTGGTGGTGGTACTGGTCGTGGTGGTGGTACTGGTGGTGGTGGTACTGGTGGTGGTGGTACTGGTGGTGGTGGTACTGGTACTGGTGGTGGTGGTACTGGTGGTGGTGGTGGTGGTAGTACTGGTGGTGGTACTGGTGGTGGTGGTACTGGTGGTGGTGGTAGTGGTGGTGGTACTGGTGGTGGTACTGGTGGTGGTGGTGGTGGTGGTGGTGGTACTGGTGGTGGTACTGGTGGTGGTGGTACTGGTACTGGTGGTACTGGTGGTGGTGGTACTGGTACTGGTGGTGGTGGTACTGGTGGTGGTGGTGGTGGTAGTACTGGTGGTGGTACTGGTGGTGGTGGTACTGGTGGTGGTGGTAGTGGTGGTGGTACTGGTGGTGGTACTGGTGGTGGTGGTGGTACTGGTGGTGGTACTGGTGGTGGTGGTACTGGTGGTGGTGGTACTGGTGGTGGTGGTACTGGTGGTGGTGGTGGTAGTACTGGTGGTGGTACTGGTGGTGGTGGTACTGGTGGTGGTGGTAGTGGTGGTGGTACTGGTACTGGTGGTGGTACTGGTGGTGGTGGTGGTACTGGTGGTGGTACTGGTGGTGGTGGTGGTACTGGTGGTGGTACTGGTGGTGGTACTGGTGGTGGTGGTACTGGTGGTACTGGTACTGGTGGTGGTGGTACTGGTGGTGGTGGTACTGGTGGTGGTACTGGTGGTGGTACTGGTGGTGGTGGTGGTACTGGTGGTGGTACTGGTGGTGGTGGTGGTACTGGTGGTGATACTGGTGGTGGTACTGGTGGTGGTGGTACTGGTACTGGTGGTACTGGTGGTGGTACTGTAGAAGAAAAAACCTTTCTAGGGGTTCACTGATGCACCTGGTCCTTAAACCAACAAAGAAGAGATTGGCACGGAAGCTGAAATATCAAAATAACAACTTTATTAACCTCACATGAGGGAGACTGTGTCAATACAATACCTTCAGGCCACTGTATGAGACAGTCTAAGGAGTACAAACAATCTGGGTCTTTTATGCCCAGTTTATAGCTGAGTTAGCATGTAGACTCAAAAAGAGGCGGTACAAGTGTGCACATGAATAGCTAGTTACATATAAGGATACATAAGAATCGCTTACTCAACAGAGTGGGAGGGCTTACAATATTGCTGATATTAGTTAAAATAGCCTGACAGTTACTCTAAGAGCAGGTGCATTCTAGCAGCTAGACCTTTCTGAGCATGTGCAGTGCTCTGGCTCAGTACTGAAGGAGTTAATTATAGTTCCTGACTCAAGTGAAATACAAGAGCAGGCAACAGTGAAGAGGGAGAAAGCACATGGCGAGCACATGGCTAACTAAAATGGCTGCCAAAAACAAAATGGCTTCAGCTGATGCTAACAACCATTGCAGCTAGTTTTCCACAGGTGGCCGTTTTAGCATTAGCTGAAGACATCCGCTATGATCTAGAAGCATGGAAGTTATCCTGCACATTTATCCTCATAAATCCATTCATATCCTGATCTATTACTAGGTGGGCATTTACATTTTTAACATTGTTTAACTGGTGAGATACAAGTAGAAATACATGGGGAACAGAGTATTGGGTCATAATGAGCACACAGATAGCAGGAGAAAATAATGGCTATTATTACAAACAGAACTATAAATTTTTCCAACCCCAAGCAGAAAGTAAATCCCAAAACCATCCAGTCCAGTTCTATGTTTCAGGGCTCCGATGTATTTCAGTGACCATCTAATTCAGCTTTAGAATAGCCAACAACACATATCTAATATAATATCTTAAATAAAAAACATTATTTTTAATACACCTTTCCAGTGTTCTTTTCATGAGGGCTAAGTACCAATTGATATGCTCAGGAGGAGGGCAGAGTAGTATTTATCAACTGTTCAAAAAACGTTTCTCTTGCAGAATAAACATTCCTAATGCAAATATTAAAGCAAATACAAGGATCATTACAAAAACAATTTTCGCTTCAGGGGACCAGGAAGACCAAACGGGGCCATAGGAATTAGGACGAGGAGCCGCAAAGGGCTGCTCCTCCTCAAAAATGGGACGACCAAAGGGATACATTGCTAAAAAGTACTTAAAAGAATAGAAGCCGCTGTACAACCAGCCAGAGGGGAGTCTTCTCCCTGTGTCCATCTGAGCCTCACAGGCAGGCTCCTATCAAAGTTCTTTTCCAACGGTGGAGCTGCACAACTTGCAACTCAAGAAAACAATCACGGCCCAGTTTTAAGGGAAAAAGTTTCTTCTTTCAGGATAGGGCAATCACCCTCCGGGGCAAATGCCCTCAACGATCCTGTCCAGTGTCTCAGGCAGTGCACCAGTTTTCTTCACTTTAATCTAACAGGCACCAAAGGCACAGCACCTGTACCCTGAACTCAAGTCCTTCCCTAACTCCTGTGTTGCTCCGCTGGCGCACTGCTCTTTTGTCGGGGCCAAAGATTGTACCCAGTATGCTCAGGCATTCCTTGATCAACAAACAGAGGTGCAGACTTGCATTCACTTTGGGACCAGGACTCAAAGGCCTGATGCTGGAATATCTGAGGCAACCCTTGTTTCAAAGGGGGTCACCTCAAGCAAAAGCCTCCTTGCCGTCCTTGTCGGTCTGTGACTCTCTCAGCTGGGCATCAAAAACTGGATCCACAATTTGTGACCCTGTCTTTCGCCCAAGACAGTGGCAGGGGTACACACTTCACCATTCCAGTGCTTCCGGCCTTCTACCTTCACTGAGGTCCTAGTTGCCAGCAATGCCTGTGCTGGTTCCCTTTACCCTGGCTTCATGCTGGACTGGCGCTGACTCCCCAGGCTGAATCGGATGTCCGGGCCCCTCTGGCAATGGTTGTAGGGCAGCAGATATCTATTGATGGACAGAACAAAAAAATCTTTAGACAAGGCATACAAATAATCTATCAACAGAAAGGATACTCTATTTCCAAATACCTTCTCCTTTTTTAGCTTGGGGCACCCCATACATTAGCAAGGCACCCAAGAACCACTTCATCTATCTGAGAGTAAAGAAAACACCCTGGACCTATTAGTGAGTATAAAAGGAACTTTTTGGTGAACTGACAAGAGTAAAACGTTACACTATTTGAAGCAGCCAAGGAAGTCTATGTTTTATTTACTAAATTCTGAGGGAAAAAGAAAAACAATACGGACATACTCTAAATCCTTACATTTGTGTATTCCTATATTATTCATCTGTAGAACCTCAAGAAAGGGAATTTTTAGAACAAACATTCTTTTGTGCTTCTCGTCTTAACAAGCTTGTGTTTCATAAGTTATAACCTTTCACTACTTGTACAGGACTGCAGATACTTCTAAAATTATGTTTCTTACGTAAAAACACCTACATTTATGCTTAGGACCATGCTCTCATGTTATAGGCGCGGCGGGAAAATCTAAAACTGCTAATTTAACAGGGATCCTGTCAGCTCAATTACACAGACTAATAAGAGACTAATAATGCCTTTGCAAAACTGTATGTAGCATAAAAAATAACAAACAATAATGGTGTTATCACCTGAGAATTTTAGAACAAAAACTACCCACATATAGTTCCCCTTTAAAGATCAAATAAGGGAACATCAATCTAGACTACTCATCCTTTCATAATTTCATCAGACAGGATGGGCAGGAACATGGCGTATTTTTTATTCATTTTATTAATCTTAACAATTTTAAAACAGTATTACTGAATAGTCAATTAAACATCTCATGGCCGTTCCTAGACAACTTAGACAGGCTCAAGAGAGAGTGAGAAAAAGAGAGAGAGAGCACATAAATCAAGAAAAATGACAATGTATTACTTAATTGTAGTTACCCTTAATTTCCCCAGGAGCTAATCTCCCTAATCTCTTCCCCTCATTCGACAGCAGGTAACCTGAAACAGGTGACCTTCTGTCGACACTATTTACCCCTATTTTTGGCAGCTGGGCACAAACAAACTTGTAGGAGGTAAATAGCACATTTGAGCTAGCTAGAAAACATTAATAACCAACTACCAATTCCTTTAGCAATTGTACTAGTGTAACATGAAGGCGCATGAATGCAAACTGAATTTCATTGCCTCCTTATTGTAGCCCTTGCACAGTAATCTTTAAACTAAAAGCATTATTTCTATATACATGGCAGAGCTATGCTCTACACAGGGCCCACATATGTTACTGCCTTTCCTTTGCTTCTTATGACTGCGCAAAACCTGCCTGGTCTTTTACCAAAAATAATAAGCAAAGCCTCTCTTTCTCTTTGCGCTGTCATCCCTTCCTTCAGAATCTTTTCCGAGGTCGAAGTGCCAAAGCAAATCTATTAGAAAAGCCCCTCCCTTGTGGGTATTTTGCTTGTCTGCTAAATACAGAACTCGACCTCTGCCCCTTAAACCTGCTGTCCCCTGTCAGTAAGGCTATTCCATGCGGTCTTTCCAATTCAAAGGAACTCTGGAGAAGCACAGCTGAAAAGCAGTCCTGTTCCGTGCCTGTGAGCGAATAATTTTAAAGGTAAGATGCACTTGTTGCTGTCTTATTTTATACTAATTTTTATTTGTGTGCAGTGTGTGATGTGCTTTCTAGCAGTTTAGAGGCCAGCTGCTTGTTCTGCAATTGCATGTGTGCACTGCTGAAACCTAAGATCAGTTTGAAAACAGCCCTGGGTGCCAGGACTGCTTTTAAAAAGTAAATTGTGGCCAAACTCGACTTTGGTGGTAGGGGCACTTAAAAATGAATAACCTACAATGTTTTAGCATATTAGGGACCCCCAGGGTCTCCCCTAGATATCCCAGAGGTGGGAGGTCAGAAATGTATAAGGTACACCCTTAAAAATAAGTTTTTATATGCCTGGGTAAAGTGAAATTTCACATTTCACTCCCCACATTGTGGTAAAGTGCTGCTCAAATTCAACTTTGATGCTAGGAGCTTATATATTTGTCACAGTAGGATTATTAGACATTATAAAGATCAAAAGAAAAAACGATTTTAGTGCAATTATTGTTAATAATTTTTTTTTTATATAGTCAATTTGTTTTGAATAATGATCACTAACCCTTTTGATGTTTCCACATATGAAAAGCAAGCCTCATTCCTTTCCTTTTGCCTTTAAATGCATGTATTTATAACACTAAGCACAGAAGCTGTTCTGAAACATAAAATAGTTTGTTGCACTTTTTAAAGGGCAGTAATTATTTACCATCAAAACCACAGATATGCTTATTGAGAAAAGCAACAAGAAAGAAAATCCCTGCTTTTAATCCTTTCTATTTTATCCAAAATAATGAAGCTGTATTTGTAACTTTTAAAATCAGTAGCCTTTAACGCACGTGTTGGATCTGTAGCTTGTGGCCGGCATAGCCATGTGTTGTTTACTCAGCTGTGTTTTTACGACCAGCAAGCCTCAACTTCCACGCCTTTTTCAGGAGAAAAACCCTTTGCTGTATTTGTAATGTCCTGAAAAAGTTTGATCTCTGTCTGTTTTGACAGACAGCTTCCTTCGGTACAGACAGCTTTGAACAGCTGTTTTAAAAGCTCTTTTTCTGGTGCTGGAAATTTGAGCACGGTGCAGTCTATTTAAAACACAGGCATTCCAAGCCGGCACAAATCTATCGTCTTGTAATGTAAAAAAGAGGCGCTTTTATTTCAGCAGCAACCAATTTACTCAGATGATGTGAATGCCTTTTAATATTAATATCTAAGGATAATGCTGTAACATTTTATATTCAGTCTTAGTTATGCAAAGCACACAAATTCGTTTTTTTTTCTTTCTGTGAGGCCTATTTTTTTCCTATTGAGTGTTAATTGTAATTTCTCTTGTGGCAATATTCACACATCTATACTTTGTTACTGTTTTACTTCTAATGGTAGCGTGCAGCTATTTAGCATATATTACATAATTCATTCCTTGAATTCTAAAATGTAGTTCTTTCAATGACATTTGCATAACAGAATGACGACAAAAAACCAAATTGAGCTCATTCCAGACATTTTCAAGAAGGGGGCCCACACACTCAGAGCACACAACACTGCTTATTAAAGCAAGCCATTCTCATACAAAAAACAGAGTCACTACTTAGTGAAACAAGTATTTTCAAGCATCACCACCGGTGTCAATCCACAACCACATGGACACTCAAAAAAAAACAATTAACCCACAAATTAACACTTAGGACAAAAGCAAGACACAGCCCACAGACTGTACTCAAACCATTTGTAAATACCAATTGTAAGTCATATTTACAAACGAAAGGACTCTAAAAAAAAAAGGTACAGAGATTACACTAAGACAAATAGACAGCCAAAAGACTGCCATGTTCAAAAAGACAGGCTCGCGCCTCAGGCCTTTTCCAATAATACACCAAATTACCAGTTGGGCTGGCAGATCAGGATCCTTCTTTATATATATATTTTTGTTCCATCGTGTAGTAGTCATCATGGAAGAAATACCATTTTTAATATACCTAAACCCATTTAGGTATCCCCTCTTAGGGGAGTCAGCTGAGTACTTCCTAAATCCATATTGGTACCTCCAAGACAGCAACACTTTCAATAAAGTGTGCTAGGAGCAGGCATGCCAAAAATATTATAGCATATATAATATTATACTCCAAGTGACACTTAACACAATTTGTGCCGTTCAAGTTTTCAAAGTTAGAGAAAAATCTCCTCATTACCTGCCTTCATTTGCTGCAGCAAACAAACAAACAAACAAGAATCTTGGCCAAGCTAATCCAAACAAAAGTGTTGCTACAGCAACTTTACCAAACCAAAGTCTCCAACCTCCACCTGCCAAGTTCTGAGTGACCTAACGGTCATTTGAAAATACTCACACCAAAGAAGATCTCAGTCGGGAGCGGCCAACACCTGGAGGGTCAGATCGGGAAAACCGGAAAATACGTTGGTCTGCAAAGACAAAGGGTCTCCTCATGCAGGGTACCTCCTCAGTAGATTCCTGTCTTCCGTCAAGACCACTCCCTTGGATAGCCGCTTCTCCGATGAGGTCCACGTTCGGGCGCCAATTTGTAGAAGAAAAAACCTTTCTAGGGGTTCACTGATGCACCTGGTCCTTAAACCAACAAAGAAGAGATTGGCACGGAAGCTGAAATATCAAAATAACAACTTTATTAACCTCACATGAGGGAGACTGTGTCAATACAATACCTTCAGGCCACTGTTTGAGACAGTCAAAGGAGTACAAACAATCTGGGTCTTTTATGCCCAGTTTATAGCTGAGTTAGCATGTAGACTCAAAAAGAGGCGGTACAAGTGTGCACATGAATAACTAGTTACATATAAGGATACATAAGAATCGCTTGCTCAACAGAGTGAGAGGGCTTACAATATTGCTGATATTAGTTAAAATAGCCTGACAGTTACTCTAAGAGCAGGTGCATTCCAGCAGCTAGACCTTTCTGAGCATGTGCAGTGCTCTGGCTCAGTACTGAAGGAGTTAATTATAGTTCCTGACTCAAGTGAAATACAAGAGCAGGCAACAGTGAAGAGGGAGAAAGCACATGGTGGGCACATGGCTAACTAAAATGGCTGCCAAAAACAAAATGGCTTCATCTGATGCTAACAACCATTGCAGCTAGTTTTCCACAGTACTGGTGGTGGTAGTACTGGTTGTGGTGGTGGTGGTACTGGTGGGGGTGGTACTGGTGGTGGTAGTACTGGTGGTGGTGGTACTGGTGGTGGTACTGTTGGTGGTGGTGGTACTGGTGGTGGTGGTGGTACTGGTACTGGTGGTGGTACTACTGGTGGTACTGGTGGTGGGACTGGTGGTAGTACTGGTGGTGGTGGTACGGGTGGTGGTACTGGTAGTACTACTGGTGGTGGTGGTGGTGGTGGTGGTACTGGTGGTGGTGGTACTGGTGGTGGTGGTACCGGTAGTGGTGGTGGTACTGGTGGTAGTACTGGTGGTGGTACTGGTACTGGTGGTGATGGTACTGGTGGTGGTGGTACTGGTGGTGATGGTACTGGTGGTGGTGGTACTGGTACAGGTGGTGGTGGTACTGGTACTGGTGGTACTGGTACTGGTGGTGGTGATGGTATTGGTGGTGGTAGTGGTGACAGTGGTGGTGGAACTGGTGGTATTGGTGGTACTGGTGGTGATACTGGTACTGTTGGTATTGGTGGTGGTACTGGTGGTACATGTACTGGTGGTACTGGTACTGGTGGTACTGGTGGTGGTGGTACTGGTGGTGGAACTGGTACTGGTGGTGGTACTGGTGGTGGTACTGGTGGTACTGGTACTAGTGGTACTGGTACTGGTGGTACTGGTGGTGGTGGTATTGGTGGTGGTGGTATTGGTGGTGGTAGTGGTGGTGGTACTGGTGGTATTGGTGGTGGTACTGGTACTGGTGGTATTGGTGGTACTGCTACTGGTGGTGATACTGATACTGGTGGTATTGGTGGTGGTGGTACTGGTGGTGGTGGTGGTGGTACTGGTGGTGGTGGTACTGGTGCTGGTGTTACTGGTGGTGGTACTGGTGGTGGTGGTAGTACTGGTACTGGTGGTATTGGTGGTATTGGTGGTGGTACTGGTGGTATTGGTGGTACTGGTGGTGATACTGGTACTGGTGGTATTGGTGGTGGTGGTACTGGTGGTACTGCTACTGGTGGTACTGGTGGTGGTACTGGTATTGGTGGTACTGGTGGTGATACTGGTGGTGATACTGGTGGTACTGGTGTTACTGCTACTGGTGGTACTGTACTGGTGGTAGTGGTACTGGTGGTGGTGGTACTGGTGGTGGTACTGGTGGTGGTGGTACTGGTGGTGGTGGTACTGGTGCTGGTGGTACTAGTGGTGGTACTGGTGGTGGTGGTGGTACTGGTACTGGTGGTGGTACTGGTGGTATTGGTGGTACTGGTGGTATTGGTGGTGGTAGTGGTGGTATTGGTGGTAGTACTGGTGGTATTGGTGGTGGTACTTGTACTGGTGGTTTTGGTGGTGGTACTGGTACTGGTGGTACTGAGGGTGGTACTGGTGGTGGTCTCGTCTGAACAAAGGTGCGCTGCCGCTATTAAAGTGAAAGCGCAGAATGGGGCGCTTTTACATATAAAAGCATTTGTTTCTCAAGTCGACAAACAAATGCTTTTTTTTCATAAAAGCGCCCATTCCGTGCTTTCACTTTAATAGCGGCCGCGCACCTTTGTTTAGACGAGCCCAGTCTAAAGAAAGTAGCGTGCCACCACTAAAGATAAAGCGCTGAATGGGGCGCTTGTTTAAAAAAAAAAAAAAAAAGTAGTCCATGAATAACTACATAAAGGCCTACAGTGTAATAAAACTGTAGTTGGCCGGTGCTCCTGGCTTCCAAACGGAAGTGATGTATCTGGAGCACCGGCCAACAAGGAGCCAGTAAACAAAAGCGATGGAGCTATGAACCAATAGCAGGCAGCAGCTGAAATTACACTCTGTAGGATGTTTATAGGAGGTCTTGCAGACAGCGCATGCGCGCTGATTCTCGACCTAAAAATGTAAGTTTACCTTTGTGAATCAGGCCCTTAGGGTCTAAATCACTATTCCTGAGTTCGCTTACATTATTGCTTATGTTAAGTGTTTGAGACATAGCACACGAAAGCCTCTCAGCCCCCAAGATGTTCTGTACGAACGGGGAAAGTATTTACATGATATTTGATACAGAGGTAAATCTTGTTCCACTTGCAGCATTGCTGTAGAAAGAATCCTTAATGCTCCCTTAGCTGTATGTTAATAAATACGGCTTCACAGCTGCAGATAATAAAGAGTGGTAAAATTACACCATACACTCTTTGACCCTGAGAACATCACAGGAAATGACGTCACACTTACTTTGGCCCTGGTAATGCACCATTTACTTTTTTTCAACACTTTTTTTTAATTGAAAACTCGAGGCTGTACTATGATTGATAGTAGGTGTAACACCCCAGCTACTAGAGTGAGCAAGAACTAGAAGCTTATTTTAAAAAGATCAGTGGTCATATTGGTTAATTCTCGTGTGCAAAGCAGTTAATAGTGTTGGAAAAGCAAAATAGAGGTAGATAGAGGTTGTTACCTAGATCTCAAAGTGCTCACAGGGCAACTTCTTTAGGGCTGTAGAAATATTCTAAATACACATATAAATACAGAGCTTCTACTATAGATTACAATTCCATGACACAGCTGTGAAGGTGGTCACATCCAGCTACATCCAGTGTGATAGTACCAAATTCATCGCTGAATGAATTTGACATTTTGAATATGGCCACTCTGAATCATTAACAAATCAGGACTAGTGACAGAGGAAGCATTGATTCAATAACATTATGGAAATCACAGTCTATTTAATCTAAACCTATGTGCCATGTTGGCATGCTGCACCCACACACCCACTGCAATATAATAGTAATAGCACATCTCTGGCCATCACGAATCACTCCCATGCTTCCCAAATAGGAAAACTACATACATACACCTCTCTAACCAGCTCAACCTCCTCTCCTAGAACCACACTCTCTATAGTAGATTCAAACACTTTGCTGTTGCGAGAAGTCAAAGAGACATCCCGTGCTCTCACACACCACATCCAGGACTTTCCACGCATGGAACCCTCCACTAACACCCACACCACTCACTCAAGGAGGTTCTTGCCTGAAACTGTTCATCAAAAGGCAGCAGATCACTAAAGTCAGTGGTGCAATACACATATGCCACAAATCAAAACTGCAATAGTAAATCCTGTATGTGGTCATCTGAAGGTTTTGCTCCCCACAGAAGCACTGGCTGGCAGACACTGTAGACAAATATTTGTACCAGACAAAACCAGCGTGTGATACAATATGTCATAAGACATACCTGAATGGAATAAAAAAATGACGGGCACGAATCATCAACCAGGAGAAATTACACCCCTTCTGGAAAATGTGCCTGACAGGAGATATCATTCATATAGTTGTCACAGTGTGAGTTCATTGTCCATCACAGTTCATTTGGCAGAAAATAAAATAAGCATCCGTTTTGCCTTACTCTCAGATTCCACAGTCTGTATCTCAAGTAGCATCGCATCAAGAGTGAGACGCACAAAGGGTCTGGTCTTCTTTTGCATTACGGGATTTTAACGTATGTATTTTTATTTGCAAATGCAACGTTTCAGATGCCATATTGGAAAGAATAACACCAGGAGCAAAGAAAATATTCTCTTCTGGTATGGAATAACTTCCCCTTTTTACACTGTTCTTCTTCACGTTGCCCTCTATCCTTTTACCCTTTGTGTACATTTTGTTTTCTGGCACAAAACCTATAGGGGTTTGGGGATTTAATTTCTTCAAAGTAGACAAGAGAAGGCAAAAAGCAATTTTAAAAACTAACACTGTCTTCCATCTCAAAGATGTGATGCTGCATACAGATGTTAAAGCTATGTCAGATTTTGCATCCAAAGACCAGGAAGGGTATGGTACCAGAATATCGAGTTTTAAATTTTGTGCTACAAAAATATTGTAGCAAAAATATGAGCAACCAAAATATCAACAAGGTAAGTATATACAGGTAAGTATAGATATTTACCATTCTTTACCTTGGCGATTAGACAGACAGACGGCTAGATAGATAGATAGATAGATAGATAGATAGATAGATAGATGCACTCAAGGTATGTAGATGTCAAGTTAATAGTGAATCTGCTGGGGTTGCTACACAATGTAAAGAACATATTGGAGGAGAAGAGGTCAAAGGCCCAAAGAGACTAAAGAGGATTTGTCCCTCATAGTTCAACTGACAATTTGTCATAGACCGACCATGCTCATAAACGTATATGCTCCAAACACAACTCAAGAACCAATCCTGGAGGAAGTACTGGACAAGCTCTCAATTTAGCTTGGGATGCATAGATAGGCAGGAATATGGGCAAAGGAAATAGTACAAGTGCAATATCTAAAGGATTGAGAAGTAAATTTGCTCAGTACGCTTTGGAAGATACATGGGGCCTGCTGCAACTTGAGGTTAAAGACTTTTCCCTTTATTCTTCCATTCATAGTACTTACTCAGGTATATCCATTTTGGATCTTCAGACCAGACTTATTTAGGGACTCTATGCATAAAGCAGAACTGGCCTAGTAGATAGCCTAATACTTTCAGCTTAACATTGACTCAGATATCTCCTTGCCAGAAATCGGCATTTTAAGGTGTGGCCATAGAACTGTCCACAATGACTAAGAGAGAGACTAGGTTGCTGGCAAATAAGCTGTCAAAGATGCTGAAAAACCTCAAAAAGCTTGACAAGCAGGGGAGCACTCGCACAAACTGGCACAAGATTACCTTGGTCATAGAACTGCTTAATGTCCTGCAGACAAATAAAGCTGAGCTTACTCTGTTGAAATTAGGACAGTGGTTTTATGATTAAGAAAACAAATGAGGCATGCTACTAGGTAGGCAACAAAGGTTGCTCGAGGTCAAAAAACACAGAACCTGTATGTATACACTGGAAAGGGGCCTGCATGACGAAGACCAAGACACACTCATTTTTGTCAGTAACTATATCAGAAAGGGATAAGAAAACACTCTGAGGCAATTGAGGCAAATTTAAAGGCATGTAAGACGAATGAAAAAATGCTGAGAGTCCGCAAAGCATTAAAAGAGGAGCCCTAACAAAATTTCTAGATCTGATGGGTTAATGCTTTTGTTCTACAAGATCGTTCTCCAGAAACTGGAGACACCCCTTACAATGTTGTTTAGTACCTTCACCAGAGTAATGGGTGTGATGTAATCCATGAGTGAGGCAGATATTTATTTAAAATACACACTGGAGGAAACCTCAGAGAAATGTCCATCCCACAGGCCAATGGCACTGCCAAATACAGATGCTAAAACCTAAGGTACTTGCAAACAGAAGAGAAAATGGAATGGTTTGCTTGATGGATGCAGCTCAAGTGGGTTTCTTGAAGTACAGACAGTGGCAGAATAATATGAGAAAGGCGGCACACTTGATGGAAAATGTCAACAGAAAGAAATTCCAGGCCTTAGTGTTTAGCCCAGATGCAAAAAATACGCTTAACTTTTAAATGGGGGATCCTTAGAGCGGTTCGAAGCCCAGGCCCAGAATGCCGGGATGGATTAAGGCACGCTACAAAGCACTAGAGGCAAGGGTTAGGTTGAATGTGATAAGCGCACTGAACTTTCAACTTCATCAAGAAACAGGTCAGGGATGCCCTCTATGACCCCTACTCTTCGCATTGGTGATCAAACCACTGGCCATCAAACTACGAAGCCATGGAAGAATTGAAGGGATACCTTTTGGAGATTGCTACCGTAAAATATGCCAATCCACTGATGACATTCTATTTGCACTAGCAGGCTCAGCAACCACTATTCGGCACAGACACATTACAAATGGTCTCATACTTCAAAGTTAACAGGTAGAAGTTGGAGATTTTGCACCTAACTTTCTAAGGAGAGACAGTGTCCAGATTGTGAACACTCTGGCCCATCAAGTGAGCAAAGAAGGCAATAAAAAATCTAGGCATAAACCTCACTTGCTCTGTAAAGGGCTAACTGGCCAGATCCATGGACACAAAAACGTGAGGTTCTGGGAATGCGGCTGTCATGATATATTTATTGGATGGATCTACGCAATAAAAATGATTATACTCCCATAATCACATTACATATTTCAGAACATCTCGATCCAGCTACTGGCAATGAAATTGAAATATTTACAGAGTAAAGGAAGGACCTCTAGATAGACTGGGTTAAGGCGAAGGTACATTAAAAGGCACTGATGGCACAGAGGGAAAGGGGGCAGGAGGGTTAGCATGCCCAGATATCATCAAATACTACCAGGCAGCCATTTTGCGAGTCACAGTGGAATGGAATGCTGATCCGAAGGATGAAAAAATAGTAACTGATGGACCATGCTGTAGTGGGATGTGCTTTGTGGGACTGAGCATGACTGACGATATCCCAACATCCCCAAAACACATATTTGGCAATGTCTGTCAGGACAGAGTTGGCGATCTCGGTTCAGGTAACTAGAGGAGAGAAACTGACATAATTCCTATCACTATGTACAACCCTATTTTCCAACATTCACCTCACGCCAGGCCTATTTTTGCCATGGGTGTTGGAAGGAACTTGGTAACATAACACTTTACTACTCTGGTGTGTGCCAGAACAGATAGTGGGGGGCATTCAGAGAGCTTGTGACACTTCACATTGTGCTCTTTCAATTGTAAGTCAAGCACATTGTGTTATGGTTCTTTACAAAGTAAAAACAAATAGCAAATATATAATTACCAATACATACTCTCCAAGACATATTTGTTTGTCAATATTTTTGCTATGATATTCTTGTGACATGATATTTCTGTTATCTGTATTCTGACATACATGCCCAGGGCGTCTGCCTGCCTGATAAAGAAAGAAGCACACTGCATGTTCCAGTAAATTGACGTATGAAACTATGACCCAAAAATGATGTTAATGGAGTTTAGTTAAGATATTGGTGGATTGATGGATTGCGGTGTGCTGCAGGCACTAAAGTGGAGAAACAACAGATGATGATAGGTTCTGCTCCCTGGTAGCTCCCAAAGTTGGAAGGCTAGTGATATGTCACTGGGCGCTTCTGTGTGTGGTGATCACAGGCCCCAAGACAAAAAGAAACATCCTATAGCTGAATGTAGAAAGATCACTACAGTTATTTTTTCAATTCCATCCCACGTAAGCTTCATCTATTAATCACTGAGTGACTATGCCGTATTGGTCTTCAGAGGAGGAATAGGAATTAGGAAAGCAAAAAGATAGTTGTTCTTCAAGGAAATTCAAAACCCCAGGGATGCTGTTCTGCACTGAATTTCACAATAAAGGATGCAGAGAAGTGTGACATTTTTTTGATTTGCCTTAGCACAACTGTGATGACAGACGCCATTTTTTTTGTCTATATTAAGCATAGTACCAAGCTGTGCTGCTTCTTCTGTACAAAGCCTCGCTTTCATGCTTGGACATAGTAAGTGAGGATTCCCAAGTAGCCTGGTCGGCACCGGAAAGTTCACATTTTTGTATCTTTTTGAAGGTCGAATGGGCTGTGTCCCACTAGTTACCATTGCTCCTCCAATATTCTCATTGTTTTGATTTAAGCCATATGATTTCCATTTATGTTTAAGTATGAAAAATCTATATACTTGTACTATGTAAGTAAGGAAGTAAAAGGCTTCTAAAGTGCGCGAAAGCCGAGGCGTCTTGGTGCTAGCGTCCTAGAACAGGAGCGTAACGGGAAAACTATTTCTTGCATGAGGTAAAAAGCCACATTTTTAAAGATTTCCTGAAGAGAATCAGACTCGGTTGGGATCTCAGAGTGAAAGGCAAAGTATTCCAAAGTTTACCTGCTGAGTAAGAAAAACTTCTACCCTCCCCACTTGGTTTCTTTATCTTTGGGATGGACACGAATTTGGCTGTTCCTGATCTAAGATTGCCATGAGGGGTATGCCAAGAAAAAAGCCTCTGAAAATAAAGGGGGCCAGTATTGTACAAGGCCCTATGGACCATGCACAAGGCCTTAAATTTGACCCTCTCACAAACTGGTAGCCAATGAAGGCTAGAAATGCTCTTTGATACAGAACTGAATTTAGGTATATTTAGAAGTGTGCGAGCTGCTGCATTTTGCTGTGATTGAAGCTTGAGTTGCAAACGCTTCTGAATTCCCAAATATAATGCATTGCAATAGTCAATTTTACTGCAAACCTAGGCTACAATGACCATTTTTTACATATCTGGGGGAATAAAAGGAAAACCTTTTTAATACTCTATGAAGATGGAAGCAAGAAGAGGTGAAGTTATTAATTTAGTCGGAGAAGCAGAGTGTACATGTGTGCATTAACATTTATGCTCATTAGGTGCGGGGGGCCTCTTGACACCCAATTCTGTCATTCACAGGCCGGCGATTTTTGTTTTTAATATATGTGTTCAGCCTTTAAGTAGGCATAATAGCATTTTTTTCTTCCACGGATTGGTGCTTTGGCCATGAAGTGCCTACGTCTCACCTGACGTCGGAACTGGGGATTGTACCAGATTCCACACGACAAGCCCAGCAAAGATGATGAAAAATCCTCCAAGTGGACTGGGATGGAGAAAAGCCCAGTGGTCGACCCATCCATTAGGTCAGGCAGCATTAACATAATTAAATCTTTATGAATTGTGTGACATATGTGTCGCGTCGTCATGCCTGTCCTGGTCTCGCCCCAAGGTCAGGCATGACAGGAGAGGGAAGAGGAGGAGTCGAGGAAGGCGCAGGCGGTCCGCGATATACTGAGGTGGAATAAAGACGTGTCCCTCAGTCCATGTGTCTCTGTGTCGTCTGTGGGTAAGGAAACACGAAACTGGCGATGAGGGTGGGATGCCCCCCCCTCGCGATTCCTACACCAGCTGAAGAGTGCTGCCGCGAGCGAGCGGAGCGCCGAAACAGACGACAGCACATCACAAAAAAAAAATAAGAAAGGAAAAGGAAGGCGCGAGACAAGCAACACGCACCTGCGGCCGCCGCCCCAACCAAAGACCTGAATTAAGGCATGACCAGGACCCCAGGCAGAGGCAACAAGCAAAACAGGGGTAAGCCTGGTGTATTGCCCTGAGTGGAGAAAAGCATGCCTGTGTGAGTCCCCTGCAGCGGCCATCTTGAAGTCAGGCAGGCTGCATCAACCAAGCTTAGTCCTGACACGGCGGCCATCTTAGAATCAGGCAATACCTCAAAAGACCCCTGAAGCCTGCAAAGTGACGCTGAGGGCCCGCAGACAGCCTGCAAAGGGACGCTGAGTGCCTGCAGACGCCTCGAAGGACCCCTGACGCCCGCAAAGTGACGCTGAGTCCCTGCAGACGCCCCTGAAGCCCACCAGGATCACGCAGCAACATGTCGGACCCTGATTCAACGCAGCAAGCTACGCCTGGGCCAGCACACAATAACCCACCACCTGGACTGATACCCATGGGAGTATCGTACCTGCGCCCCCCTGAACCACTACCACTGACGTCTGGCAACAGCATGGGCCCTGCGTGGAAGAGTTGGCTCGAGGACTTTATGAAAGGGTCGCAAGTCCGTGATCCTGGTCAACAACTCATAACCCTGCGCAACCTCGTAGGTAAAGATGTTGGACAGATCATCAAGGACCTACCACCGGCCAACGCCGCGTCATACGAGACTGTGAGAGACGCGCTGAACCGGAAGTTCCTCCCCAAACGGAATCTACACTACGAACGCTATACCTTCAACCTCGCCTCTCAGGAGAGGGATGAACCCATGGGTGAGTTCATCTCCCGTCTCAAGCGCCTAGCTCGCCATTGTGAGTTCGACAATTTTAACACGGAAGATGCGCTGCGTCTACGCATCATTGACGGATGCCAATCGGAATCACTACGCCGTCGACTCCTGAAGAAACACTACACACTAGATGAGATAGAAGAGCTAACCCGCATCAACGATCAAGCTGAGGAGCACGCAAAGAAAATGGAGGCCAGCAAAACTGACAAAAAGGAACAAGCTCTCAGGGTACAATCCCACGCGGAACCAAGAAGACGCTCGGACCGACACACCTCAGGAAGAGGGTCAAGACCACCTCGCATGAAGTCACCCCGCCGAGGGACCACTCCCGCAGACAACCTCCGCAATGCTACCGGTGTGGCCAAGATTACCCTCATACGGGTCAGTGCCCCGCCATAGGGCAACAATGTCACCGATGTGGGAAAGACAACCACTTCGAGGCAGCATGTCAAGCCCGCCGCACGGAACCAAGACAGACCAAACAGAACACTGGATCCCGCCACCATGCGCGAGCTGTACAAGGGCGGAGAGACCACTCGAAGAGCTCATCCAGGTCAAGCACCCAATCTCACAGCTCATACAGATCCCGGCGCTCAACATCAAGAGAGTCGTCCTCCCTCACTCCCATATCACAAGACAGTGATGAATACGTCTGCATGGTGGCAGACCCAGACAGACTGAAGAAGTACCCGCGACTCCATATTCAAATGGGAAGCCACCCCGCCAAGTTTGTGCTAGATACAGGCGCGTCGCTAAAATACATCTGCGCCTCTGAATACCAAAGCATGAACCCAAAGCCGAAATTGGAGCCAGCGGCAGTGCGAGTCTACACGTGGATGTCCCGGAAGCCACTGCCATGCCTAGGACAATTTCGCACCACATTGACATACAAGAACCGAACAATTCAAGCGCACATTCATGTGATTGAAGGCCCAGAAACAGCAGACTGCCTTCTCAGCCTACCAACGGCGGAACGACTGAAGCTAGTCGAGATCCTGTACAAAGTAGATGACTCGCCCGACATAGTTCACAAATTCCCAAAACTATTCAACGGCCTAAGGAAACTCGCCCACTTCAAAGTCAAGCTGCACATCAATGAGCAAGTGACGCCGGTAGCTCAACATCACCGGAAAGTGCCTTTCCATTTACAACAAGCAGTTGATGACGAGCTACAAGACCTACTAAAAGCAGACATCATTGAACGATCGACCGGACCCACCCCGTGGGTGTCGCCGGTAGTGGTTGTACCTAAACGGGGCCAGGACAACAAGGTACGTCTGTGCGTTGACATGCGCGCCCCGAACACGCCATCGAACGGGAGCGACACCCAGGCCCTCACATCAGTGATATGATCACACGCCTGAACGGAGCGACAGTTTTTTCAAAACTAGACCTCAACAAGGGATACCACCAACTGGAGCTACACGAACGCTCACGCTACATCACAACATTTACCACGCACCAAGGACTTTTCCGGTACAAACGCCTCAATTTTGGGATTTCGTCCGCTGCCGAGATTTTCCAAGAAGCTGTCAGACGAGTAATCCAAGACATTCCGAACGCTTTTAATTACAGTGACGACATCTTGGTGTTCGGAGAGACTCAAAAAGAGCACGACAAAGCACTAGACCATGTTTGTCACGCCCTACTCACTGCCAACCTCACCCTAAATCAGGACAAATGCGAATTTCATAAATCAACCCTCAAATTCTATGGGCACATCTTTTCCAAGGAGGGCATGAGACCGGACCCTGACAAGGTAGCTGCACTTTCGGACACTCCACAGCCACAAGACGTCAGTGACGTTCGCTCATTCCTGGGGATGGCCAGCTACTGCGCCCGATACAGCCAGGATTACGCCACCATCAGCTACCCCCTCCGAGACCTCACCCGCCAAGGGCACAGCTTCCAGTGGTCAGCTGCGTGCGAGCACGCGTTCAACAAAATCAAGGCAGCGGTGAGCTCAGCCATCCACCTCGTCTACTTCAACCCCAAACGAAAGACTGAAATCACAGTAGACGCTAGCCCCGTGGGGCTAGGCGCAATCCTGGCACAATACAATAAGATACAGACCAACGCCACATCGTTGCATACGCCAGCCGCAGCCTCACCGACACTGAAAAAGCCTACTCCCAGCCGGAGAAAGAAAGCCTGGCAGTCGTGTGGGCGTGTGAACACTTTCATCTTTTCGTGTATGGCAAACACTTCACAATTATCACCGACCACCAGGCGCTCACCACCATCTTTGGGAACCCCAGGGCGAAGATGCCTCCGCGGATCGAACGGTGGGGCATCTGGTTGCAAGATTATACATACACCATCATTCACAAACCGGGGAAGGCGGAGAACCCGGCAGACTACATCTCTCGTCACCCCCAGGCGCTGACGAGGGCGCGCCACTCTGTGGCTGAAGAATACCTCCACTTCGTCATTGACCGCGCCTGCCCACCAGCTGTCCCGATCGAGGCCATCATCGAAGCATCGACAAATGATGCCACAATCCAAAATGTCATACATCGCGTCCGTACCGACTCATGGCGACATCTAGACGACCCTACGACGGGTAATACCATCAACAGGCAAGAACTTGCGGCGTTCAAGCACGTCAAAGACGAACTCTCCATCAGTGACAGTGGCTTACTACTAAGAGGTCAGAGGATCGTCATCCCTCACCAACTACGACAGGGAACCATAAATCTGGCACACGAAGGACACCGAGGAGTAGTAGCCACGAAGAAAGCGCTACGAGAACGTGTCTGGTTCCCCTCTCTCGACCAGATGGTAGAGTCCACACTCCGAGACTGCCCACACTGTCAACTAGTAGGGCGAGAAGAGCCACAGGCCCCTCTGCAGATGTCAGACCTCCCAGACGGCGTCTGGCAACATGTAGCAGTCGATTTCTTCGGACCGCTGAAATCATGAAAGTACATTATTGTCATCATGGATGAATACTCCCGTTTCCCCATTGCTCATCAGATCTCTTCTAAAAAAGCAACCACTGTCATACCCGTAATTGATGAAGCATTCGCCGCGTGTTTGTTTCAGTACTTTTTGAAGGAATTTGAAATTGTCGTCTGGGTAGGTAATGACCGGGCAAACTGGTTTGGAAAGGTAAGGGGTGTCTCAGGATATGAGGAGCTAGAGGTATGAATGCAATCAACAGTGTAGAGCAGATGGCTCTAGAAGAGTGTGGCGAGGGGAAAACAGGCAGGAGTACCAGGACCTAAGCACACACCCTAGCTAATGATTGTGTGAATAAAATAGGGACACCGACCCAGCTGAACTGGAGCCTTTGTGAGCCTCCACTGGCTTGAACTGGAGAATTTTAAAAGTAAAGGGGTCAGCAGACAAGCGTGAAAGAAACTCCTCTACCTCCCACTGTAAGAAGGGTTAAGAAAGAACTGTTGGCCCCACCCACACACTTTCAACCCCCATCCAACCTAGAAGAGCTGCAGCACAAGGCTCACAGATACTTTAAAGTTTTCCTGGTTGTGAATGAAGAAACAGTAATAGATATGGGGGCAAAGAAGTTGGATCATGGGCTATCCCCAGCAAAGGGACTACTGCCGTAAGATGGACCACCAGTATGGAAAACGCACGTACAGATATATAAAACAGAGGGTTGGGCTCACTAGCAAGGATGGGAAGAAATCCTCTCTGGGGAAGGTATCTTTGATCTAGAGTGCTTGAATAATCTAAGAAAAAGACTAAAAGATCCTAATAGGAAGGATGGTACAGAAAAACTTCCAGTCTTCCTAAATTGATAGAGGGAGCTAACAAATGTAAACATGAGGCTCAGGTATGAAGGAGGAAAGAGACGAATGAGGTATTCAAGTTCCAAGTCTCTCATTTAAGGGCAGGTTTGGGCCATCATCCTCACTATTTAGTTCTCCAAAATGAATCTGAAAAGACAGAGCAAGTAAAAGAGAAAGAGGAGGATTTACTGGATGTTTTGAGTCTCCCCATGTCGGCGGCAGATGCCAGAGTTGCATCGGTGTTACAGCCAGGAAATGGGGCAATGCCAACTTATCGACCAGTAGGAGTGGGGCTTGAAAACAACACGAATGTAGGCTCAGCAAGACAAGCAACTGACTGCAAAGTGCTAGATGATGGTAAAGAGCATGCCTGCTGCAGGAGGCTGACCTTACCACAACACGTACTTCTTCTACTGAGTAGATCGAACGGAAGAGATGGAAATGGGGGAGGAAGAGCGGGCTGAAACTCAGAAGGGGGTTGGGGAGATGTGGCCCATCCACGAGGTTCATGTTTTAGTTATGGACAATTGAGTCACTGAAAATGGGTTTGTCCCAACCTAAATTCTGATGCCCCATTCCAAGTCAATGAACATGTGTTTACTAAACCCCCCCCCCCCAGAGCCAATATACAACCTTTTATGGAAGCCTGGGAGGTGATGATTGGTTTGTACATACCCTGATCCATGTAGACCCAACCAGCCCCTACGTGAAAAGTATGATACATGGAAAACGTACCTCACGTCTTATCCACAGCGACACTAGCTGATCACACATGAAAAACTTTGAATTCCCTTTACTACCTCTCTCGTGCTTGTCTATAGATGCAATTGTCATTTCAAATATGAAAGTCCCACAAAATATTACTGAGTCCATCACCATTACCTTAGGTAACATTAACAATTAGCTTGCCTTTCTGTTGAGCCGTACCTCCCCTGCGGACATGTGTCATTTCAGTGGACTCAATAAAGACTAAAGAAAATCCTGTGAAGAAACTGCCCTGCATTCCACAGTTCACTTCTTTAATAGAGGAAGGGGTCCTAGTGCCCATTGTGAGTGTGTGTGAGTGTAATACTCTCATTTTGCTGGTAAAAAAAGCCGGTGAGTACACATACAGATTTCTGCGTTTCTAACTCTGTTGTACTACCCAATCTTCCCGTTGTGCCTAACCCTGCACAACCATATTGTTATGCATTAAACCCTGCCAAATGGATCATTGCTGTAGATCTTTGTGCTGTCTTTTTCTCTATCCCTGTATACAAGACAGTCAATACTTATTTGCATTCCAATTAACGTGGTGACAACTCCTGCAGGGGCTTACTGAGTCACCATCCATCTTCTCTCAAGCCTTGAAGAAGGATTTGGACACCCTTGCCTCCCCTCACAGTTCTACTTTGGTCCCATATGTAGATAATCTGTTGATTGCATTTGATTTATTAGACCGGTGGCAAGGATGATTCCCTGTATGTCCTCAATGAATTGGCTAAAAGGGGTCACGATCATTCAAGGAAGGAATTACAATTCTCTCTTCCCCATGTTTGATATTTAGGTCACTACATCTCTGGAGAGAAGGGGCACTTATCTGTAAGCCAAATTGAAGCCATCTACACGTTACCACAACCTGTCACTGTCCCACAGGTATGCACTTTATTGGGAATGGTGGCCTATTGAAGGTGATGGATTATGAACTTAGCTTCTATGGCTACGCCCGTTTAACATTGACAAAAATTAGACACTACAGCGGTTTTGCATTGGACTACAGAAGCAAAGCAAGCCCTCGATGCACCAATACCCAACTGTGAGCTAATAGGCTATGTTGGTGGTTCATGTCTCAGAAATGATCACGACACTAGTGGCCAGTTATGTTGTATGTACACTGTATGAAGTTGCTGAGAGTTGTTGTTTACCCCAAGTGCAAACTGCTCGAGTTACCGAATTGATTGCTCTTACCCATGCTTGCATACTCTCTGCAATTTTTTTTTATAACATTTACTGACTCTAACTATGCTTTTGGAGTGGCTCATGAATTTGTGCTCTTTTCAGAGCAATGGAGTTTCCTCACCTCTAATACCCACTGCTGATCCATGAGGACCTCTCTCTCCCTATTCTGCAGTGCCGGAGATGGCTCCCGTTTGCCGGATATGGAGGGCACCAGTTTTGACTGGGTAGGGGTGCCGACGCGCTTGATCGTGGCCACCTTTGCTCCATCAGTGGGCACTGTGACCTGAAGCCAGGATGCTGCCTCCGCCTATCGTGATCAGCGACCTATGGTGAGTGCTTGGCCTGGAAGGATCACACTAGGACGGAGTGCGTCTACTTGGGTCCGAGATCTGCTGCTGCTCTCCCACAATCATGACTTGGCACTCAATTCTGCATAACTCTAGCACCCATTGGAGACGCCTGAGGGCGGCCCTGTCAGTGAGCCAAAACTCCGCTCAGCACAGCCACTTTGTTCTATGTCATTAGTACAGTGGGAAGAAGTCCTCTGCCATGCTCTTGCTCTCCCATGGCTTTGAGGCCCTCTCCGTGGGGTGCTTCCTGGACTTTAGCATCTCCAGCTACACTGGCACCTTCCTGAGGGGGAGAGCTGCGCCATTGGATGTTGCTGTCCTGACAGGATAGCCCACACCCAGGCCCTGACCCTGAAAGGATTTTCAATGTTGCAGTGTGCGAGGTGGCAGCAACTGCACAGGTATTTCCTGCTAACCTCCTGATGGGTGCTAATGCTGTCGTCTCCTACCTTTTCCTGTGCTCAGTACTGTACTCTCCCCCTGACCTTGCGGCCTCCCTGGCCGCAAGGCTCCTGATACTTGTGCAAGCCATAACAGTGAGGTAAGGCCTTCTCCGTAGTTGCCTTATGATGTCCCGCAAAACTACAGTCAGTCAACTCAATTTCAGAAGCAGTCAGCCGCACTAAATCTGTTCAGGCGTCACTCCCAACACACAGATACATTTTGACAAGAAAGCGCTTCTGAAGGAAATCTCAGCAATTGGGTCAACACTGTCTGCTGCGGACTACAAGATGACTTATCTAACTACAGTGGTGAAGTCGCTGCAGCAGCAGATCTCCTTTCAGTCATGGCTGGGTACAGTTGATCAAAGACTTGACAGTGTGGCATCTTGCTATGATGCACTGCCTGACTGGGGCAGGGATATTGTTTTTCTACAAGCAAGGTCACCAACCACAAGGACAGGCCACAGCATAATAATTTCTGTATCTACAGTCTCCTGGAGGGAGTGGAGAAGGGAGACATGGCACTCTTTCTAAGGAACATGCTTCCAAAATTTCTCGATCTTAAACTCCCCGAACGCCTGGAATTTCAAAGAGTCCACCATATATTTGCCTGTTCTTCCATTCGATGAGACTCCCCGCAACCGATCATTGGCTATGCCCTTCGACATCCATATAACCAGGCTATTTTGCAGGCAGTGCAAAGGTTTAAGGTTGTGCTGCTCTTTGAGGGAAACTGCATCTCAGTCTCTGCAGACTACTCCTAGGCCATCAATATAAAACTTAAGAGACATATGGTAGATAGCAGGGTTTTCCCTATTAGTGGAGGTTGACCAGATGTCCTCTCTTTCCCCTCTTTGCCTAGGGACTTTTTGAAATCCATGTTGTTACCCGTTGATCGCATCTAAATCTAAATTCTAAATCTAAATTTAGTATGTATGTATGTATGTAGTATGAATGTAAATTCAGGAGATGTCCTAGCGCTTATCACTACTCATCTGGAATGTCAATGGTCTGTCACATTACATCAAATGCAGGAAGATCCTGTACTAACTCACATGAAATATGTGGATATTGCTCTTGTCCAAAAATCCCATCTTTCCTTAAAAGAGTCTCTCAAACTTAAGCGTGATTGTCAGGGTACAGGAGTGAGCAGTTGTAGAACTGTGGGAGCGAATGGTGTGGCCTCCCCATCTCGTAGAGCATCCAAGAAGTGTACGGTGGCTATTCTCATTGGGTGAAGGCTTCCCTTCTGGGTCTTTAAGCATAGACAGAAGAGGAAATCAGATGGGCCTTCACCAAACCATGCATCATGGGTAGGACACTGATAGTTGGTTTCATCTATGCCCCTAATGCTGACAAGATCTATTTCTCAGCTTGCTTCTCCAGACTCCTGATCTCCTTTGGGGCGTACTCCATTACTTGTGGGCAGAGATTGGAATTTATCTCCGTATTCTATTCTGGACCATACTGGGCACTCCAATTGTCACTTTCCTACCCTTCCAAAGTGTGAAGCGCTCTGATACCCATCTGGGTCATGTTCGCGCTACACAAAACTTTATAAATAAAATAAATAAATCGGCCAGATAGAGCCCTTTTGAAGACTTATTGGCTGACCATGCTCTGCTCGATGTGTGGTGCCTTCTCCATTCCTTGACAAAGAGCTTTACCTTCTCCTCCTGTTCACATGGCACCCAGTCGAGCATTGATTTCTTCCTCCTCCAGGGATGGCTGCTTCCAAATGCCACAGGACGTACTTTCCTAAAGGCTGGCCTTTTGGATTGTAGCCCTGTTCCACTGGTCTTTGATGTAGATTTAGTGGCTCCTCCACCAAGTAAATGGAGGATGAAGGCCTTTGCACATAATCAGCTTGAGATGAAGGATCAACTGTGATCCCATATCAGCTCTTACATCACTGACAACGATGGATCTGCAGGATCCCACATGACCCTTTGTGGAGTGGAAAAGGTGACTCTGAGAGGAGTGATGATGCAAAACTCGGCCGTGATAGAGCATAAGGCTCGAGCTGAGATACAATGTCTAGAGCAGGGGATCCTGCATTTCCAAAGCCGGTACATCTTAACCCCTACTCCCACACTCCAGACCAAACTTGAATTAGCTAAAATACACCTTAACTCTCATTTTACTACAGCAGCTGAAAAAGCTGTAGTACAGCTGCACTATCGGAGATACGATCATGGTGAGAAAGCGACATCTCTTGGCTGCCTCGTTACATCAGAGGGAGTCCCAGATGACCATCTCAGTGATCTGAGACCCTCATGGTGCTGTATTAATCCACCATGTAACATCGAGGACCATTTTACCTCGTTTTATTCAGACCTATATAGCTCTGAGTTCCAAAACATGCATGCAAACATTGATGCCTTTTTGGAGTTATTGCGCATTCCCTCTCTTACTGCGGAGGGCCGGGGGCATTTGGAAGGTGCCTTTACAGAGGATGAGGTGGCCAAATCTGTATCTGCTTTGTCAACCTGTAAGTCTTCCAGGGAGGATCGCTACCCTGAGGAAATCCCTTTTGGTGCTTTCGATGAAGGCTAACCAGGAAGCTGATGTGGCCGCTCTCTAGGGCTTCCTTCTAATAAGGCCTCCATTGCTGTCATCCTTGAAGACCATTAAGTCCTTCTGGACTGTGCCAGCTACCACCCAATCTCGCTGATCAATGTGGACTTAAAATTACTGCTCAAAATCCTGGCCCACCGACTACGCAAGGTGATTCTCCAACTTATTCACACGTGGGTTTTGTCCCAGGCAGATAGTTCTGTAACCACCTGCCTGGACGTTGGCACATGTGCTTTGGCATACTAAGGACAATACAGTGGAGAAATTGGTCCTCTCTTCGGGATCCGAGAAGGCATTCAACCGCATCGAATGGGCCTTTTTGTTTCAGGTGATGTCTAAGTTCGTGAGTGGAGATGGAGAGAAGGGAAGTAGGGGGTACTCTTGTCGTGTGCTACTCTGCTTGTGGGAGGCAGGGTGTCCTCATCTTGATGCCCTCACACACCCCGAAGGATGTCATGCTTCATCATTGGGCTTTTGCTCCTCGTCGGGCCGGCACTGCAATGCCCTACGGGTCCCCCGAAGGGTCTCTTTTTCGGAGATCTTTTGATGAAGCCGTATGGGTGCGTGGGTGTAAGTGGCAGTGAAGTCCTAGAAAGTGTATTAAAAAATGACTGGAGGGAGAGTGATTAATTTTTAATAAAGTGATCCCTCTGTCATTATTAAAACAAAGTGTATGGAGCTGCTTTAAGGGGTATTATGTCCTTTGGTAGCTGGGTGATTACATGTCCCTAGTGGGTATATGTTATGGTCAACATGTTTCGCGCTTCAGTGGTCTCAGGGGGAGATCCAGGGCGCTTCGTCAGGACCGAATAAGAAGGTTATATCTACAGTGGCCAGAAAATTTCGGTGCCCCCGGATAAATGAAAGGAGTAGAGATTCCCTTAGTAGGTAGGGTAAGATCCCATGAGATCAGTGAGGGTCACTTGAGAGGGTTCTCTCGGTGCATCTGGGCTGTGTCACCTGTGTGCCTGTCGCTGTCTCCTTTGGTATAAGTTTAATTTCGGGAGCACGGGTCACCGGACCTTTTAGAATAGCTCCTAGAGTCCCCCTCTTTTGATAAATAGGATGTCTAAGTTCGGCCTGGGTGAGGATTTCATTGCCAAGGTCAGACTCCTATGTGACCACCCTACAGCGGATGTCAACTGCTGTGTTTTTTTGGCATGTATGTTTCCAATCCAGCATGGCACTTAACCGGGATGTCTGCTATCCCCCTTTCTTTTTTACTTAGCCCTGGAGCCCCTATTAACGATGATACAACTCTCCCCAGGGGAGGAGTGCATCCGCTTGGGGACAGCAAAATAAAGGCGTTGATGTATGCTGACGATATTCTTTTCCTCTTCAATCCGGAGTCCTCGACCTAGGCTCTCATGGCCATAACTGCTTGATTTTCTGCATGTCCGGTTGTAAAATCAACAGAACAAAATGCAAGGTGCTCCCTATGTCCAGGTTTACTAGTAGTGCATGCATCCAGGCTTACAATATGTAGTGGCTTCCTAAGGGTGTTACCTATTTGGGTATTCACATCAACAGAGGGCTGGCAAGAATGGTGGTAGAAAGCTTCAGACGTGACTTTCTCAAGTGGAAACATCTGAACCTCTCACTGTGAGGGAGGGTACAAACAATCAAAATGGTGGTGACCTCCCGGTACTACTATGTACTGGGGACGTTACTCCATTGGATACCTCAGGCTATCCTCCAGGGAATAGAGGCAGATTTCAGATCGTATGTATATGGAGTGCTAGAAGACCCAGGCTCTGTGCATCCAAGCTCTGGGCAGATACTACAGTGAGTGGCCTTCGTCTACCCAACATGACACTGTACTGCCTGGCTTTCCACCTCTCACAATTTGCCTTCTGCATGCTCCTGGTATACTTCTACCCTTCGCACAGTATAATGGCACAACATCCTGTTCTCAATGTGACTGCTGCTACGTGGAGCTCTGCCCATAAGCTTCTGGGAAAACCTGCTCCTACATAGCAAGGCTCAGCTGTGGCACAATACTGCTCTACGCATAGCCAATAAACCTTTTTATTGGGGTATCTTGTAAAAATAAAGGAGTGTGGATAGCACATATATACCACAATGGTTTCCCCAAGTCCTGCCTGCTGCTGATCATTGAAGTACTGGAAACTGACCCACTGCCTTCAGGCCATTTTGGGCCACCTGATGGTCGAACATCTGACATCCCACATTCAACAAAATTTGAGGATTTGTAGTCTTGGGGCTTTATGGGGTTCTACTTAAATCCTTGCACTCAAGTCCCTCCCTTACTACCATCAGACTGCATTTGCAGCTTTTTGGGGGGAAAATCTATTCCCCCGAGGACTGGGCACTACTACTTTCCAACTATGATAGGTACCCCCATGAATCGTGGCAGACATTTTTATTCTCTAAGATCCTCCGTTACTGGCGCGCCTCTTACCCCATGATCAATGCTGGAACTGTAGGGGAGTTAACTGTTATATTTGCCATATTCTATCATCCTGTTTGACTTTGCAAACCTATTGGATGAGGCATTGACCCATTTACGTCACTACAGTTCCTTGACATTTATCCCCTTCTCTCACTCTCATTCACAACACAACAGATAGTCCAGACTTGGATTCCCACACTCACGGCTGGTTGGCCATTTCTTTGGCAGTTGCCAAAGTGTGTATTCTCCATCATTGGCATCAGCCCATAACCCCTACTGTGCAGGTGTAGTTTATAAAGTTACACAGGATGGCATTACATGAGCACACTACCTATACACTGAATGACAAGCTCAAGACTTTTGATAGGGTGTGGAGTGTATTCCTCTTTTCCTTTCAGGAGATTTTCCCTGCCTTTTACTACCTTACTGTCAACTTTCCATCATTTTCTGTAATTGATCAACTGTTGTGATCTCCTTTATTGGGTTCCTTGGCCTCAGAAACGCTGCAGTTTAGGGTTGCCAGCCTCCATATTATGTCCCTTGACTTCTCCCCATGGTTAGTTTCCTTGTACAGTAACTCCGTCATCTGGATAGACGCTATGGGTCCCCCTCGACAAGTCTTGGCGGGTGTGCCTCTATTATGACATCAATTAGATGGTCTGAAACTAGAGATGTGAAATGTGAGAGGATTGTTTTCCTTGATTTTTTACCCCCATTCATTTTGCCATTTTGCTGCCTTGGAGTAATCTACATTTTGGTTCATTCGCTATGATTTGGATGGATTAATTTCAAGTAGGAGCCTGGATTTGTATCTGAGCCCATTGCATACTGATGTAAACCATTACCTATCTGGAAGACTGTTGTTTTAAACATTAAAGACATTGCTCTCATAAATCTTCATAGGGGCTTTTTGGTTTTCATATGAACGACGCAGACCTGAGGATGGTCTCGGGGATGAAAACTTTTTGAGACCGAAAAGTCGACGTATTTCCCACCTTTCTTGTTGATAACATTCATTAGAATGGGTTTGTAATGTTCATCAGACATACATCTGTAAGACATATAGAGAAAATGGGTATCCAGTACATCGGCGTCTGTTTAAGAACATCAATCTAACGTGTGTAACGGACTTTAAAGCATCGATGTATTTGAAAACATTTTGAGGATAACCCCTACAGATAGCCTGTTTGTATGCTAAATTGTATGCTATTTTGATATTAGATGTTAAATGCAACTTTTTCTTGGCTACACCTGTTAATCAGTTTATCTTTTTTGATTTTAAATATGTCATGTTTATTGTACTAATATTGAATTAGATTAGGATGCAATTAACAAGCATCACTAAATGTGAGGATATTCACAAAGCTTCCTATAAAATTATCCCTGGTTGGCATTGTTACCTGGTTTGAATAGAGTACCCAAGCCCACAAGGGTAGATTGTGTTGCCCTTATTGTAACAACTCTTCCGCCCGCGGCACTACTTTTCTTGTTCTCGCTTGACTATTGCCCTGCACACTGCTCTGTTCTTGAGAAGCCTTGCTTTCTCCACCTTCTTGTGATTGTTTCTCAAGAGCCATGTTCTAATGTTGCCCCTTTGGGCATGTTTCCTGTTGTTGTAAGTTTATGGCTGGGTTGTTACGCTGCAGCATTCAGGTGGTCTGTTGATTCCAGGTGATTGACATACCTCTGCCTTAACTGCCACCCACTCCTTACTACCAGCACCTCACTCCCACCTTCTCTTGTCCCCACTCCCTTCCGTCACCCACTGACCCATCCTCTTTTTTTTCTCCTGTTGTATTGCGATAATGAGGCCGCAGGTGTTATCCCCACTTGTTAGCTCTACCCTTCTACTTTGCTTTTCCCTTAATACAGCAAAATGCTTTCTGTATGCTGTTCATGTAACGTTGCAAAAGAAAAAAGTCAAGAGCTTGCTTGATGCGCTTATATTAAATCTTAAATGCTATTGCTAAATGTGCCACCCATCCCTCTTCTCAGGATAAAGGGTCTAATGGCAGACAGGATATTCCGTCACAAGCGTGACGGATATTCCGTCCACCGTATTGCAAGTCCATTATAACCTATGGCACTTGTAATACGGGGACGGGATACCTGTCTGTCCTCCGAAATATAAATCACACCTAAAGTGTCTAGGGATAATACTTTTGCTGATCAGACTGCTAAAAATGCAGCAATGAGCCCAAATTTTAAGGTGACTTTTTATACAGTCCAAACTGATGAATTTCTTGTACTAAGGCGCACGATTTACCTGAATTACAGATATTGCATCCGAAGTAGAGAAACCCGCATTGATGTCACAGAATTGTAAAAGGGACCTTGATGGAGTGTGGAAAAGCAGCCTTGGGAGAATGGCTGCCGAAATTTCTCCTCTCGAACCACACCAGGATGTACCATAGTATCACCCACATCAGCAGAGATGGCATGATCTGTGCCTCAAGTACCCCATTGGTTTGCTCCCTTCTTTATTTCTCTTGCCCAAAAATACTGCCACTCCTTTACCACATGCCGACAATGCGGGGAAAGGGATTAAAACCACGCCCACAGCCCACCCAACTCTATGGAGAACTTTCATCTATCTGCAGATAGATTTTATCCAAATCCTAAATGCTGTTCACTCTCGTGTTTTAGTGATTGCATATTTTGTGGTTGGATTGAGGCATATCTTTGCACAGGGACAGATGCTTTAGTGTCAGAAAGGCTAATCCAGGTTTCCATACCTAGGTTCGATATCCCTCTTTAGCTATCCAGTGACAAAGGCTTCCTCTTTATGTCCTCCATAGTTCAGGAACTATGCAAGGCTCTAGGGATCAAGCAGCACTTCCAATGTGCATACCAGCACTAGTCACCAGGGAACGTTGTGCACTTTATTTGTACACTAATGAACTAGCAAGCGATGATCTGAAATTGGTCTCAAATAGATGGCTCAACTACCCTCGACTCTCTGGTCTATTCAAGCCATTCCAATCCAGAAAACAAAGCTCTGACCCTATGAGATTATCATGGGGTGTCCCATGCTGCTCCTGTCTAACCCTCCAGTGTCTCCAGCTTTGCTAGACTTCATTTACATATTTATTTCTTCAGTACTGCATTCCCCTTCTTTACAACTTCTGGTCTTAGGTCTGAGCTGCACTTTTTGTTTGTCCAGCCGAGCCCATCACAACCTGCAGGCCGGACATTGGGTATACATACGAGTTCATCAGTGAAAGTCCACCCTGCATCTGAACATCACTGTGAAGTCTCAAGGGATACCAGCCTGGATTCATTGCAGCTACTGAAACAGACTACCGAATCCCAAGGTCCGAGCCCTGCTGTCTCTGCCGCGCCTGTGACTCAAGCTTCTTCTACACGACCTGTTTTGGTTGCAATGATTTGACAAACTTCAACAGCTCAAGGAGGAGGTTTAAGCAGCTGCTCTCTCTAAAGTGATGTCCTCTCTGAAATGAAGTCTCTCCTTCCCACCAATACCACCTCTGACAGCAATAGTTGGGAAACAATAAAGTTACTGGATCCCACCTTGAGTCAGGCGGGCACGTTTTGCTGCATCATGACCAACACCCCACTTATTTTGCAGATAAGCTCACCATCTGGTGGTTCCCGATACTCCCACAGCCAGCACCACAGACTACATGCAGTGGGGGAAAAAAAAAAACGCAGCAGGTCTTTTCCATCTATGGATCCTGGATTTGGAACAACATCCCTGTATCCATCAGGCCTGTCCCACTGCTGCTCCAATTTAGGAAAGAATTGACAATGCACCTCTTTAAAGAACACTAAATCACAATACTTTAATAGTTCTCAAATTAGCCACCTCCCACATCACTCGTTGACTTTATGCTTGCCTTTGACCCTGTGCAGCGCTCCGCTGCCTTTTGGCTAGGTTCATGCTATAGAAATACCATATGCATACATACATACATGCAATCCTTGTCGTCAGGCTTATGATGAAAAAGAGCAGTGCATTGATCTGTGCTTACAAGGGCACTACCTTAGTGTAATGCAACAATATTACAATTCTTTTGTCACTATCCACTTTAGGTTTCTGTATCCCAGATCGACTTGTCATGCCTGTTGCCTTCATCTTGCCAACGCTGCTCATGTAATGGTTCATGAACTCGGAATGTCAGCATCTTTATGGGATATGAGTGTGATTTCTCTCTCTCCTCCAGACCAATTCTGAACTTAGTCCCTACTACTTTCATTTACAGTCAGGAATCCTTTACTCCTTCATCCAACCTTGAGAACACCCACACAACTACTTTGCCTGTTGTAACAGAGCATATACATAGTTGCCAAAAAACTGGCCAGGACATTGCTAACCCACTTATTTTATTTCCGTTATCTACCATACCTCTACTAGACTCCCACATCAAAAAAACCTGCCTAGAGAAAAATCAAAGACTGCCTGCTTCTTCATCATCCTGTCGCCCATGAAAGAGATGGGACTGACTACAAATGAAGTTCAATCTCTTGCCGCAGTTTTACAGGAGATAGCATATTTAACCGCTATTGCTGTAAGGTTAATCTCTGATCAATTAGAAGCTCAAAGATGGTAATTTAACGGAGTAGAATGGCTCTTGGTTTCATCCTGGCTGCAAAGGGTGGAGTCTCACTGTGGGTTCAGAACTAGGCCAGGGTATGGAATTCTGATCCGCTCGCGTAGTTTGCGGATCATTCCCCACTCCGCGTAGCTTGCAGATTTTCGAAAAAACTCCGCTTAGCATAGCAGAGGGGAGTTTTTTCCTTGCTCGCGCCAGCTGACATTAAGTTGGCGAGCGTGGAAAATCTTACTCCAGTCCACTTTCTAGCAAGATTTCTCAACACAGGCGGTTGTGAATGGCTGCTACCGCTCGAATTGAGAAACCTGTTCACTTTGAGAAAGCTGCCGCTCGAATAGAACATCTACTCGAGTGGCAGAAAAAAGCAGCGCCCTGTTGCGCTGCACATTGTGCCTTTTGTGCTGATCTTTCAGCGCAGGACAAACCCCTGGGGCTAAAAATCAGCGTGAACGGCGCGACCTAAAGCACGTCGCAGCTTGCAGAACTCTGCGTAGGCTGGCGGAGTTTTTACGCAGAAGTCCGTGAACTCCGCCCAGGCCTATCCAGAATGCTCATTCACGCCAAATGTCTCAATGAGTATACATGACCAGATTGACCATGTGTGTAGAATTGGTCAGGAAGTGTACAAAATTATTATGGGGAAGAATTTAGGCTTGCCTGAAAAGCACATCTGGGGGGTTTGGGATGAACATAACAGAGATTATATGTATTAGTAAAAATTGGCATGTTCACCCTTCATCGCCTCACCAAGAATAAAGGTTCATCACCCTCCTTTTACCTTACTGATCAAAGATTTGCACAAGATAAAATGGAGCGATTATGAAGTTTTTCAACTTGTTTAGCACTACTGTTGTCACTGATGTCATTTTAGTTTTCTACATTAAGCATAGTAGGAAGCTGTGCTGCTTCTGGAGTACAAAGCCTCATTTTCATTCTTGGAAATACTAAGCGAGAATTCTCAAGTAGCTTGTTCGGCACAGGAAAGTTTACATTTTTGTATCTTCTTAAAGGTCAAATGGGCTCTGCCCCACTGGTTCTGTCTGCACCTGCAATATAATTGTTTTGGTTTCAACCACATAATTTCAGTTGAGTTTATGAGTGAAAATCCAATAAATTTGTTTATGTCCATTTGTGTATTAGCATTTATGCTCATTGTCTCCAGTGTCTGTGATTCTCAAGCCATTGATTTTTATTTTTAATAAACGTGTTCAGGCTTCAATTAGGTGTAACAGCATATTCTTCTCCGAAAGACGTTATGAACAATTTAGGGGCAAGTATTAACTTCTATTCCTTATCTGACACATGTTGACAATATAGCCCGAGTTTTACATGAAGAGTGTAGGCCAGCAAATTGAAGCTGGTGAGCACTGTGCCACCAAGCATAGGCTCCTGCAACAGCACTGTCATTATTACAACCCATGAGTCCTGAAAATGAATGATCATATATTTGGATGCAAATGCATTTGGAGAAGGCTGACCAGAAGATGGGTTCAATATGCAAGTCTATTCTTTACTAGAGCATGGATGAAATCCTGACCTATTTTGAAAGGAAGTTAGTGTGCATCTTTTGTATTTTCAACAAGTAGTACGTTAATTTCACAGAATGCTGGAGCTGAAGAGTCCACCAAGGTTTCTAGCTATAGGTGGAGGTGGGGCCTGGTAGAATGTGTGATTTGAGATGGTGAGTACTGCGTGGATAAAGGCAAGTAAAAATGGCACTCTTGGAGGAGTTCAGCATTGGTGGAAAGAGAGCTTTCCAGTGAAAAATACTGTTGGGAAATCTAAACCATATGCCTGATCACAGTGGAGGATAAAAAGTAAATAACAATATATTACCCTCAAGATGTGGGTAACTGGAAAAGCTGAATGAGAAAAGGATGGCACTTATTGGCGAATGTAGAAGATGAGGATGAGGATGGGGCTGAGGACTAAGCCTTGAAGACATACTTTTTATTTTGCAGTTGTATATAGCACAAATTCGACCTGAAGCTATCATAGCGCTTAACATGAGCACTAGTTGCATTACACAGGGACACATTCATTTTTTTAGGCACGGGGAGATTAAGTGATTTCCCCAGATTCACAGGATGTTTGAGCCTCCCACCAGACTCAAACCTGGTTCCCCAACTTCAAAGTCAGCCGCTCTAGCTGTTAAGCCACATCCTCTCCCTTCACCTTGGAGACTGAAAACAGGCAGGGAAATTGGTGAAAAGTTAGAGGAGCACCAGACCCAGCGGAGTGCCACACTAGAGGTGCCATGAGTGGTATGTAATGAGGGTAGCATGAAGTGACTGATGGCATCACACACCACTCAAGGTATCATGGAGCACAAGTATTAAGGATGGCCAGTTATGATATGCTGAAGTAATATAATCAGATATGAGGAAGTATCCGTGGAATAGAAGGATCAACAGCCAGAATGGAGAGGGTTAGATTGTGTGCCGACGTACAGGATGTGAGGCAGGGAAACACTATACGCTCACGGGCCCTGAAGATAACTGGAAGATGGGAGGCGAGCTGGTAACTGGAGTGGGAGGGATTGTGGTAGGTATCTTATAAGAGTGGTAATATGAAAGCAATTATGAAATATGGAAACTATATGCCAGACAGAAGAGTGTGTTTAAAAGGAGAAACATGAGACAACACAAGACGTAAGAAAGAAAAGTTTTAAACTGAAAGTGTCTGAGGGTGCACAGGGCAACCTGGAAGTCTTAGCTGGGAATACACTCCAAAATAGTTACACTTCTCTCAAGATACCAGAGATTGGGAAGCTGAGGAAAAGTGGAAGATGCGGAGTAAGGGCGCAAAGGCCATTTCCTGCAGAGTGGGCAATCATTAGCTGTCATAGGCGTGGGTACCCATGTAACCCGAACACGGGTCATAAAGGAGCATGGAAATAATAAGGTAATGCATGCTTCATCCTTACCTTCACCAGCAAGCAGAACAGGGCAACCAGCAAAAGAGCCTCTGACCCCATACAGTGGGTCATGCTATCACCCTGCTACCCGTGGAAGAATCATCCACGTTAACGTCCTGAATGCAAGGCTATGTGCTGATGGAGTGGGGTGCTGGAGCTAGACAGAATGACAGGGGTGCAGGAGTGTATATGGATTAATGTGGAAAGAGTTGTGGAGATTATGGAAGATAAGAAAGTAGTAATGTCTGATGCAATGAGGCATGGCTGAGTAATGGTAGTTAAAAGGGGGATAAAAGAGTAATAATAAGATAGCGTGTCATGGAGTTTTGGCAAAGAGCCAAATGCATTATTCTTTGTTGTTCGGCTTGAGATTTAAGTTGCCACATATGAGGACACTGGAGAGAGACAGAATCTAGGATGACATCTAGATCAAGAACAGTAAGGGTAATACATTAAACGGAGAAAGGATAGGCATCAACTTTAAGGACTGATGTAATGGTAAGTGATTTCTTGAAAATATAGCTGAGTTTTGCTACCCTTGCGGTAGCAGATTACATAATGAATGAATCTGGGGCGGTATACGAGGAGGGTCACTCGTGTTACCATGCTTTTGGGATTTTAACTAGGTTATCAGAGCCACAAAATGGCAGAGTGGCATGTGGGAGTCAATGCAGATGGTAATAGAGTTTGCCTTTTTACAGAGGAACCTGGCATTTTATATACAGTGAGATCCGCTTTTAATCACTTGAAGCGCATGTGTGTGTGTACTGTTGAGGACTACAGTCCCCATTTTCGTTATTTTAAAAGTAAGCTCCTCTACTCGCTGTAGCGATACCATCACTGTTGTGCTTTTTTAGGCCATTATCCGCCTGCGGCACTGTGTGCACTGATTGGGTGGCCTTGCCCAATCAGATGCAAGGTCGGGAGGAGCCAGTTGTTCCCTCCGGCCATTTCAGGACGGTCGCAGCGCGGACGTGGTAATCCGCTTTTACTCACTTGAAGCGCGCGTGTGTGTACTGTTGAGGACTACAGTCCCCATTTCCGTTATTTTAAAAGTAAGCTCCTCTACTCGTTGTAGCGATACCATCACTGTTGTTGTGCTTTTTTAGGCCATTCTCCGCCTGCGGCACTGTCTGCACTGATTGGGTGGCCTTGCCCAATCAGATGCAAGGTCGGGAGGAGCCAGTTGTGCCCCCCGGCCATTTCAGGACGGTCGCAGCGCGGACGCGGTAATCCGCTTTTACTCACTTGAAACGCACGTGTGTGTGTACTGTTGAGGACTACAGTCCCCATTTTCGTTATTTTAAAAGTAAGCTCCTCTACTCGCTGTAGCGATACCATCACTGTTGTGTTTTTTTAGGCCATTCTCCACTTGCGGCACTGTCTGCACTGCTTGGGTGGCCTTGCCCAATCAGATGCAAGGTCGGGAGGAGCCAGTTGTGCCCCCCGGCCATTTCAGGACGGTCGTAGCGTGGACGCGGTAATACGCTTTTACTCACTTGAAGCGCGTGTGTGGGTGTTCTGTTGAGAACTACGGTCCCCATTTTTGTTATTTGAAAAGTAAGCTCCTCTACTCGCTGTAGAGATACCATCACTGTTGCTGTGCTTTTTTAGGCCATTCTCCGCCTGCGGCACTGTCTGCACTGATTGGGTGGCCTTGCCCAATCAGATGCATGGTCGAGAGGAGCCAGTTGTGCCGCCTCCCCCCCATTTCAGGACGGTCGCAGCGCGGACGCGCCGCTGGAATGCCGAAGGCTCGCCAAAGGCAAGCCCGTCTGCGCCCGTCCGCGCCTGGACGTCGCTGGGCGCCAGGCACTCTGCCCATTTGGACATGAACAGACTGGTTTACTCTTCCAAGGAACTTCTGCTACTGAGAACTACTTGGAACCCCTGCATTAATCAGGTCGGGAACCCAGTTGATTGCCTGCCTCGCTGTAAACACTGCAATTATAACATCAGTCAGAGTTGAAGGCCATGCCGCAATGCTCTCTTCCCAGGCTTTCAAAATCCTCAGTCTAAACTGCCGCTCCTTAGTTAAACACCATAGCGATGCGTTTGATTTGGTCCAGTCTGAAGGACCGGACATCTTATTTCTCACAGAGACTTGGCTTACCCCGATTACTGTGGCTGAACCACAGATGGCGCTCCCACAGGGGTATTCAATAAAAACACTGAATAGAGAGGAGGGCAGGGGAGGAGGGATAGCGATCATCTGTAAAACCATCTATGCTGGTAGCCTGACTAAGGAGCCTGTCGCAGCACTTCCCGCTAACAATCCGCCACCACGCACACACCCTGAGCTCCTCTTAAAACGCCCTTAGCATAAGTTAAACGTCAATCTCCTCGCAGACACTTTATGCTCCCAAAAGCCCCAACTGCCTGATGATGTTGAGGCAGCCAACAGCCGTGTCCATGAGTGGCTCTCACAGTCCCTTGATAAACATATCCCTGCCAAACTCATGCCCCGGCGCAGAACCTATACAAATCCCTGGTTTAATGAGAGCTTAACCCAGATGAGAAAAAACAGTAAAGTTCTTGTACGGGCTTGGAGATGCAAATATGATCCTGCTCTCAAAACACAATATCGCTTTGCTGTCAAGATCTATCATAAATCAATACGGAAGTCACGCGCTGATTATATTGCGGAAAAAATTAAGAACAGTAACAATCCGGCTAAAAGTATCTTCTCCCTGCTAAACGATATTAAAAATCCTCCATCAGCAAGGGCTTCCACCACTCTTTCCAACTCTCAATGTGAGGCCTTAGCCACTTTTTTTGTTAAAAAAATTGAGGACATCTCCAAACCTTTTCCGCCCACTGTTAACATTGAAGAGCGTACTGATCGCACCAGCTGCTCGGGTACTCTTTTATCCTCTTTCCCGGCACTATCCTGCTAGACATTAAGGATTCTTTGCTACAAAATTAAATCAGGATCTCCAGCTGATCCTTTTAAGCCTGATCAGCTTCTACAATTCCTACCCCTACTCTTATCCACGCTCTGCGAATTGATAAACCTGTCCCTAGCATCGGCTGTCGTTCCTACCTCATGAAAATACGCCAAGGTAATTCCTCTGCTAAAAAAGTCTCCTTGGACGCTTTCAAACCAGAAAGCTTCCGCCCGATCTCACTACTCCCTTTTTTGGCTTAAGTCACAGAGTCCTACATTAACTCTATCCTCACTAAATTTATAGAGGCCAACAACATTCTAAACCCAGCGCAGAATGGTTTCAAACCTGGACACAGCACTGAATCTGCGTTGCTGGCAGTGACTGAACAACTGCGGAGCTCCTTAGATGAAGGCCATACCTCTGCACTGATTCTCCTCGACCTTAGTGGTGCATTCAACACTGTATCTCATAAAATCCTGGTGCAACGTCTACAAGAGATTGGCCTAGGAGATACTGCTCTCAACTGGTTCGTGTCCTGTCTATCAGGCAGATCCTTTCAAGTAATCTCTCCACCCCACTGCTCCCAGAAGCAGCTCGTTCACCATGGGGTTCCCCAGGGCTCGGCTTTGAGCCCAACATTATTTAATATCTATGTTCAACCCCTGGCGGAAGTTGCAAAAAGCAGGGGCCTTTCCATGGTCTCATACGTTGACGATATTCAGCTTGTTATTTTGCTATCTAACTCCTCTGACCAACATCACCAAGTTTCAAAATGATATGATGGCTATTGCGGAATGGATGACAGCTAACTGTCTTCAGTTGAATGCAAGTAAATCAGAGATCCTCCTTGTAGGAAGGGATACACATTTTTGGAGTGATCAGTGGTGGCCTACTGCGCTGGGAGTTTCTCCCACCCCTAAGGATACCGTAAAAAATCTGGGCGTTTGGTTAGACTGTGTACTTACCTTCCAGGCACAGACAAAATCAATGGTTGGCAGCTGTTTTGGACTCTTACACGGTCTGAAACCGCTGCTCGGGTTCTTTGACACTCAAACACGCCAGACCATTATCCAGTCTACTATCCTTTCTAGACTGGATTACTGTAACTCTCTGTACCTAGGTGCCAATAAGGCAGGCATTAATCGATTACAGAGGGTGCAAAACGCCGCTGCCCGTACCCTCTTTGCCCTCCCGAAATCTTGCCCTATGTCCAAATACATACGTAAACTACACTGGTTTCCGATAGAAGAGAGAATTCAGTTCAAATCTTTGTGCATCGCTCACAGAATTTTCTATGCCCAAGCCCCTTTCAGTCTAGCCAATCTTCTCATCCCCTATGTACCGGAACGCGCCCTCCGCTCCTCATTCCAACATCTGCTATGCACTCCCAGTGTCAGAAGAGCCCGGGCAAGTGGCCGCTCATTCCGAGCTCTGGCTGCATCTCTCTGGAATGCTCTCCGTAGCACTATCAGGAACCTACAGGATCATGAGGTTTTTAGGAGGGCAGTTGAGGCCTGGCTTTTCCCCTGATTATTCTTCTTTTACCTCCCCACTCGTCGGTTAGTACCTGCGGATCTAGCACTGGGACGCCCCGTCGCTGGCGCAGCCATGCGCTCTACAAATCCCATAACATGGTGATGGTGACAGGTTGGTTGATCTGGAGGCCAAGTGTTCATTTCTATCTGATAACTATAAAGCCTCCCTGGCACATGCAGTTATTGAAGCTAGACTGGAAGATTGATACTCCCTTTTTATGCGAGTGCCTTAGAAAGTCTTGAGTTGGGTCCAAAATTCAAATTGCCGCTGAAAGAGCCATCTCAGGTGTTAAATGCTAGATCCACACTAGCCCAACTCTCCATAAATTACACTGGCTCCCAATTGCAGACAGGTTGAAATGCTGAGTTTTGGTAATGATATACAAAGCTGTTTGTCAGGGTGTGTAATTCAGTAATTATATAACAATTGGGGAAGTTGGACCACAAGTTCCATCCCTTGATGAAAGTGTGACTACAGGAGAGCACTACCGCTTTCCCTCCAGGGGGCCTGTATACAAGTTAAGAAAGAGTAACTGCTGCAGATAAACTGAATCAACCGACTATTGTTACTTTCTCCAAAAGTCTATACAATTATTCTGACCCTACACATTACTCTATAATTATTCCAGGGTTCCAGATAGAGTAGGGACAGTGCTAAGGATCCTTATGTGCTGATGAAGGCCACAGACCCAGATGGGCTTTTGAATTTGGCTGAAACATGTTGACCAGGGAATGTGGGATTCATTTTTTTTTTTTTAATAGTTTTAACCTTACTGTGGGCGACTATAATAAAATTATGTAGGTTGGCTACCCGGTAATTTTAGTTATAGAGCTTGAATCGCATCTTCTAAATACAGTACTTTTCTTTATTTAATAAACAATCTCCATAATAAATAATGCCTTCCACCAGGAGCCTATTTAGACAGGCATGCTGCTTGTTCTGAATATATAGCAGAACCTATGTTGAAACATGCCAACATTGGTGCGTGAGGGTAATCGTCCTAAAAAGATGCACTTTTTGGATTAATCAGGCTTCCATTGTTCATCTTCAAACTTAGGTTCGCCATACCTTTTGTTGAATGTGAACCTTAAGGGTTAAAAATCATCTTCCAACCATGTGTGTCAAAATTCCTCATAAATTCAATAAAACTATGCTGCGTGGTAGGCCGTTGTAGGTCATGGGGCAAGATGGTCGAAATAGTCTCTTGATAATATCAAAGTACCAGAATAACACTGGCAAAATCCTGAGGCCCAAAATATTGAGAAAGTAAGTGCATATAGGGAAGTATAGAGTTACTATTCTTAATATATATATATATATATATATATATATATATATATATATATATATATATATATATATGTATATATATATATATATTATATCACGGATGAAAATATCGACAAGATAAGTCTGTATAGTTATGTGCAAGTGCAGGTTTACCCTACTTAGCTCGACATCTATATATATCTATAAAAATAAACATCAAGGTACATAGATGTGGGTGGGGTTAAGCAAAGTAAACCTGCACTTGCACTTAACTATACAGACTTTTCTTGTCGATATTTGTGTCCATGATGTTTTGTCCATGATATTACGTCCGGAATATTTATTGCTGGAAGAGGCAGGCAGAGGTACAGAGAGCAAAATGATGGTGGCAGTGGGGCAGATCAGGATGGTGTACATCTGAGGTCTGATGACAGATTGCAGTAGTCATGGTTTAAAAAGGTGCAATTCAAAGGCCAAGGGTTACTGAATAATCAGACTGGCCCAAAATTCAGGGGGCGAGAAATAAAGGTACCAGTGGGTATCTGTCACTTAGCTTCTCATATCTCACTCTCTCACTAAGAAATGTAATGACAATAAGGGATTTTATCCCTGTAGAGTTACCATTCAGTGAGTGCAAGGTTGGTGTGTGTGTGTGTGTAGTTGTGTGTAGTCCAGTAGTCTAAGATCTGGACTATTCAGGCCCATGTGCAGGTTGGCATCTAGAGCTCATATGGATGGTAAACTATCTTCTCCCCCGGTTTTAACTCTGTATAGTCTCCAGCTTTACATTCCAAGTCATCATAGGGCTGCATCAATATTGTCCTCAAGTCTCTTTTCATTGTCTCTAGGTTGATGGTGGACATTAAACGGTGGATGGAGTTGGATGTCACTGGTAAGCATGTGTCTAGATATTCTACCCTCCTCAGAGTGAATTGTGCTCTAGCAAGCCTGCAGGTGGGAGCAGCACCTTCATATCAATGAGGCAAACATGTCATCAGGCGCAGTTTCTCCGTAATAGCGGAGAAGCGTTGCCCCACTGCCAGCAGCCAAAAAATAAAATGATAATAAAACAATTGTATTATCATTTTATTTATCACTGACTGAGCAGCCTGAGCCTTGGGCAGGGCGGGACCGGGCAATGGTAGGGAGAAGTGGTGGGCAATTATAAGTGTGATGTCAGTTTGGCCAGCTGTCTTAGGCCGGCCAAACAGACATGCACACTTGTATTTCCCCAACCCAGCTGTGTTGCACAGCCAAGTTGGAGAAAAGCCACAGGCTCCCTTTGCCTGATCAAGCGTCAGACCAGCCTGCTCAGGCCAATACAGGCGCTTCTCTCATGCTAGGTATAGCATGAGAGCAGCGTCTGGATTGGGTGTGGGAGCCTGTGCTGTGACCCATGGACTGCCGGGAGGAGAGCAGGGGAGGAGCACCGAGGCGAGCGTCAGCGTCAGGTAAGTCTTTTTTTAAAATTATTATTATTCCTCTAAACTCCACCCTCGCCCCATCACTTTAGATTGGCGGCAGCTGCCACTGCATGTCATGGGGACCGTCAATCTGAATTTACCCCGTTTCTCTCCCAATCATGCTACACAAGGAAAGTGTAATGTGTAAAGCTGGTTTCCAGATGGGTGGATCACTGTGTGATCATAGTACTTGATGGGGAGCTGTCTAAATCTTCAAGGAGCCAGAAGCTGAGGTGAAGAACCCTCATTAAGCCAACCACTTTCAGACTAGGGCCCTATTCACTATGGGGTCCACTGAGTTGAGTGTCCTCAGACCATGAGTAGATTGATCACGCAATACAGCATAGCACTGTTGAGGTTGCTATTCCAGCGACAACGGACATCCCAGTGGTGACTCGTTTTTGACTAGGAGTACCGGACGCAAGTCCACTCTCCATCTCAACTTGCTGCTTTTGAAGAGGATAATTAAAAGCAAATGGCACCTCTTAATGCCGCACCCTTTTTCAGTGTATTATGTTTTAAGCCACTCTGATGTTTTTAATTAGCTAGTATACTTCCATGGTGAAAAAGATAATTCATATTTAGACAGAAACTCAGGTTGTTGCTTGAAAAAGCACTGAAATAAGGACCTGGGTCCATGTATAATCATGTTTAGGACATATTTATGCTCATGTAGTAATGTTTTACAGCCTGTCTTTTTCAAGCAATATAAGCAGCTTGGCATTTTGACATTAGCATTGGTTCTTGTTTGATTGGGTAACACCGGTTTACCTTTTTAAAGGTGATGGTCCTGCCGACATTTCTTCTGTACTTTAATGTCGTTACCATATAAAAAAACTGTTTTAATGAATTAAATCTTAGCTACTAGAGTTCAAATCTAGAGGCAGACTGGATGTTTAAAATGCCGCTCCTTTGCCACATGTGTCCCTTTCATTGGTTAAAATGTTCTTGCATACATAAAATACAGTAGTTGCTTATACTGTTTTTATACATATGGAGTTTACGTCAATACATCAACTATGCCGCCACCTTGCCAACCATCACCTCGTCTGTCCCACTTTGTCAGAATCATTTAATTTACTACTGTCTCATCCGCAGATTATGTATTTCTACAATTACCTTAACACCAGGACCTCGCTCATATCATGAGCACGTCCAGTTCTATTAACCCTATCTCTTACTTTAACCCTGTTTTACCTTTACTCTAAACATTTCCTTTACTCAAGTTAAACCTATGCCATTTCTTTAACTTAACCTCTATTCTCCTTTTACTAAACCTATACCATCCCTAAACCTTACCCCAACACTACATCTAAACCTCTTCTTAGCAGAACCTAATTTGTATAAAAAATAAGTGCCAGGGCCCTCGTCAGGAAGGCACAGCAGCTCACACCATCCGTTGTCATGCCAGCGCTACCAATGACAATATCAACACAACTACTGACAATCACACTCCTACAAGTGTGACAATTCTGACTATTCCAGGCGCCCAACACTATAAGAATGGCTTGGGTGGCAGATATTACTCCCTTTTAATGTATTTTGAATTTATATACTACTATTGTTGTGCTCATTTCTAAATTAGACGGATAGTTCGACCATGTGGCAGACTGTCATAAGTACCAGTGTTGACAATTAAGTGCCGGTGCCGAGCACCAGAAACCACCAGCGGAAATTAAGCACTGCTTCTTAGCCCTTTCCCTTTCCAGTATTTTAGCCTATAAACACAGAAAATTCTGACATCTGTTTCTATGAAATCTCACAAAAATGAGAATACATTGAATTTTGCATTTGTCAGTCCTTTCCTAAAGCCTTCTGACTGTTAAGGAGTTACAAAAAAAAAAAGATAAAGACAGCCATCATAATTTCCAAAGAGAATCTTTCTTTTTAATCTTGGAAACAAAAGGATCTAGCTGCTGTTTCCACAAAGGGTCAACATATTTGCTAACAACTTTGGAAAATTGACAAAACTTAAAATCAATAATACCAAGCCATCGACTCATTGCCAAGTCCAGATTAATAAATAAGGAGAACTTTGTAAAACAGTCGCTTGTAGTGTTAAGTGAATTTTTTACAAAGGAACGGTAGAAATACAGTATATACACAGTACTCAAAGTGCTCCATCGCTAAAATACTCTGGTGAACCTCTGCTATACCCTGCACACGACCGCGTGCGGGCCAGTCGCAGCCACCTCTTTCAATAGATTTCACTGTGATTCTTAAAAACAGAAGCCTCGCAGAAAGGACACTCTGCATATTTTAGATTGAATCTTGGCTTCATCCGGAAGCAGGAACATGGAACCAGAAGGAAGCTTCATGTTGAGTGCTAAATGGCTACGTTCTCTTTGTATTTGTTCAAATGGGATATGCCACATAATTCCGGCTTCCTGGTTCGGCTACTGCACGTATGTGCTCTGGTGTTCTTTCAGACTCCTGGCTACAACTATACAAGTGCACACAATTAAGTTCTACCCTGTTATCCTCTGCCCAGCGACTGAGGATCGAATTGCACATGTCTCTTAACCATGACAGGAGAAAGCAAACAGTGGGCCTAGATCTCAGCAGAGGGGAGGTCCTTGCTCACGTTGCCCCTCCCCTTGGCACACAGTTTTCAATGGCTCATCTATACCACTTGAATTATCATGAAAGGGAGCTGCACATGGAAAGATTGCCTCACTGACTTCCCGGATCAGTGAAATCCATCATGGCGTGAAATTTCATCCGCGTTTCTTGTGATGCCCAGCAAGTCTCTCCTTCTTGGATTCTTATGCACCTTACGGGACTTTTGGTCTTCAGTAAACACTCCTAGCTCTGTTCACGAATGGGGAGTCATTCTAGGTGGGGTGGGGGGGCGAGGAGTTGTTTGAAATGAAAGCCGAGAAGGATAAACATTTACTGTGTTCTCTTGGCATACAGTCTTTACAAAACCACAGTATAAACTATTCATGCTGCTTCTTGCATCAGACGAACCAGAAAAAAGTCAAATCCATACGAGTTTAACACTGAAAATATGGCATTAGGATAAAGGTGGCCTTAGTAAAAATAACAAAAATGTATATTAGCCAATAAAATATTGAAAATGTTTTTTTAAAAGTGCATCCTGGGTAGGACAGAGAGATGATCTGAAGCGATATTTCTCCAGTATAACCCCATTCCCACCTTTAACATCTGTACAGGTCTCAAACCTCACAATGCCGATTCGTAGTGTAGCAGCAAAACCACAGCTGTTTCTTAAAAAAAAAGACAAAGGAAATCCACAATCTTGTCCAGTCATAAACTTCTAAACCATGAAGACACAGCGGAATTGCATCAACGTTGGTCCGTATGTTGGTAAGTACAAGGGTAAGGAACAAGAGAGAGAAACAGACGGGTTCCTTCCGAGGAGAGGCGTCAAAGAGCAAAGACTGGAGGAATGGGATGCTTCCACTGGCAGAAGAGGCCTTTGATACTGATAAGTCCGTCACTTCCTTACAGTAAAGAAAATATGGAAGATAGAGCGGGTCCTTCACGCCTTGCGCTAGTCGGTGATACAGAGGGATCAGACAGCTGATGCAATCTGGAGAAGTGATATGGTTTGCGCTGCTCCCTTTCCTGTCCAGGGTACCCTGTTAGTCATCTTTCCTGTCAAATACACGAAAGGACAGCATTAGAATAGGTCAGAAGCAGAAAGCATTTGGCAGAGATGTTATAACAATGCGACATTAACTTTATTAGTATCACAAAGATTTAACTCCAGTCTAGGCATTAATGGATAAATAAATGGATGCACACATTCTCAGATCAATCTATATTACGATTTTGGCTAGTTAATATCATGAATATGACCGGTAATACCAGCTTTAGCAGCACCAGCACATTCGGCTAAATTTGCATTTTGGCTAGTAACATCGAGGAAAAGACTGCCAGAGAAATTTCTGAAAATTATCTCCCATTAGAACCACTACATATCCTGGTAACACCAGAGATGTTGTAATGGAACCATGTGTATTAACCTGATCTTTTCTTCTGTGCTCTAGTTCATTTATGTTCGCAATGAGGAGCTAATAAGGACTTCAAGTGGCCTCAATAGGAAAGAATTCACTGCCCCATGGTGTAGCGGGTGGAAGAAAAATGTGAATGACACAATTGCTGATGTCGAGAGCTGACTGAAAGCCCCGTTAAGTAAGTATCTTCTATATGTAATTTTAGTAAAATCAAAAGGCTACCACCCTATCCTCGCCTGCACACTATTTAGAGTGCAAAGAGACCCTATACGCAGTTTTAAGTGCAGAAAGGATATGTGCCTTTTTTTGTGAATACCCCGCAACTGCCAATATCTAAATAAGGTCCTGCCCATGCCCCCCTCCCTCACTCCATCCTCGGACGTGGCCCTGTGGAGTCGGGGTGTCCAACACAGGTTCAGGAGGGCAGATACATACCAAAATTTCAGGATTCCTCGAAATTATAAATCAAGATGCAACGAATGTCAAGCTAAGTTATTTACCTAGTGAGTGGTTAACTTGAAAATGTAGAATTATCAGGCCAATCTTAAGTTGACTGCCCTAATATACATGAATTATTTCTAAAGACAGTGGTCCCTAGACAAGGATTAATGAGAGCAAACAATAAATATAGACCCAATCAGTACTATATTTTACAGCTGTCCAGCCGGAGAGGTGTTTTTAATATATAGTTGCTTAAAAATACACAAAATTCAGCAAGAAACAAATAAAGTGGGACACAAGCCTGTATCCAACTTAGTGGGAAGGACGTACAACATGAAACAAAAAGGCTCAGGCAGAGTAAATTGTTTGTATAAGACACATTTTGGTTGGACAAACAAATTATAGTGGAGACACCATTACACATAAGTATTAAATAAAGAGGTGTATATGGCGTACAACAAGTCGACAGGCGTTTCGATCCTTACAAAAGATATAGGATCATCATCAGGACATTAACAATGGTATGCCTGTATACATTTTGCCTAGATCCAGGTCAGAGTGACTTGGAGGAGATTTGTTTCAGGCGAAGACCGAGTAGAAGTCCAGGCCAAGTACAAGGAGAGTAAAGGATGCAGACAGCCGCGGCCGCGGTCTGTGCAGTTGGATGCTGGGTCAGAGTCGACCTAATAAAGGCTGTAACAGCTTAAAGGAGGCATTTGAAATGTTCGTGCCGCGGAGCGGTCTCGAAATCAGAGTGGCCTATTGCAGTGGGCTGCTGTATATCAGGGACGGCAAGCCAGTAACCTGTGAGCCTCGTCCGCGGTCTCTAGTGACAAGGAATGGGGTTGAGGCCAATCTGTGAACAACCTCTGTTACAGCATGTCTTGCCTGTCGGGATCGGGGATATGAAGGCTTGTTCTTCATAACATGCTAATATACATGAAGTCAGGCCTATCAGGAGTGTTCATTTGCACATTAACTCCACCATCTAGAGGTTCCTATCTTTGCTAGTCAATCTCTTGCGAGCCCCCTTCATCCTCCCTAACCCCAGAGTCTGCAGCTGTTTCCCTCAAGAAGTATCAAGAAATAATGTGCTGCAGGTACAAGCACCACAATCCTCCACAGGTTTATAGTGCCATACGCAGCATAGGTGTCGCGGGCGCCCTCGTGGTGATAGATGGTCCCGCTGATAGGCCCACAGAACACACACGCACACAGGGTCATGATGTGCGGCAATAAGAACACATGCGGTCTACGCCCATTTATTTTATAGCCTCTGGCCACGCTTGGCCAGAGGATGCACTTGGTGCATATCCAGGTGAGGGGAGGTTGAGCGAGTCAGGGTGGCTCACTACATCAGGCACTGGTTTCCGTAAGGGCAAGTCTCCAATGCTGAATGTAAAATTCAGCTCAAGTTCTTGTCAATAATGAGCAAATAAATTGCAAACAAAGCACAAAAGTTTCAAAGTCCTTTATTTTAAATACTTTGGTTCATGAAATGTTGCTTTGTTTTATGAATATGATACCACTACTTTTCAAATACAGCTTAATGTGGTTTTACCATCTGTAAAAGTCATCTGGCTTACTGTCAATAGATTGTCTCCTCAAACATGACCAGAAGCAGCATTCCGCAGGCTCTGAGCCACTAAGGCTGTCAAAAAATGAAAGTAATCTTATGGTTTTCCTACAGACCTCAGAGGCCATAATGTTGTGCATGCTAAGGGTAGCGCTGGGTGTTTTGGCTCACAGTTTGCAATCTCAAAATACTAGCCCTCCAAGTGGTCACTTCACAGTGAGCTGTGAATGATTAAGTTGGAAGTCAGCAGCAGTACAATGAGAGTTTACCATGGTTTAATTCTAATACTTTGCAAGTGTGAACATTCAGCCTTGTCTACTGGTCCAGATATTACTGATAATGCATCATACGATGGCTGCACAACTTGCTTGACTGAAGAAAATGATCGTACATAGCACTTCCCACAACTTTTTTGCAGGTATCCCATGCCTCACCTGCAGCATTATGTTCCCCTTACATTATTTTCTACTTTGCCTCAACAGTTCTGCTACCCTTGTATACTATTAGCGAGCTAATGGCGAAGGGGCGGGCAGCTAGCTTACGAGCAAATCAAGAGCCTCCACAGAAGGCAAGAGCAATTGTTAATTTGTGAAAAAATAAGTGCCGGAGCTCTCGTAAGGATTCAGCTTGCATCAGCCCAGAACTAACTACTAATCATGAAACCCTACAAGCGGGGAGAGGATGTGGCGTAATGGCCAGAGCTGCCGACTTTGGAGCTTGGGAACCAGCTTCGAGTCTCGGCGTAGGCTCGACATCCTGTGATTCTGGGCAAATCACTTGATCTTCCCATGCCTACAAAAAATAAATGTGCCCCTAACTGATGCTCATGAAAAGCGGGTCGAGTTCACGCTATAAGAGCCAGTGTTGATGATTAAGTGCGGAGCCCCGGAAACCACTGGCTCAAATTAAGCACTGGGCAAGAGTACAGTTTTTTTGGTGACTGAATTGCGATGGGTTTTTGCAGACTTTAGTGTAACTAGTTTGGGCCAGGAGTCAATACATAAGGACCCACATTTTAATTTAATCAGCAAAGGATTCAGATGTATGCTCCAAAATAATTGTCACCCAGCACCATATTTTTAGGTACATTTACTTTGTTAGATTTTGTAGAGTAACTAAAAGCAATTTCTCGGTTGATACATGGTCTTAAGCAAAGGTTTCAATTCATCCTTCAGTTGTTGGAGAAACAAGCTTGTTAGTTTAACAGTACAGGAACTAGATAACCTGTAAATTCCATTTGGTGTACAAGTAGATCAATTAGGTTAAAACCCAATATACAGCAGTGGCTGGAAAAAGTAAACACATTGCTCAGGACAAGATGAAGCCCAAGGGCACCTTCTACAGGGATGCCGCGCGCTCACAGGTTTTGAGAAGCTTTCTGAAAACATCAGGAAAGAGCATTGCCAAATGAATCGCAAAGGAAGGGGCCTTGATAGGCGAATAGGTAATGGTATTTACCTTTACTTCTGCGACCATATCTGTCACAGCTAAGTGTATTACGTCTCCGTGATCACTTTGAGTGCTATGATTTTGAGGTTGTAAGCTATGAGCCACAACTGTACACCCAATGCTGTTGTTAACAAGCACCACATGATAACCTTTGAGCACTAGAGAGACACCAGGGACATAGTGAGAAACGCTACTGACACAGTAAGTAGGTGCAAAGTTGTTCATGCATCCAAAAGTGAGGCATAAGATTTTGAATTGGACTCTGGTATTAACAGGTCTTCACTGAAGAGTACAAGTGAGGTGATTCCTTATGGAGAGTCCTAAACTCAGGAGACTGGTTGCAATCTGGCCTGCATGCAGACAGACCTATATACAAGGCACACCAATACTGAATGAAATGAATCTGTGAATGTAAGTTCAATGTTGCACAATCTGAAGAGACCAGATGTTTTAATACCTACTGTCAAGGCCAAACTGCCAAAGCAACCTGCACTCCTCCTTGCAGTGTCATTCCTGTGAATGAATGCCCATTCATGACAGCACTCAGCGCCCCATGGTGTCCAAGGAGGTAGAGGCGTCTCACAGCCACACAGAACACAAAACCTACATTTCATAACATCAGGTAAACTATAAACCTCAGAGGATGACCCTACTTGGATGCTGAGGATTTGCTTCAAGTTCAACACCCTGTTTGGATTTCTGATGGAGCCACTGACACAGCACCTTTTTAGGAGATGCATGAGAGAGTCTCCGACAGGATCAGAGAGTGTAGAATGGTCTGAATCGCAAGTTCCTGGTTCATCTCAGTGATGGACTGAACTCGGTCAGATCATAAAACAAGTAAAAGCCCCTAGGAACAAGAGTTGGGCTAGAAAGACCGCTGGTCCTTTACTCACTTTGATCTTCCATCTGAAGAATGAATTCCACTCTCAGCTGAACTTGCTGGCAGCAGTGACCATGAATGTCCAAGGATTCTGGTAGTGGGATTGTCCAAGGATTCTTTTAGCGGTACCATTGCAGTTTGCACCATTCCCTGCACTAATATGTGTTCTCTGAAAGGCTGTCCTGCCAAGGACTCACTGACGTGCATCCAGTGTGGAGCTGTATCTTCTGTCAGTGACGTTCCACACTTGGAAGCTGCCGCTTGAATGTATTCTGGTCTGTCTAGTGACCACACGACCACTAGCAGTGCCATAGATCGAATCGTACTGATTTAGATCGACATGTTTCAGCCTATGACCAAAACGTGTTGCAGCTTTCTTCAGGATCTAGTGTCTGCTACTGCTAAGCAAGTGATATCTAAAAAAACTGTGAGCAAACGTGTTGCTAACCATAACCAATATGTTGGTAAGTTAAGTAGGATACTAGACCAGTGATCCAGGATTAACCAGATAGTTGGATGCACCGGTGGTACCTGCAAAAGTCAGGTTCAGTACCCCAGCTGTCCTTAGCAAGAATGCATAAGGTGCAAGGGCATCTTCAACCACTCCGTAGGCTGGAACACAGCTACGCGCTGCCGGGGGGACAGGATAGTCTTGCTAAGGACAGCTGGGGTACTGAACCTGACTTTTGCAGGTACCACCAGTGCATCCAACAATCTTTTTTTTTGTGTTTAGTGATTATTCTGGGGAAATCACCCTCGCTGGTCTTTAAACCTCCTCGGGCCCCTCTTTCGTGTATGTACGTAATGAAATTATAAAATACCATTTAGGAACCCCTCTAATAAGGGGTGTCTGCTTGGTTCCACATGAAGGAAAAGGGCAGTGGTAAAAGATCTAATATCTGATCCCTGGCAGCACAGCTATTTCATGTAATTTTCCACATTGATCACCAAAAACCTTAGCTATCATTTAAAGAGCACTCTCAGACTAAAGCCACTGGAATTGTGTCAGGCGAGGACCAAATTATGCAGTAGTCTTGCCTAAGTTATGAGGCAAGAAAAGGCAAATTATGCAGTATAATTTGGCACTTTTTGTGGTTGTATTACTTTACTATTTTGTTCTTTTTACACTTGTTATCACTGTATGGGCAAACGTTTCACTTCAACAGCATCATTGTAACTCCTAACTACAGCAATCAGCAACTGAAAGGCGACTTGCCACTGTGGCATAGGCTCTGCCACTACGCGGCAACATGTGAGGCAGTGTTTTAGTCACTTTTGATCCGTATGAGCTAGAAACATCTTTTTTGTTAAAATCTGCAAATTATGCAGAAGATAATGGATTATGTGGCTAGTGTGGCAAATTCATAATCATGTGGAAAATGCCACTGTCACAGTATCGCATAATTCCTGTGGCCCTTATCTTAGACAATATTTTCAAGGTGTATTCAAGTAACCAGGCCAGGGCGATCGTTGCCCATAGGAAAGGTTTAGCTTTCATAGGAGAACACCCTGCCTTTTGGGTTCTGGACCAGAGTTATTCACGGTTAGGCGATGCAGTGTTGTTTGAGGGGTAGGTGCCAGTTTCCACAGTTTTCTTTTTTTTTTTAAACTGCCCCCTCTGAATTCTTTGCTAGTTAATCTTCACCTTCCATTTTGTTTTTGCTTTCCTACACTCTTTGACCCCGGAAATTCACACAAACAACCAAAAAGTACCATTAGGAACGTGCTAATCTCTTTTCATTGGTGAACATTTGTGAAGCTCCCGGTTTTTGCTATTCGCTAAGTCTGCCTCATTTCTTAATTTCCAGAGAAGATAGTTTCACACTGCAAAATCATTTTAATTGCAAGGCACGATAATTTTCGATCTAACTAATCTGAAATTTTTTTGCAGAACTTTTCCGTGCAAGTTCACTTTCTGCAAACCTTTTTGTATGCGCAATAGCAAAGGCTTGCAGCACTACTTTCAGAAAGTTTACATTTTGCAGTCATTTTCTATACACTATGGCATTGTAAAGTAGAACATTAAGGTCCTCATCATGAGTGGCCTATTAATTCTGATAGGTGTGCCATAAACTGTTTCACCAGTCACAATTTTCACATGCAAGTGGTAAAGAAAAACTTTTCAAAGTTGCTAAAATTTCCATAGACGTTGAAAAATGTTACATACTCTGCAGATTCGCACAGCCTTGTGTGCTCTGCGCCAATCTTTGCTGTAATAAACTTTCCCAAATCTTAACACGTAACAGTGGCGTATCCTCTGATGTTTTTTTAGGGTTTTTTTCTTTTTGCAAACATATGCAGTGTACATTAAAAGTTAAAAAGTAACAAAAGGTAAAATGATGTTTGCAAACAATACATAATAAAAATGAATCGTCGCAAAAATACATTAAAGAAACAGGAAATGGAAACAGAAATAAAAGCGGAGTTTGGCATACCTGCACTGGCAGTGAAGACAACTACCTTTGAGGTGGCTGTGCACAGTGAAAATGCCATCACTCACCGCAAACAGAGAGAATGACTGACGTGGGCTCACCCATTGTTCCATACTGTGAACGGCTGAGGCAAATTGTGAATGACAGTTCAGAAGACCAATGGATGAAGAGAGCTGCTGAAAACTCTTTAAGTATATTTATGTATTTTTATTATGAATTTTATTGAAAACATAAAGCTGACAAGACAGTTGATACTGTCCCTGTGCCACACCTAACTAACCATGCCTGCCTGATCTAGTTCAATAGAAGTATGTTATAGGTTTACAAATATTAAAGCTTGCAAACGCCCACCACCATATTCTCAATTAACATATGCTAACCTATAGATTGTGTAAATGAATTGGGCGAATCACAGAAATGTCAAAATGGCCTCTTTGTTTTGTCGATCCCTACAGTAGCTATGCTTAAGAGAGATGATTCTAACACGAGCTTCACTTATTTGTTTCTTTTTTAAAGAACGTGGCAAACATACTCCTTGATTCATGGGTTTGGGACCTACTAGGCAAGTAGATTTCATCCTCCATAGAAGGCTGCTTTCTCCAGCACAGAAAAACAAAGCAGAGATAGAAAAAATGCTCAAGTTAATGTCAGCCACTGGAACATTATTCAGGCATTCATGGCCTCGTTCCAGTCCATCGTTTCTTTGCCCGCTGGGCCACTACAGACTCAGACCAACCATATGCAAATCAGTTTTGGCCCCACTCAACAGGTAGAGTCAAGTCCGAACCGCGGGGGCACGTCCCCTCTGCACTGTAACACAACAGACTCCAGCCATGTTTGGCCTTGTTGGGACTCATCACTGAGGTGCAGCTTGAGTTCTCTGGCACAACGAGCTAAGTACCCCACATCTGGGCCTATATGTCACACGTAGGGTATCCCGCTGAGAAGACAAAAAGGGATGGATGAAATAGTTGAGTGAATTTCAGCCATTTGTAAGTACTCTCCAGGAGGTCATGGTCCCTGTTCGAGTATCGGTACCCACCCCTTCACGAATAGTCATGAGTTGGGCATGTGTCTAGCTTATTACGAGTATAGGAGTACAATAGATATACTCTCGCAAAACGCATATGTTGTGTTAAGAGAATGTAGGAAGGGTGCTTTTTGTCATGCTTGCATATCTCCCAATAAATCTAGCCTTTATCTTGTGTATTCTATTCAGCACAGAATTTTACTAACATATTTGTTTCTCCATGTGGCACTGTGCTACACCATATGCTGCTATGATATAAACAAACAAACAACAATCATAAACAATTCATTCCCCAATCACAAACAATTCAGTTTGTTTGGGGAGACACAGCAGTCGCAACACGAGGTGCTATGAGAAACATGTGGTGCCCCTTAATTCGTGAAGCAAGAAACCGGGAAAAAGGCAGCACACTTTTCCTGTTTCAATTTCATGTTTGGTTTAATGGCATGTTATATTGAGTTTTCTACTTTAGTTTGATTGATGTAAACAATATTTGAAAGGCAGCTGGTTTGCAGTATTGTAAGTTGCTTAGCCTGAAGCCACAGGCAATGAAATTACAGGGTTGGAGTGAACAAGGCCTGCACCCGTAACACTGTATGCTGCTTTGTAGGCCAACGTTTAATAGGACTAATTTGAGAAGGGTTACCCGGTTCCATACTTGAAACAATGGCACCAAATAAAATATGTCAGATGCTAGTATTTCAGCCCTTCACCCTACTAAAAACCTGATCTGATTGCATTCTTTCCTGATGTGTTAGCTGCATCAGTGCAGGCTGGTTAACAACCCACATCCTGATGGAGGGCTCATGCCTTACCATAGAGGCTTATGTTGCAAATTAGTATTTCCAACAATAAAGTAATTGGTGGATTAAAGAATCAAGGATCTGGCCTACTGTCCCCAAAAAAGCAAATCTGTATTGATTTCCTTGGGAGTTTACATTGCAGTTTCTCTTTCTGATAGGCCAAGATGGATGGACCAACCTCGTCATTTCCTGCAATTCCTTCAGTTTCTCGGGAAACAGAAATTCAGAAAACGTCGCAGATTAATCACCTGCCTTCACATGTCCTGGCTTGGGAAGCCTAGAATATTCAACAAACATGTCAGGATTGTGGCGTCACCAGAGCAGGCCCCGGAGCCGCTGAGATTTGGTGACCACTTTTCAAGAGCAGCACTAGTTAGTTTACTGCCCCTTGTCAGCAGGCATGAAGATGGTAGGGTAAAACAGAGACAATGTCCCAGACAGCTCTGGTCACAGTAAGATGTTTTTTTTTATTATAGCTATTTACCTGGAAAGGAGAATACAGTAATGAAGGGATGTTGAATGATGGCACCCCTGCTTTAGGCTTTATAAGGTTAGCACTTTCATAAAAACGATTCTTTTTAGACTTAATGGGCTCAATTCACAAATCCATTTTCAAAAGTACAAGGCATTCAAGAAGGATGACCTTGCAGGCTTTGATCTGGTACATCAAGGACAATATTATGCCATGTTTGCATAATAATATGTAGGAATAAACTCTATGCAATGGATGAACACCAGTCAAGTGCTTCCTGAAGTGTAAGGGAAGGAGTTACTCCATGGGGAAAAACTTTTTCCGAGAGGGGAAAAAAATAATAAATGTGCTATTGCATAGTGGCATTATCTTTCTCCAACACGAAATTGTACTGTGCATCCAACTGATTACTGGAGAAATGCCAGTGCACTAAAAAGTCACATGATTTTCCCAGGAGTAAGTTTCGAAAGTTGTGATTAGTGACCACAATGCATTCTAGGAAGAAGGCAAAAGGTGCCCTTCCGAGAAACCACTCCGAGGAGGAATCTCTGCTCTGACCTGGTTGTTTGAGTTTCTTAACTTGGAACAATGCACAGACGCTGAGTGACAGTAGGCTGGTACCCAAATGCCAGGACTTAGAAATGTAGGCCAAATCTGCCCTCCAGCTTAATGAACATCCCTTTGGGCACAGGCTTGCACAGATTTTGCCGCTGAGGGCCACTGATTACCCCAATTGCAGGCATTGCATCCAAAGGGTGTTGTAACCTATAGCATGTCATACATTTTTTTTTATAAACTTAGTTTTATTGTTTTGAAACCAAGACCACAACATTACATAGCATTGTTTGAAAGTACGACAAGCAATAAACAAAGGCAATGCACCATTCTCAGTTGGATAGCTATATTTCAAATCAGTCCCACATATATCAATCATTTACCCCATTGCTTCCCATGTTTCTTGGGGCACGCCCATGACATGTAAATTGGTTCCTCGTGTTTGGCACACCAGTCTATTGCCCGCTCACAGAGGAGTAAGGAGGGGGCAATAGACTGGTCTATTGCCCCCTCCTTACTGGTCTCTCTTTGTTAGAATAGTTCCGATCCCCACTAAGGTTCGGTCTCCAGATAAATACCCCCGGGGTGCGTCCATGTGCCTCCCCAACACTCTGGAAGGGACGGCAAACACCGCCCGCCAGTATTAACCTATCCAAGGATATTCCCACACCACGTGGAAAAATTGGGCACGCAGATCCAGAAAGTAACAGCAAGTCAGTGCTGCTAGTCTGCCTCCATGCCATAGTCTCAATTATGTCAAATAGGTCATATGCAGGAAGTTAATTTGGAAAAGTCTGAGAATTGAAGAAATGGCCAGCACCCTTGGTAGCATGTTGTACGTGAATAAAAATCCTCAGCCCAGAACAATGTATTAAACATTACTGGGGTCTCAAAGACCCCCAGTGTAATTACTCCACTTGAAAGACTTTCCCAAAATGAGGCAAGTCAAGCTTTCTCTTTTGCAGCCCAGGAGTCTGGAACATCTCTCCTCCACAGCGGTAAACTTGGATGCCCCTATCTTCCCCAAGAGGATGTATCTACAATCTAGTGTCAGAACAATTACACCAAACACCAGCTCTTTCATCACAGTCTCTTTTATGGTGTGCAATCAGTTTTTCACAACTCTGTTAAATACACACAGTTTTGATACGTGTTTGACGAAACCCAAGAGGTTGCTAAAGGTGAAGAAGCGATTATGCTGCTCCTTGACATGTGTGTAGACCTTCTACAGCATCCATCAATCTAACAGAATGCTTGAGCACCATGGTGTTGGTCATTGGGATACGTCCGCCTTTCGTGACTAATGGAAGATAACGAATGGGACTTAAAACTCAGAAGATGTCTAGACTGAAGGTCTTGATCTATGCTTGTGTGCAAATGATTAAAAAATGCATTATTGGTTCTCGTATCCTTCGTACACTCCAGAAATTGTACCCTGTAAGCATTTAGCTGGCTCAAGACTACAGTTAAAATCAGGAGTTGGATAAGTTTCACATGGTGTTGGGGTATTAACGAAATTATGAGACATCAATGGGATTGATTTCTCATTGAAAGAGGTTCCAGAGGTAGTATGCACATGCAGTCAGTTCATTTCAGTGAGCTCTCCAATGAGGTCTTTAATTATCCTCCACTTATTCATGACTCATCTTACGTTGGCTCCTACATCAAAGACACTTGGCGCTCCGTTAATAGATGTATGGTGGGCTAAGATCTAAAATATTTCCACAGTGCAATACATTACAGCAGAAAATGCACTCTCCCAATGAACATCTCCAACTCTGGGTGCTATTTTATCATTGCCTACCATCAGATATAGGGTTTAATTAAGACTTGCTTCACTTGTAAAGATTCCTTAACTCTGATTGTGCTTCCTCATTGGGCGTACTAGGCTGGATACCCTGCTCCCTGTGGATCTCATCACCAGCATTTATCCTGTCCGCCTGATCACATACAGGGGAGAAGGAATTGGAATAGCGGCTAGGTTGTGTGCTTCCTCTGCCTCAATATAGTAGTAGCTCGATTTTATCTCAGCAGCACATAAATCTATGCAGCTCTTATATCTTATCTGATCCCAATTAGGCTACGATAAATGTAGCTTATATCTGCTTTCAAATATGTTTTTCCATATTTTTGAAAGATCAGAATTGTTCAGATTGACAATCATCCGATATGAAAAGCCACAGAAGTTATTGTGAGGCACTTTAGGATAATTTTGTTGCACACTTTACAGGTAAATCAGTCCACCTCTAAGCCTGATAGCATAGCTCATAAGTCTAGTTATAGCCATTCCATTGCCTTTGCATTACACAAGAGAGCCCAGTCAGGAGCAAATTTATAAATGAATGAATAAAATGTATAAAGCACATGGTTAACCCAAAAGGGGGATCCTGGCACAAAGCGGAAAAGATTGATCCTAGCTTAAATAACTAGATGGACAAAGTGAACAGGTTGGTTTTTAACAATTTCCTAATTGTAGTTAAACAGTGTTTTGCAAGTAGCATAACAGGAAGGTTGTTCTCTGCCTTGGCCTCATCCACTTCAAAGGAACCACCGCTAAGTCTGGCTCTTCTAAACCCGGGCACTCTTTAGTAGAAGAGAATCAGAGCATAGAGTCTTAACATAATTATACTTTGTGAAAAGAGAGGACATGTAGAGGGCCGTGTGACAAAGGCAAAGCGTTTTAAAAACACTGCGTTTGTGGACCGGAAGTCACTGAAGCAGAACAAGACAGGGACTAATATGGGTGTGTTTGCTGAGTCCCACATTTATCAGAATAGCACTTGACCACTACCTTTTTAAGTACAATTTGTGATCAGCTGACTATGTATTCTATAGGTTCCTTTCAACCCTAAGGTTCACAAAGGGTTACAGCGTACACAGTCCATATGGATTCTATGAAACTGGCCATCTTTGCAAATTCTAGTCACAGAAAGCCACTAAAGCTCTGATAAGCTATGTAAGAATTATCTTTTCAACCAATAAGTGGGACACTGGAGACTCTACATACATGTTTATATACATGTTTATATACATAAATGTTTGTATTTTTCGAGTGGGAAGAAGTCTAAACTGGCATGAATGTCCAGGACATTGCTTTATTCCACTGGACCCACAAATAAGCGATGTTACTCACATCTGGTTATGCACTGTAACTGGCACAGGTTGTGACCTGAATCAGAAGAGAGGCTACTCAACATGAATTACCTCAGTACTACAAAAGCGGGTAAGGCTGGGCATATGGCGCAGGTCAATGCTCAAAGAGTGAAACACGATAGGACCTAACAGTTAAAAAACTGGGCCATCTCCTGGTTTTGGAGTGTGAAAAACCAGCAAGTGACTGGTCATAGCTATAGGGATGAATTATTTCTGTACGAGGCCAAAGACTCTGCAGATATTGAAACACCAAATATAGCACCTTGAAAGTGACCCTCTGTTTCGCAGGAGCCAGTGCTTACATTTATTTATTTATTTAGAAGTTTATAAAGCGCACAGCTACCCCCAACGGGGGTGTCCCTGCGCGGAGGCAGACAACAGATGACAGGCGCAGAAAAGAGAACTAAAGGTTGGTGAACAACCCGGTTTTCAAGGCACGTTGAAAAATGAGTTCTGACTCTGATGAGCGGATGGAGAGTGGCAGGGCATTCCAGAGTTTAGAGGTTATGACTGCAAAAGCTCTGCCACCAGTTCTTGTCTTGCGAAAACGGGGGATAGCGAGGAGACGCTGGTGGTTGGATCTAAGGGTCCAGTCGTGATGATCGTGCTTGAGTCTAGCTCTCAGGTACACTGGGCCTTGTCCCCGGAATGCTCTGAATGCCAGTGTAAGAGCCTTGAATTCAATGCGTTTAATCACCGGTAACCAGTGTAGATTCCTCAGATGGGGGGGTAATCGAGTAGCGGAAAGGTATTTTACAAATCACTCTGGCCGCAGCATTTTGTATTATCTGCAAACGCCGAGTCAGATAGGCGGGAGCCCCTAAATAGATACTGTTGGCGTAATCCAAGTGGGATGTGATTAAAGCATGAATTACTGTCCGACGGCACACCAGGGGAAGGAAGTGGAGGAATTTCCGCAACATGCAAAGCTTTCCAAAGCATGAAGAGGACACTTGTCTGATTTGGGTTTTGCAGGAAAGTTCATTGTCTAATCTGAAGCTGAGATTTCTCACCGCGTCAACAGGCTCGGGAGGAAGGTTCATCTCCGACATCCACCAAAACGCAGGGGGAGGCGGAGATTTTTGGTTAAAAAAAGAGTACCTCAGTTTTATCCGAGTTAAGCTTGAGACAGTTCGATGACATCCAAGCCGAGATGTTACTCAGGCAGTTTCTAAAGTTGGAAAACGCCGCTTCGGAATGCTCTTCAAAAGAGAACACCAATTGGGTGTCATCCGCGTAAATCATCACAGCACATCAGAAAAGCACATCAGAAAAGAACAGAAGAATGAGATCTCAGGATACTTTTTAGAGTAAATATATAGATCATGCTGGGCAGTACTCCGTTAAAACAGATTCATTTATATATCTTTTGAATACTAACACATTTTGGGTCTTATTTAGGGCCTGATTAACAAAGGTAACTTACAGTTTTGAGTAATTTTCACTTTTGAGTACGTTTGTTACATTTTGACTATTCACAAAATTCAAGTGTTAATTTACTCAAAAAGTATCCTTTATAATTGGATTTTGTGAACAGCCTAAAAGTAGCAAACTTACTCAAACGTGTAAATAACGCACGCCCTTCAATTTTTTGGAGACAAGTAACACTTTTAAAGTAAATTTAACTGTCGGACTTTGTGAATAGGCAAAAAGTAGTAAACTTACTTGAAAGTGAAAATTTTTCTAAAGTTTAAGTTACCTTTAGAAATCAGGCTCTTTGTGTTTTTTCGCATTTTCAGCCTGAGCACCTGGATTTGAGACCTCTCTAATAATGAATGTGATGGAGTTTGGGGCAGATTGTGCGTTTGGTTGCGCGTAACGATTCTTAGTGCAGCTGTGCTAAGCAACAAATTATGCTGCTTTACTATTTTTTCAGTAGTGATATGAATGAAAAGCTCATTTCACACTGCAAAGGTCCTCAAATTTCCTGAGAGCTTGATAACTCTGTGCACTATGCGCTGTCGCCTACTGATGGTTTTGCGGTAAAGTTTTATTTACCTGGCGATAGGCTGTCCCTCAGTTTCACCTTAATTAGATTGCATTACATAGAAATTTAAGTACATTACTCAAAAAATTGTGGAGCAAGAGTCTGAAACCTCCCTCAAACACGAACCAGAACTTTAGCTTAAGGAAGCAGGAACCACTTACGCTGTGTACATCTAATTACACAACCCGCATTCCACAAACTAAAAGTGAGTCTGCATCGCTGCTAGAGGCAATTTAGGGTGATGAAGTGTGAATGCACTCATACGTCCAAGCAATTCAGGACGGTCTTCACTTGTTTTTTTTATCACCTGGACCTGTATGTAGACATTGTCAGTCAAAAAAGTCAGCCTATCACTATACCTTTTCTTGTCTTCTGCAACGGTGTAACGCTAATTACGAGACTGATGCGCTGGTGCTAAAACGGGTTCAAATAAAAGTTTCAACCATTTTAATGTTGGTTCCTACATGAAGCTGAAGCAAAATTGCAATATTATGTTTGAGTAGGCAGGTACACCAGGTCCAACATGAATGTGCAAACCTTGGCGCTATGGGTAAAAATGCGTACAAAAGAGGCGCATACACAGATTGACCAAGTTATTCCCCATTCTACCATTCTAAAAACTGTTGCAAAAAGACCAGCAGTGCTGTGTTATTTTTGCGTGTAATATTACTTGTTCGGCGTAAATATTCATGTAAATGTCCAGCCATGTCTTTTGTTTATTAAAAGGATTACTCCACAGTGTTCCTTTCAGAATTTTCCCATTCCTCAAACAAGAAGGCAAATGCTGCCCTAACAAGTTGCATCATATTTACAAACTAAATGACATGGATCTCCCCCACCTGTGATCTAGTCCTACAATATGCTGAAAAAGTGCAAAACAGAAGAGCGCACAATGTAAACATTTTTAGAGAGGACCCAAACGTTCAAGCGAACAAATACGAGAATGAGAAAATTGTAAAGAACAAACCATGGATGTACTACACTACAAGAGCAGCAAGACCAAGACATATTTTGGAAAAACATGCTATATAGACAAGATAAGATCACAAGATGTGCTCATTTCATTGGGGCATTGTTCTTTATGCTAGGTATGGTTTATCGCAGGCACATGCTTCCCACTTTATTCGGCTTTTTTAAGACTTCTATAGTTTAATTCTCAAATAGTCCACATTTTGAGGCTATTTGCAAAAGCACTGCCGGGGACACGAGCAATGGTCCAGTATGAGAAGAAACGTGCAACTCTGTGAATCCAGGGTTTCTTTTCAATTCTCCAAAAAGTTGTTCAGACGTCTCTGGTACCAGGAAAAAACCGATCTCTAATGGGAACAACAGGGATTGGTAATTTCCAGTATTTTTGCAGCTAAAGAGGTTAGGTGGCAAGAAAGATGCTTTTTCCACGAATGTCTAAAAGAGGGTGATTGATTTTTACTAAGATCCACGTACTACAAACAGGGCCATCGGAGAATTTTTAAAGTGTCTCAAAGATACATCCATGCCATCTTCAAAATCTGGCTCTAATGTTGACTTTTATGGACTGCATGCTTTTTTGTATGAAGGTAGAAACACAGTATGTTCGAATATGTTCGTTTTGATGTAACTAGGACTAAGATCATCTCTGCCCTGACAAGAGGGCAAGAAGAGAGTGTGCCTGTTGCAGCTATTCAGGCACATAGTAGGATGCACAAGAATTCCCCCTAGAGATATCCCTTGCAAGGCACACCCGTACACTAATCACTTTTTGCTGAAGTGTAATATTAATGTCAAGAATAGCTGTGGTTGAGGGCGTGGCCAACAGCATGGCCGGGTAGCTGCGTTTTCCGCGAGCTCCGCTGGCCCCAAACTGAATCCTGTTGATATCCTGTTCCTCCTCGCTTCCAAAACACCGTGTCGGTGGTCGGAGAGCACGGGCATGCCAGTGTGTGCCCAGTAGGGAGCTTTGTGGTGTTTTTCCTGGCCGAAATCGAGACCTTCTCGGCGCGACGTTCAGCGCGCGGTCTCCTAAGATGGCGGCCGGGGCGGACTGGGCGAGGCTGTCGACCGGAGCTATGGAGACCTCGTCAGGTGTACTAGTGGAGGGCCTGGGCGAGTGTCAGCTGCGGTGAGTGAGACTGGCACTGCGACCCGCCCTGCTCCTCCACCGCAGCGGCATACTTGGAGGCTTGTGGGCTGCTCGGAGAGACCCAGCGGTTGGCGCCGAGGCGAACGCAGAAGTCAGAGGAGAGGGGAGCCCCCCCCTCGCCAGCGGGAGACGGAGTTGTGTGGCTGCGGCGGCCACTCTTGGGGACTGCGGGTGTCGACTGAAGTGCGGTGGGAACCTGCACGGTGGGACGTCTGACTCCCTGTGTCCCCTGCTACACTACAGACCGGAGCGGCGGTGACTTGCGCGTCGCAGTAGGCGCATGCCGCTTCGGTTGAGGGGAAAGTAATTAACACCGCACACAGCTTTGTTCCCTTACCGCGGGGGTCTGACTGGCGATTAGCGGTTGCCTTGTGCGACCCCTCTGCTGGCGCGGCGGCGCCGAAATTGCCGGAGGAGAAGAGGTCGGAAGAGAGGGGGACGCCCCTCGCTGGTGAGCGAAGGAGTTCTGAGGCTGCTGCAGTCACGGTTGCAGCCTGCAAGTGCTGACTGAGGAGCGGTGGGTCCCTCTGTGAAGGGTCAGTCTCCTGCTGAAATGAGGAGCTGAGTGACAGGGACTGGCACACAACAAAAGAATATTTACTGACTTGCTCAGGGCACCAGTAATCAGTGTGGTTGGATGATTGGTCTTGGGCCCCTGCGGTGATTTCGGCGGATGGTGAGCCTGAGGTCCTGTGAGCCTGGACTTCCCCCAGTGGGTCGCATTAAGGGGTTGTGCCACACTCCTGGGTCTGGGAAGCACTTTGGGGGTGGGCCCATTCTGTGGCGGCGTGGCTCCTGGGGGTGCACCCGCCATCGCTCTCCCGACGCCACGCACTGCGACATCTGAGCCTTCCGAGGTGTGACACAAGAGGGCTATCGAGCTCGGACCTCCCGGGCATATTGTGTGAGACGGCGGAGCACCGGGGATTATCGCAGCACTGTGGTCATAACATCAGGGAGTGGAGCAGATTCTGTCTTGGTCCCACAGGCCACCCGGGGGAATGAAGTAAGTGCAGGACTCTGTCCTGATTTCTGGGGGCGCCACCGACTCGCTGGCCTGCACTCTGGACACACGTAAATAGAGAGCGGAGCGGCGGACTGTTTCTTTACCTGCCTGGCTGGTGAGGGGGACAGGGACACACTCCTGGGACTTGTGGCTTGGCAGGAGTACACGTTGCAGTGCTGCACGCCAGGTGACGGGTCCGGGGTGAGAGGGGTGGGGATACCCCCCACTGGAGCAGTGATAGGCGCCTCTTCTACGTGGGACACGTGGTGGCGGTTTGTCATAGCACACCCACGGTGGCAAAAGACAAGGAGCCCAGGGCATCCAAACAGGGGAAGTTGGACCGATTCGCGAAGATACTTACTGCGCCCGTAGGGGCAGAAGGGGGATCGGCACCCCGCCCAGACACGGATGCGATATTGCAGGCAATTCATGCGTCACGAGAAAGCCTGGAGGGCAAGATGGCGAAGGTGCGGACGGATGTTTCTTTCTTGCGCCAAGACCTGCGCAAGGTTTCTGAGAGAGTGACCGAAGTTGAACAGCATGTCTCGGAACTCGAAGACACCTCGCAGACCACACGTAAAGAAGTAACCGGACTTATGGCGACAGTGAAGGACATTGTCTGGAGAATTGATGATGCCGAAAATAGAGCCCGCAGGAATAACCTGCGATTTATAGGTTTTCCGGAGAACGCTCTGACCCGGGACATTTCCTACTGACCTTTCTTAAGGATGCCCTTCCGGAGGCACAATTCTCACCATGCTTTGTTATAGAAAGAGCGCACAGGATGCCTGGTGTCCGACTGCAACCGGGGACCCCCCTCGGCCTCTGATAGCTCGATTCTTGAATTTTCAGGACAGGGATCTCATACTCCGAGAGTTACGGAAGAAGGGTGAGATCAAATATGAGAATACAAGAGTGATGGTGTTCCCTGATTATTCGCGAGATGTTCAAAAACAGCGGTGCACTTTTGACCCCATAAAAGTGAAACTTCGTGCCCTTGGAATTCAGTATATGTTGCTGTTACCTGCCAAACTTAAAGTTATCTTTCAGTGTACTACGCAGTTCTTCCAGACACCAGAAGACGCGTGGTCCTGGATTGAAGAACGGCCTCGACTGAGGCGTGGGTCGCCTTCCGCTGCTTCCCTGCCTGCTGACAAGCACCTAAGCCCCAGCTGGGAACGGCCTCGGGAAAAGCAACGAAGGCGAGTGCTCAAACAACGGACTTCCATCAGGGCTACGCCGGGTAGATCCCAGAGACCAGAAAACTACCATATCGGATTCGGATGATGACACAGCCCTGGAATGCACGTCAAGAACCTCTCAGAGATCAAGTGACCATGGAGACTCTGATCAGTCAGAAAAGCACGAGTCCCTGGCTCGAGACGATCCACACCCTCTTTTGGAGGGTATTCAGCAGCTGGAGGCTTCGGGCCCGGACCCTCCGGGCGGGGACTCTCAGTCACTGCCACACTCAAATACTGGCGAGGAGGAATGATGAGTTGGGGCCAGACGCCCTCCTAGAGACGCTGTAAGATTCCCGAAGCTTAGAGGACATTTGGAATCTTGCCACGAAAGAGGGAAGTATACAGTGGGTTGTTGTTTTTTGTATTGTAGTATAGCTAAGTGAGTAGGGGAAGGGGGAGGGTTACAGACCTCTGGGTGGTTTACCTGCACCAGTGTTGTCACGTTGACGGATTTGGGGGTGGTGGGGTTACCTGCAGAGTGTGGGGAGGGGGATACAATGGATATTACTACATGTTCTAGAGTATATGTTTTGGGTAGAGGAGAAGGGAGTTTGGTTCGGATAACTTGCATGAATACAGACACTGATATGAGCGGGCATTATGTGGGCGGTGTTGTGGGACTTAGAGGGGCGTGGGAAGCGTTAGTTTCTTTTACACAATGGCTATTGATGGGTACTCAGTGATGACGTGGAACGTCAACGGATTAGGGAATAAAATCAAAAGAGGGTTAGTTTAGAATTATCTTAAAAGGCATAAACCGGATATCATATTACTACAGGAAACTCATCTCATGGGGCCACACTGCTCTTTCCTGGGTAGGGGGCATTACACCACTCTGGCACATGCAGGGTTTACCCGAGGGTCGAGGGGAGTGGCGATTCTCATCAAAAAGTCACCCCCCTTCCGGGTCACTCGACGTTGGGCACATACGTAGCGGTTCAGGGTACCTGGAATCACACACCCTGGCTAATTGTCAGTGTCTATGCACCCCCGCGTCTTCAGCAACGTACGCTGGATAAATTGTCCCGCCTCTTGCTACAGTCTGGCCCCGTCACACATATCATAGGGGGTGACTTCAATGATGTGAGCTATCCCACCTTGGATCGCACATTGACGCGACTGAGGCCACATGAGACTACCGCATTGGCTAGGTTCCAGGCGGACTTGGGGCTCACTGACCTTTGGAGGCGCCACCATCCATCTACCCGTGCGTACTCCTACTTTTCCGGAGCCCATAGGGTGTTTTCAAGGACTACCTTTTTGCCCCAGCGGGTGAGATTGAGCACGTTGAGGAGACGGAACATTTAGCCAGGGGTATCTCAGACCACTCACCACTTTATTTGCGGGTGGGTGGGAGACAGAGAAGTCAGGGCACAACATGGAGACTGAATGCTTGAGCATTGAAGGATGAAACGGTCGCTAAAGAAATTAGGGTAGACGCCGAACTTTATTTTAAAGAAAATGAAGGCTCCGTGCAATCGGCGGTCACTCTCTGGGAGGCTTTTAAGACCGTGATACGTGACAGAGCCCAAAATATTATCGCCTATAAAAAAAGACGAGAGCTTCACGAGACACTGGTGCTGGAACGTAAGCTGACAGACCTTGAAACAGAGGGTGCCCCCCCTAAGTGAACATACTCTCCGTCAAATTGACATTACTAAACGGGAATACCAGGCGCTGGTTACTAAAGAGACACAGGCACATCAACTTGCAATCCAACACAGACTGTACGAGACTGGGGACCGAGCGGGTAAACTGCTAGCGTGGTTGGCCAGGAAGGAACAAGAGTCAAGGTGGGTTTCGTCCATCAGGGAACAAGGCAGGCTTTATACCACGCCTCAGGAGATTGTGGAGGCCCTTGCCCGATATTATTTAACACTTTATGCAGCCCAGACACACGCTACTGAGGTACAAATAACTCAATATCTTGAGGAGGTCGAGCTCCCCTGCCTTACCCCCGATGAGAGGGACAGGCTTGATGAGGATGTCACTCTGGTGGAAGTCACAGAGGCCATTGGTCGACTAAAAGCAGGGAAAACCCCAGGCCCTAATGGCCTCCCAGGGGAATTTTTGAAAACTTATAGCGCCCTGCTGGCTTCACACTTACTTAAGATGTTTATGGCCGCTAAAGAGGAAGGGGTGCTCCCGGCAGACCTTAGACTGGCAACGGTGGTGGTGATTCCCAAAGAGGGGAAACCCCTAGATGAGTGTGGGTCCTATCGCCCCATTTTGTTACTAAATATAGAAACTAAAATCCTGGCCACTATCCTGGCGACACGTCTTATATCTGTTATCACCTCCTTGATACATGAAGATCAGACCGGCTTCATGCCGAAACGAGCCACACGTTACAATTTACGGCGTGTGGCCAACTGCATGGACGTGGTCAGAGACCGAGAGGACGCTCATCTGCTACTCTCCCTGGACGCCGAAAAAAGCGCTTGACACCATCCATTGCCCCTTTATGAGATACACTTTGGAGAAATTTGGATTTGGCCCGGGATTCCGGGAATGGGTGGCCTTGTTATACAATGCGCCCGAGGCCAAGGTTAGGGTCAATGGAACTCTTTCTGAGATCTGGCCGATCCGGCGGGGGACTAGGCAGGGATGCCCGCTTTCCCCCCTACTGTTTGCCCTTATCCTGGAGCCCCTAGCCTGTGTCATTAGAGCCTTCCCCGGGCTGGGTGGTTTTGTGGACGACTCCCGACAGATAGCTGAAGAACGCATATCTTTATATGCAGAAGATATTTTACTGTATGCGACGAATCCAGCAGAGACGCTCCCTCAAATCCTACGAATCGTTGAAGACTATGGGCGCCATGCGGAATATAGGATCAATTGGACTAAGTCTACCCTGTATCCGGTGGGGGGGGTGGTGGAACCCCGGAATTTCCCTAGCTGCCTACACTGGTCCACGGAAGGATTTACTTACCTTGGTCTTTACATTACTATGGATGTGGCTACCAGTCTAGCTCGCAACATTAGGCGGGTCTTCTTAAACTTTCAGGAAGACGTTAAGAGATGGAGGAAGCTTCCCTTAACCTTTATGGGGAGGGCTGCCATGAACAAAATGGTAACGCTCCCACAGTTGCTTTACGTATTGCAAAATACTTATATTAAGATTCCGGATACGATATTCAAAGGCATTGATAGTGAACTGCGCTTACTCCTTTGGGATGGAGCCCATCCACGCATTGCACTTCCAACACTGCAGCGGAATCCATACAATGGGGGTCTGGCTCTACCAGATTTTAAGTCGTACTATAGAGCGGCCCACCTTATTGCAATCAATGAATGGATCCACGCATCTGGGGATCACCCGACGTATAGGCTCGAAAGGCTGCAGTTTAGAGATCATACCCATCTTCATTACATTTATGGAGGTAAGGGATGCAATAGGCTGCTCCAAGCGACCCAGAGGACACTGGAGGCATGAAAGAGCGCTGAGTGACTAATGAAGTGGGACCACAAGTGCAACAGAGAAACCCCACTGTGGGAGGGGACTAGGCTAAAAGAGATAGGAAAGTTGAGCGGCTTTAGGCAGTGGGACCTAATAGGTATTTCTAAAATAGGGGATGTCCTGGAACATGGTGAGTTGGCCTCCTTCAACACGCTCCAAGCTCGATATCAACTTCATGACACTCAGACATATGTGTACCTCCGTCTGCAACATGCATGGGGGGGCGGAGGGGTTGGATGGGGCGGCAATACCAGAATACGCCCCTTAGAAGGTTGTCTCCTCCAAGAGGAAATCCCGGCTAAGGCTATTTCATTTACCTACAAAACATTAATTAATAACATGCCCGATAAATTGGGTCCCCTTCGAGCAAAGTGGGAAAAGATCACTGGTGTCTTGGAGGATATAGATTGGGAGGCCGCTCTCATGCATCCACGTGAAGTGGCGATTAAGTTGAGGCTGCGTCTCATCCAGTACAAAATATTACACCGCGTTTATTTTGATAGAGCCAAATTGCATCCAATAGGGAGAGCCGAGAGTCCGGAGTGTCTTCGATGCCACACTGACCCTGGGACGTTTATACATACCCTTTGGGAGTGTAATGAGATACAGGCATATTGGGGATCGATTGTGGGGTAGCTCAATCACATATTGGAAGCCCAAATAGAACTGGAGCCGCGGTTTCTCCTTTTGGGAATTCCCAAAAGAAGTAGATATCCCTAGGCGCAAGCTTATTCTCGCTACTCTGGGGTTGATAGTAGCCAAGCGGGATATAGCTAAACACTGGGGGGTCCCACAAATACCTACCCTTAACGAATGGAGGGCAAGTCTTGATTTGTATATGGTGGCGGAACTGGTGACATACAAGGCCCTGGGCTGCCCCAAGAAGTTCCGTAAAATATGGGCCCAGTGGATCAAATATTACGGTCTGGAGGTGGAGGAAGAAACAGAGGGTGGGAGTCAGTCTCTTGAAGGACCGGGGGAAGAGCCTTGAAAGAGGTACAGCTAGTTCCAAGTAAATGTAACTATGAGAATTGTAACTGTGCTTTTGATTTTTCTTGCGCCCAAGCCGCTCAAGCCCATTTGCAGATGCAATCGGGATGGACATTCTGTTCTATAACTGCCCTACACGGCCAATGTGGAATGTTATGCAATGTGTATTGTGTATTCATGCTTTGTTTAATGTTTTGTTTTATTTTTAAAAAACGAAATAAAAATAATTAAAAAAAAAAAGAATAGCTGTGGTTCTTCCCAAATTAGTCTGAACTTTTTCATCTGTGAGGAAATTATATCAACCCTTTTTTAAGCTTTCGGCTTGAGTGAACTTATTAGCCACCTCTGTGCATGTCTAGATAATTACAGACACAGAGAAAGAAATTGTTATTTATGAATCAACATGCATATTAAAATCATACTTGTGAATGACCTCCTTGAAGAAGATGCTGGAGATGGCAGTGGGCAAAGACGGGTGCTGGTGTGTATGAATTAAAGTGGTATTTAAATAATGTAAAAATTTACTGAAAGACAGCAGGGCTCTGTGCAAGCTGGAAGGTAAAGATGCAGTTAAAATGTGATTGGATGGGTAGCCGGTTTCTAAGAGCAAAATTGGACTGCTGGGTGAGGGTGATGCAGTCATATTTCTTCAGGTCCTTGATAAGGCAGGTTGTGCGTGTAGGATTCCATTCAGGTGGTCAGTGTGCAGTCTGGGATATTATAGCACAAAGCATTGCCACCACCCAGAAGCAAAAGTACAACAGCTTGAACTGCAGTTCTGCAATTACTTTCTAAGAGGAATGGTTTCACTTTATTTAACAGAGAGATCTGGTACCAGCCTGTGTTTGTTTTCTTAGTGATGTGTTCCTTGAAGGTGAGATCATTGTCTAGGGTAAATTTGAGCCATCCACGTTCATGCCATTGAGCCAGGTTTGGACTAGTTGTTTGCTTTTGGCAAATGGCAGGAATTCTGTTTTGGCTGCGTTAAGCTTCAGCTTTGTGCTGGAAATCCAGGTCTACCTCAGGAGAAAGCAGTGTGTGAGGCATTGGATGTCTGGCACAGAGGAAACCTTCAAAACCAGTTGCCTGTTTGTGGATTATGATGTTATTATCAATAAGTAAACCACAGTGGGCTCTATGCGGAGGGTGGAGATGACAGGGAACAAGATGGAAACCTGATTAACTCCACAGATGATCAGGATCTTCTGCTACCTGGAGGTGCCACTGTGAACGACCCAGTGTTGGTTTGATAGGTAGGAGGAGAATCAATGAAATAAGTTTCCAGTGAAGGCCATTTGAGATTTCAGGACGAGAGGGAAGTGGCGGACAGTGTTTAAGGTGGCTGAGAGCTTCACTAATACCAGAAGGCAGGTGTCCTCTTGATATTAGTGGTCTGCAGGGCATCATTTAGGATTTGTAAGGTAGTTGTCTCCATGCTGCAGCAAGCTCTGAAGCTGTACAACAGTGAAATCGTTTGAGCTGATGTGATCTTGAGGTTTTGCATAGACTGCTTTTTTAGTGATCGTCCCAATGAGGGGTAGGTGGGTGATGGGCCAGTAATTGGCAAGATTGTATGGATCTAGTGTGGGTTTTTCTTCAGGAGTGGGTGAGAGGTACTGGCCTGTCTTGAGGGCTAGAGGGAAGCCTCATAATGAGGAAGGACTTGAATGAGGGAGAATTTGGCAATGGTGATACAGCTTCAAGAGAGAGGGATTTGATCAAGGTGAGTCATCTTCATAGGTGGGGGCTTTGAGGAAGTTCAGGATGTCGACAAGGTCTTACGAGGGACAGAGGTTTGAAGAATGACAATTATTGGATGCAGCGGCAAGGAATAGGTGTCAGAGGAAAAGCAGGTTTGGTGTTGTAGATGTGCTATCGGATCTTCAGTATTTTTTCATTGAAGAAGTGGCTGGCGGCACTGCACTTTTTCATGAAGTGTGTCATACGGGGACCAAGTAGGGGGCTCATGATTGGCTTGATTGTTTTAAAGAGTGGTCTGCTTCTGTTGGCATATTCATTGATGGGGTTGTATAGTATCTCCCTTAGGCTGAAGTAATGAGTTGTCTGCATGTTACATTGTGAGATTTCAGTAGCACAGTCATCGGGATTCTACTTTTCTTCCATTGTCCTCCATGTCTGCAGATGGAGCATTTGTTATTGGTATGCTCTTAGGAGAACCAGAGTGCAGAAGGTGCCGGCTTGCACGTGTGGCCATTTGTGCATAGGTGCTCACATGGGTTTCCAGAATGCATTGAAGTTGTACTAGGAGACTACACAGAGGTCAAAATAGATGTACACCTAAAAGGAGATTGTGTTATTCACTGTCTACTCTTTCTCACACAGATCTTGAACCAGCTGTTTAAATACTCTGAATAGATTTCCACACTGAGTTGCTCATGTATGCTGTTAAATCATAAAAAAAGCATAATTATTGCATCGAGCAGATGCAATCCTCGCACTCAATTATCATTTCAGAAAATTGAGGACTCTCACTAAGTAGAGAGTGCAAAAATTAAAAGTTCAGGGCTTTAGAAATACAGGACATCTACTCACATGGTTTTAGTACTAATGCTTGCAGTAGATTTCTGACTTTTTGCAGACTCATAAAGCATCCCATGTGTACTCTTGGAAATCTCCAGCAGTCACAGAGTTCCTGGAGTACTCCTTCTGTACCAATTCTACTCATGCGGATACGCATTGAGTCTGTGATTGGCTAGTAGATGTTGGGATCTGATTTTTCTTTTTTAGTTGAGAGGTAAAAAGGGAGTGTTTCAATGTAGCAAGGACCTCCTCACTGCTTGATGAAAGTAGCTAATGGTCCTACCAGTGAATCTCCTAGCAGGTCAAGCATGGGTGTAGGGCAGGGATCTCCAGAGTTTTTGCCAGTGCAGGGATTCTCGTAAGGAAACAAATACTTCAGGCTTCTGCATTGGAAAAGATCAAGTCACCTGCAGGTGCCTGTTTCTGGGGAACAGTACCAGAATTTCAAGTTTTAAATATAGAAAAATCTTGTGAACAGATAATTGATAATTAAAATATCATGAACATAAGTACATATAGATAAATATAGGTTTACAATACTCATCTATACAGATGTTTACATCATTGATATATCTTGAAGGGACATAGATGTGGAGTTAACAGAAGTAAACCTAGATATATCAATATACATGCATTAAGATAATAAGGTCGTCGATGTTTTGTCCAGCATAGTCTTGCATCTTGGTATTTTGTTTACTTGGTAAATTGACATGCATGCGTTTTTGGGGTGGAAGAGTCTCTGATGGTTTGGGTCTCTTGAGAACAGGGACTTCCTTGATTATTTTGTTTTACTTCCACTGTAAAGACAGAGCCTAGTGAGGGCCAGGGGAATGGCTACTGTGGTGTATTCGGCTTGTGAATTATTTTTAACTAATTTGAATGGTCCCAATAACTTATCCTAAGAAATATTTTTGGGCATAAAAGATGCTTGCTGGTATATTGTACTGACGTGTTTGGTGTCCAAATTCTGTTTGTTGGGATGGTGATTTACGCTTGGTCATTTCTCATACCCTGCTTCCTCTTGTGAGCGTAATAATGTTTTCTGTGTATGGTATTAATTCTGGCCTGTTACTGCCTTTTTGGAGTGGAATGCACGTGTTTATGACATTTGATATGGCAACATTGACACCAGGAGGGGCACGGGGTGAGTTGACTTCAACCAGTGAAAGGGTATCAGCTAAAGTGTTTTAATGTTGTCAAAGTACATGTTCTAGCTGGAATGCACCATGGTGGGGATGGTATGGCATTTCTTGTTGTGCTTCACGGTGGAGAGTGTGATAGTGAAAATAACGGCCTTATAGCCAGTTTTTAAGACTAGCAAATTCATGGCAAATCCATAACTTGTCACTTTTAGCCCATATTGTTGAATCGCATGGGTGTGTGGAGAAGACTTCTAGTTTCAGGATAGGACATATGTCTAGAATTCTTGTAAAAACATTGCCTTCTAACAAGATGGTGAAATCAGGGAGAGCTCATATAAGTACTTTGCAAATGGTGTTGGGGTAGGAGTGGGTATCTGTGCTTTCAGTGGTACAATATTGGTGGGGTGTTCTTGTTGAGATAAGACACTTGTGTATAGTATTGAAGCCCCTACTCCTTTGCTGGTGTGATGATGGAGTTATATGGTAAAATGTGTGTAAGAGCTGGGGTGGATAGGTCTATTAACCAGGTATCTATAATGAGAAGGAGTGCAATAGGCAATGTAATAGTCCAATAATTGAGAATCCTGGTAGGTTCAATCCAAATTGATTTATTGTCTATATGTTGAAATCTTCAACAATACACGTTAAGTGACCTCATAAAGCAAAGCCAACACGTGTTTCGTCACACAAATGACTTCTTCAAGGCTCTCATTAAGCATGAAGCAAGCCGATTAGAGTGGTTTATTAAATCTCCTAACTTGAGAGGAGGCTATCAGATCTCCTTCTAAGGAACGTAACCATTTCTCGTGTATTTTGGTTCGGGCAGAAGGCACGTTTTAAAAAACTTACAGACTATGGTTAATTGATTGCGTGTCCGTCCATCCTTAGCGTTACAGCTACTACTGTAGCTTTTGAAAAAATCGGATCATGGAAATGTGGCGGCGCTTTGAAAAATAACCCACAGGTTTCAGCTGACCCATGCAAATACACAGTCCATACAAACTCGAAGTTCTGCACTTTCAGATATCAATCGGAACACAGCACTATTATACTTGCCTTCATCTTCTACTTTCGTGCCCTTGACCATAATGAGAGCCTTGAAGAAGTCACTTGTGTGACGAAACACTTATTGGTTGTACTTCATGCCGTCACTAAATGTGTATTGTTGAAGATTTCATTGTATAAACAATAAATCTATTTGGAATTAACCTACCGGGATTCTTAATTATTGGACTATTAGAATGCTTATTGGACTATATCATGAGTGCTGAGATATCTTTTGTATGACTTGATTGTGCAGTGGCTCTTGGATCCAGTGCCATTGACACCTTTGGTAGTAGGGTGTCCAGATATCTAGTTAGAGCACCAACGGGTTTACTTTTTGGACAACATTGACTTACCCACTAAATTGTGTTGTATTAGGAAGTGCGATTTCATTTTGCCACTACTACGGTCTCTGATTTATCTATAATGAGAAGGAGGTTGTCTATAATGAGACTGTGGATGTTGCCTAAGTGCTGATTTGGCAATGATGACAACACTGAAGAGCATGTTGCTTTGTAGCAGGGGTGTTTGCTTCTTGGTGAGAGTTGCTAACCTTGTTTGCTGCACACATGTGATTTGAGTTTAGGATGCCCAGTTCATAGTCAGTCTGTCCTGTACAGTGTTGCTGGTGTGCGTACCATTGGGCTACTGCAGTCTTGGGTCATGTGGGGTGTATTAGGTACGTGAGGACATTCCATTCAAGTGTTAGTGAGTTAAAGTCTTCAGAATCTGTAGGTGATAAGTGATACTGGGAGTAGGATGTATGGTTAAGGCCCATAGCCCCCACCGACATATCATTTTGGCGTTAGGCACATGACCAGGTAAAAGTTGGAGAGGGTTAAGGGAAAGTAGGGATTAAGCTGTGCAAGATTTTTTTATGGTCCTTGTGTATATTGTAGTTTAAGTATCCTAGAATATTGAAGTTGGCTTTTCTACTATCCAATGCACCTTCAATTTGATATTCTACCAGAAGACTCTTAGATAATTCAGTCCTTGCATGTTCAAGGACCACTAAATGTATAAAACTATATAAAAAAGAAACAATTGAAAACACCTTGATAAACATGAAATATATAACCTAAATGATGTACATGCTTTTGGCAGGAATAAAATATTACTCTTTAATGTGTAATCAACAAGTTTTCACACTTGTGACGGTCTTACAAAGGCACATTTGACTCACAGATACAGTAGCAGTATTTGTACAAACCTTTACTTATTCTGATTTCTGATTCGGAGACACCGTCTTTTCAACGGGGGATCCAAGTCCTCTGGCCCTGTACTCAGAATAGGCGTGGGGACTATGCATGGCGTGATAGCAGTCTTTTCTACTGGTTTTGGCACAGGCTGGATCACGCAGCCCGTCTTGGGTAGCATCCGCAAAGCATATGCATGGTCCTCATCTGCGGGGTTGTTAAGGTTGGGGTCTTGTAAGTCTCCATCAATTAGAGATTCCTCCCCATTAGTCTTCATGTTGGCATCCACCTCAAGGTGGCAGTTTGTTGCACAGTTATTTTCTTTTACTGATTCCAGCTCACTGACCACTGGTTCCTCTTGCAACTGAGGATTTTTTTGCTCATAGGACTGTTCTGAGTTCTTCGAACTCTCTGTGCTCTTCATGCCATTCACTATCACGTTGCAAACTGCTGAGCTAGTTTCAAGACTTTTAGTGCGGGAGACAAGTGAGACAGGACTGCAGTTGCCTGGCTCGCTGCAAGGTAATGTTGTTGTTTCTGGTGGGCTGCAATTGTCCCTGCAATCGCTACAGTTTCTTTTTTCCGGGCTGTTAAAAGCCAAATTTACAACACTGCTTGGTTCACATTCAATTTTAACCTGAGCATGCCCAGCCCGATGGATGACGTTATGCGACCGAGACCTGTGGCTCATGGTAAGGTCTATCACACCTTCCTGTGGAGCCTGCACGACACTAGGGATGGTTAAAGTTCTGTTCATTGGCGTGCATGGTCGGGTTGTTAAATCAACAACTTCGCTTTTACTTTCTTCTTCAAGTGTTGGTGGTGAGTCTGATGAGGGTCCTGGGCAGCTGGCTGGAGACTCAGAAGGCTTCAAAGACTCTTGCTTTGAATCTCTGAGGGGCAGAGAATTCTGCGTTGGCTTTTGCCCAGCTGCATCACTGGATGTGCCTGGAATGATGTTGACACCATTGCTGGAGAAACCATTGGGGGGTTTGGAATCAAAAAGGTGAGGTATCGGAATAGGAATAGGGATGGGCACAGGGAGGGGAACAATGACAGGATATGGCACTAAAAGGGTTGGGGGTGGCACCAGTGGGGCAAGAGATGCCAATCCAAAGTTCATCATCTGTGGCATATGCATCGGGCCGTTTGGCATCATGCCTATTGGAGGGAAGGGAAGACTATGTAAAGGAGGCCCGGGAGGATGCTGAAGCAATCCCGGGTGGTTCCCAGGCATGGTAGGAGTTGTTGGCGGGTGGATATGAGGTGACAGCATCGACCGGTGCATAGGGCTTGAGGCCGGCCCCATACCTCTAGGCCCACCCGGTGGTGGACCAATCCCAGACATCATTGAGTTAGGTAAAGGGCTATTGGGATTAGAGCAATGGGGCCCACGCATAAACGGTGGTCGGATTTGTTGCATTATTTGTTGTTCCATGAAAATGGGTAGCGGAACTGGCCCTCGATTTGTCATCACCATGGGTGGACTTCGAGGAGGAACACCCATGGGAGGCACAATGCTGGCAGGCGGTGGAACATTTGGACTGTCATTAATGGGAATGGACTTGGGCGTGGGGATTTTTGTAATAGAGATGTTGGCAGTGTCAGACGGCGAGGCGTTGGTAGACATTGGTAATCCAGGGCCATAGTTCTGGCCAGCTGCAGACAGCGGGGACGGAACCTTCCGCCGAGCATCTGCCAGCGGGATGTTCCAAGAGTCTGGCGTGAGCAGCTGCAGCCCGGTGCCTTCTGCTTTATTTTCCACTAGAGGATGGACCGGGCCACAGAGTGCAGCTGGAAGGTTGGCTTGTGCCTCTTTGTAGAAAATGTCCATTTTGTATTGGTTGAGACACTTTGCACTGCAGAACTGAAGCCGTCGCTCCCCATCGCCAAAGTCCAGGTATTCTTTTGTGTGTCTTATGTGCTTGCACCAGTCACATACCTAGAACACAGCAACAAAATCAAGATGAGCAGGACAAGCAATCACAAAAGCAGTTCCTTACATCACAAGACAGAATGCATTTTAAGCTTCTTATTTTTGCTTACAACAGCATGATTTTTTCAGCTGTACGGAAATAAAGTCTGGAACATAAATTTGCCCAGAGAAAGAGACATAAATAGAAAGGTAGATAGACAGAGGGGTATTAAAAGAAGTGGAAAGAAGCAGTCAGGCAGACGGAAACATTAGACTGACAGCGACAGACAGGCATGCAGACAAGCGGGATATGGATGGATATTGGAGATGGATAGTTGAATAGATAGAGGTCGGTAGATAGACATGGAGAAAGACAGACATATAGATAGATTAGATAAAATGGGTGAAAGACAGACATGCAGACAAGTATAGAGGTCGGCTGACAGATACACAGTCATTCAAACAGGGAAATAGCGAATTAGACGTGCAAAGAGGAAGGCATGTATATACACAGGCAGTGAGAAAGACCTGTAGATAGATCGATAGATAGATAGATAGATAATAAGATGGAGACAGACAATACGAAGGCAAGACAGGCAGCACAAGGAGCGACAGACAGACAAACAAGGAGACAGACCGATGATCGAATGCACAAAAAGAAACAGAGAGGTGAGTTAAGACAGTGAGCTACATAGAGACAGTAACTCGCAGAATGCGGCAGGTAGAGGACAGGAAATTACTGTAACAGGATGCTTAAAAGGAACAGGCGACTCATGAAAAGAAATATGGAGTGAACAATAAACCAACAGACAAGAAGATAGAATGGATGAGCCCTTGCAGGTCCATCTAAATTCAATTTCTTTTACGCAAATACTAAAGCTGAGAATTGTGCTGTTCTAAAAAACCAATACTATAATCACACAATTCCGTTCCCTTTCACTCACATACGTGTTTTTTAGTTTTAAGGCAGAAGGTGACTGACTGCTCGACACCAGTTTTTTTTTTTTTTTCCCCAGCTTCGCCGCATCGGTGTTTGTTTTTTTCTGATTTGCTCCCGCTCTGTTACTATTGTCGCCTCGCTGGCACGGGCATTGGTTCTTTTTTTGTGTTAAATGGAGCTGCCAAGCTAATGAAGTGCGCACAAAAAATTCCACTAATTATATTTCACGAGACACCAAAGTTCAAACGAGTCCTTCTCGGCTGCAGCATCCACCACTTCAGAGAAATTATTGTGATTTCATTAGCACATTAATTTTGCAACACCAGCAGCTCGCGCAGATGGCGAGGGCGCGATTTACATTTCAGATAGGACTCGTGTTTGCACAAAAGGCGCTCCCTCATATGGCATTTCAGCAAGAACTAATGACGGGGATCTTGCCATGGCTATGAAGCAGAGAATTCTGGCCGCGTATAAAAACCATTTCTGCTTCTCTCTTTTAATTCGGTACTCCAGGCAATATGATGCAGTATATAATTCAGGTACCAGGGATAGAAATGAAAGACAGACTCCGGGCGCGCACTCTCCGCGGGGTCGAGTGACAAATAGCGTGTTGTAGGAAGAGGTGCGTGTAGGGTGCCAGTTTTTCAAACCAAAAACAGGGAGATTTAATAAATATTGAGGTAAGGCTCCAATTTATCAGCGACAAGAGGTTACAGAAGACAGACTTAAAAGAGAAAGTCAGCCTCTATGATGAGACAGAGGTCTCATGATTGGCATTTTTTGATGCTATGGCAGGGTAAATTGTATGCATACTTGGCAAGCACAGACAAATTATTAAATGTGCAACCTAAACTGCTTACTGAATGGCGCTCCTCTGCGGGGAGCCTCGAGTTCCTTTCGAAACCTGGTCCAGACACAACAGGCCACCTGTTGGGAGCCATAGCAAGGAACAGCTGAGTGAGGTAGCACAGCAGCCGTGGTCATAGAGCCTAGGCAGGCCAGGATACTGGGTGTGGGAGGGCCATGAAGAAGCACTGATGGGCACTGGAGATGCATAGGGAGCGGGCAAAAATCAGCAAAGCGTAATGGACTCTTTCAGAAACGGGCAACATATGCCAAATTCTGACAAGTTGAAATGTATGTATCATTAGTTATGTTGGGACTGATGGATAAAACCACTGGCCATAGACTGTGCCCAATGACTACTCCAAGTAGGGGTTGTACTTCAAGAGTGTTGGTGCACATCATTCCCTGTGCCCAGTGCCCCGTGCTCCCAGCTGGCAGCAGGGTAACTGTCCTCAGTGCCCGCTATGCATAGCTACGCCCAGAGATTACAACAGGCAGGGGCACAAGATGTGAATCCGAGCAGTATTATTGTGTCATAGCTACCTGTAAATGGTGACAATCATAGATTTTTTAGATTTAGGATCACAATTACAATGTCTTTTCAGCAGTGGTTTCAAAACCCATATTTCACACAAATGATGTCATCCCTATGAATTTCTATTCCATAATTGACAGGAATAACATTACCTCTGTCAATTACAGATTTCAACAAAAGATAAAGCTACAAATTACTATAGTACACTACTGCGAATGCCAGTATTATGTAGTCCTGTTTTCAATACATATTTTTCTGTTTCACAAACATGCAGTATAAAAGATAACAGCTAACATGTTCTTGAAGGGACCCAAAAAAGCAATATAGAACAAGGGATATGCGAATTATGAACTTCAACTCCATAGTTTTGTATCGCCCTGCATTTCCTACAGGGAATCCCGCAGAACCTCCAGCTGCTGGAATTGCTTTCTCTGCGGTCACTTAGGAGTGTCCGTCCCTGAAGTTTTGTCAAAGGAATTCTAGCATCAGGGAAGGGATATATGTGGGTTCTATGAGGATATGCGCATATCAGTGCTGAATTTGTAAAAAAAAAAATAAGTGCCAGGACTCTCGCCAGGAGGCCGCTGCAGCCTGCACCACACATTGCCCCTGCCATGCTGCCAATAAAAATACCAACACAGCTACTAACCATCACACTCCTACAAGTGTGGCAATTCGGACTATTTCAGGCCCCCAAAGTTATAAGAAAGGCTTGGGCGGCAGGTAATAGTAATTTTTAATGTATATTGAATTAATAATCAACTGTTGTTGTGGTCACCTTTACATTAGCCAGACAGCGCCACCTTGTGGCAGACTGTCCCAAGCGCCGGTGCTGACAATGTATTGGAAATGCCGAGCAACGGAAACCACCGGCACAAATTAAGCACTAGGCCATATATGTAGCTTAATCAGTAAGGCGCGGCTGACTGGTTGCATCCTTCAGGCTTTGTGTCGCAGTGGGAACATGCCTTCCACTACACAGGCTCTTTTTCTGCTTCTTTTGTATTTCTAAAAACTATACCAGCTTCACACTATGCAAAACTTAGTGGGCTGGGGAAGGGGATGTAGAAAAATATTTTGTCAGGCGCTACTAAACAACAACGGAAAGAAAACGTATTCCGACTTGTCAAATCAGTTCTGTGCACTAAAAAAACTTTACTTAGTAAAAGTCATTCACTTTATCAAAAGGTTTTAACTGGAGGGAGGGTAGAGTGGATAAAGAGGAAAACACTTACCATACATCAAAAATACTCAAATACATCAGTTTAGTTGCAATGAAACAAAGTTCTGTACCAATTCAGAATCAACACCAATACACCTCTTCATCACTCCTTGAATCTTCAGGAACAGCATGGCGCTGTGATGTGTTTTATTTTAAAAATAGTAAGCTAACTGAGGTTATAACTGTAGGCACACTTTTATTTAGTTTGCCTGGAAAGGCAACATTATTTTCAGGTTGTTTCAGTAATTTCATCGGCACTGAATCTCAACTTCCTTCCAATGGGCGCATGCATTCTCTGTCTTTCTGTAGTGCAGTGTCACAGGACACCCTACTGTACGACTGCGGAAGGGAAATGGCTTGGACAATACCAGCTTTCACACCTGCTGACTTAACAGCTATGCACCAGTAACGCCTGGACCACCACTGTTCTCATCCAAAATGTTTACGAACATCTACAGAAATGCTGCATTTTTAAAGCATGTTTTCACAGCCTCTGGTCAGAAGTAGAGCATTTTAAAACAAGCATTTGCAATGCAATAGGTCGCGCATTTACGAGAGTCTGAACTATTGGCATTGTAAATGACAATGCCTTTTATTTATGTGTTGTTTTTAAAACGGATAAATAAAAGGCATTGTCATTTAAAATGCCAATAGCTTCAACTCTCGCAAAGGCGAGACTTATTGCATTGCAAATGTGTGCTGCCCAGGCTACCTACCTGTACAAAGACGCTACATGTCTACACTCAAAGGAGACAACCTCTCTGGGCCTCACCTTATTGAGGATATCACCTCCCATACCAACGAAAACAACTCCAGCCCCACCTCTACTAGACAGCAGAACTCTCAGAAGAAACAGCATTACCCAGAAGAGCCTACCACCAGAGTTGTCAACTATAAGTGGTCCTGTCCTTCTAGTGGGGCTAACGTGGTGGCCTCTGCTGATCGTCGCTGAATGGAACGGACTGGATCAGTGGTTGTGCATTAGTGGTTGACTCCTCTGAGGCCGAGGTGGTTGGAGCAGCGCCCAGCCCTTCCCTTGTTTGTAGGCAGAGAAAGGCTGGTTAAATCTCCGGGGTATTAGAGGCTCGCGCAAGGCTGCCTGCACCTGCTCCTCATGTGCTGTCATGGGTGACCAGATCCCATGGGTCTTTGAAAGGAAGCGCTATCTTCCTGCTACAAACGGATAGTCTGCTATAACTGGGTGCTCTTCTCTGCGGTCGGATGAATGTACGTATACGGTAGCGCTAGGCAGGATGCAGAGACGACTGGGTCGCACTCGAGACAAAGTAGGTTGGTAGTTTGTACTGACTAGTGTTTTGAGCAGGTCGCCTGACGAACTCATTGGGTCTTGGACGCATGCGCAAGAAGTGCGAAGCCCATATTCACACGCACTAAGGGTTGGGCTGGGTTCAGCGCGATTCCGATGGTAATCTGTGGTGCAGGGATGTTTATCTCAGACCTGGGTTCAACTACAAGCGGGTGATGAAAGGGATACCTTTCGTTTAATGTTTAAGATGGAGTTGACTTCACTGTATGCGATTCTGAGGGGGTTTGGTCGTTTTATTAACATTTAACACAGGGTGGAGTTTATTGATTTTTTGTGATTTATTAAGTGCGATGCGTCCCCTTTCATTTATTTCAGAGCGCTGTATACAGCTGATGGAGTCGGTACAACGTGAGCTTAGAAGCTTATGCTTGAGTTGAATTTACTACAAGAAATTGTGATGTTATGTCGATTTGCAGAGTGCGCTATCGTTTGTGTGTAGATTTAAGACAGCAATGGGTTTATGTCAATAAACAAGGGGGGGGCGGGAGCATCGTCAATAGGGACAACGGGAGGGGGCAGGAACAAAGGGAATGCGGATAATGGGAGGGGGCGGGAGCATGGTGAACACCGACAACAGGAGGGGGTCGGGAGCAAAGTAAAACACAACAGGAAATTTAAATGCAAGCAGAGGCAAGAGAAAAAGTAGTGCGGGTAACAAAACATATGGCCCGTATCGAAAGGATCCATGCAGCAGGGGCAAATGCCTGGGCGGAAACAAAAAAGCCACTGGGAGGGACAAATTTACTGTATCCACCAACCCAAACTATGCCATTCGGAAAGGCAGACTAAGTAACCAATCACAAGCGGTGGGCGTGTGGTGGGTGTCTTCTAACTTCGCAGAGATATTACAAGCAGCTTTGCAGAGCAGCGCATGCACGCTGCCTCTAGGCTTGACCTAAAAATCCACAGGGTTAGGAATTTTTGTTGGGGATTTTGGGAACATGAAAGGTAAAACGAGTTTAAAAAAAAGAATTTGGAAAAGTAATATTGAATAACATGTAAGATGATTTATAGTCAATCCTGGGAGTGGGTACCCCCACAATATGTGTGGAAAGCTCGTAGATGGTGCATTTTAATGCGTACTGGGCCAGTGCCACTGCTTAAAACACAAGAGGATTTAAGCTCACTGGATTTGTCTTCAGGACTGCTAAACTTAAAATGGAATCTAGCAGCACTTCTCGGCAGGGCAGCCAGACATACAGCGGACGGTACCAGCACTTCTCAGGAGGACTGCTGCAGTTTTAATACACATTACCAGTACCTTTCATGGGGCTGATATATGTACAATTATTAGTAACAGCACTTCTGATACACCTGAGGGAGAGTGCTAGCGTTTCTCAGCACGGCTGCGATGTAGGTAACAAACAGTACCATTACTTCTCGGCAGAGAAGGGCTACTAGATTTTTGGTTGGACAGTAGCAGCACTTCACAGCAAAACTGCTGTGCTTAGAATAAAGTGTACCAACACTTCTCAATAGGTCTACTATACGTATAACGGACACCAGCAACACTTTGCAGCAGTGTTGCCAATGTGTTTATATTTATTTATTTGAAATGTTTTATTAGAGTGAACATGACCCGTCAGGGTATCAGAGCGCTGTACAGAGAAATAGGCAGTGAATTACTTCTCTGAGGGGCTACAATACAATCAGTGGGGCAGTACAGCACTTTTCAGCATGGGTGCTAAATATTTATTGGGACAAGAACAGTACTTCTCTGCAGGAAGGCAGCATAATAATTACAACTGTTTAGCACTTGCAATAATTAAACATGCAAAGATCTTTCAAAACTTGAAAGACTTTGTGCCACTCTTTGGAGACAGCTCATTGTTTGAAAACAAACAGTTTTTGCTTGTATTTGGTATTTCTTCCAAGAAACATTGCAGTACAGAAACAGTGAGGCCCCTCCCCCTTTTCACACTCACATCATTGAATTCACCTTAAAAAGAATGATCTTGTTCATACAATAAAGTGACCAAACTACCTCTAAAGTGCAGGCTCAGAGTTGGTTAGAGTGTTATGTATCTACAATCGGGCAAAAGGAAGCAATTCATAAGGGCAGGGTGCTTGGAACCAACGCTTGTGAAGACATCAAGCAGCCCATGGGGGCAGTCTTCCAGCCGGAAATCAGGATACTCTTAAAGTTAGGTGACATACAAACCAATCCAAGATGAACTCCGATATCCATGAGTCAAGTCAGCCTGAGCTCAGCCTCGTGCTCCACCCACGACTTTTCAATAAAACAGACCTGACCTCCCCATTGAGACCAAAAATACTATCTTCAACCACAAGTTTGACCCATTATTGGTCTTCTTTACCTCAGTGTGAAAAGTAGTAAGATATGTCGGCTAAAACAGGCCCCGCCCCCTTTTCCGATGAGACGTGTTTGGTAGACGGTACACGAGTTGAAGTGCGTAATGTACGAAGTTGCATGTTATGCAATATAAAATTAAATAATTTTTTCAGTGCACTATTTATTTATAAAGTTTTATATAGTGCAAACAGGACCCTTGCGGGTATCCGAGCCCTTTACAAATGTTTCTGAAAATAGGAGACAGGTAGAATAAACTACAACATAATCGAGGACGGAACAAGGTGTAACAGCTACCCCGGTGAGGAGAGAGGCCACCTCAATGTCCAAAATGACAAAATCAAAAAATAAGAACATAACATGCGAGGAATAAGCATGGGTGAAAACAATGAAACGTATCGGGTCCAGGAGTAGAGTTGTGAGTTCTAGAGCAGAAATGTGTTTGACAGTGGCACTTTAACTTCTTTCTTGAATGATGTAGTTGAGGGGTTCAGTCAGATTTCAGGCGGCAGAGCAAAGAATTGAGGCTACTGGATTGTAAGCAGTCATAAGGTTCACTACTCACGCTGGCGAACAGTTAAATTAGATGTTTTAAAACTGTTGAACTGCATGTCTCATCACCGTTATAAGAATATTTTGGATTGCTCCTTATGGATGAGGGATTCATGTTGTGATTAATAGATGACTAAGAGATATTTGCATTTATGGTATAAATGGAGGCAGGCAGATGGAATGTGACCATGACTAAAGGATTTTGAAGTAATGCCAGGGGTTCCATTACTAAACGTCTGCGCTGTCAGGCACTGCTTCGCGCCTTATGTTTGAATAAAGTTAACACTGTCCCATGGTCACTCCATTCCCTGTGCACCCCCTGCCAGGCTGTGTTGCAGGATGGGCTGTTCCTACTGCAGAGGGACCCTTGTCGGTCTGCACACAGTGCTGCCCGGTTAAGGTTGGGGGCAGTACGGCAGGTTCAGGGAGGAGATGGCCAGTGCAGATGTTGATGTATCTTGTCAATGCTTCAGCTTCAGTGGAGTGTCTGTGTTTTTTAGAACTTGTGAATGATGCGTAAGGAGTTGGAAAAATGTAAAGAAGTTGATCAGGATGTGGTCAGCAGTTTTAGGAGAAGGTGTGTTTTTTCAGGCAGTTTCTGAAGGGAAGGGGCGACATTCTTTTTCGGTCCTTGCTTCCAAACTCTGGAATGAGTTACATTATTCTCTCATGGCCATTTCTTCGGAACTCAATTTTTAAAAAAAACACAAAGTTGAAAAAGTGCTTATTTCAATCGGCTTAACTTTGACCAGGTAGTTGCCTAAGTTAGGGACTGCTGGACGCCTCTTTAAAGCAGCTGTTGCACATTATAAATCTCATTTCAATCATTCGTTCAAGGATGTGAGGTGGGTCCTTTCTGAAGCCGGAAAAGCAGGGGGATAGGTTGCAGGCTTTCTTGCACCTAATTGATACAAACTGTAGATGACAGGTGCTTTGCAGGTGACTCCTTCCCTCTTCATTTTTTTCTGTTACTGGGGAGCGTTCACTTTCAGAGCTTTGAAAATAATGCAGGCAGATCTGCAAGAACACTGGACTTCAGCTGGGAGCCTTTAGAGAACAAGAAGTGCAGATGTGATGAGGACCAATGCCCTTACATCTCTTACCAGTCTTGCAGCTGTAAGAAGGGCAACTTTCAGTGGGGCTATTCAGATAGCAGAGAGTCCAGTGAGGATGGTGATGCCATATTCTAGTCTTGAGTTTACCAGTGCCTGTATCACCTGTTCAAGACATTCTTTGGAAATGAGACTTGTGATCGATTTAATGAGTCTTAATTCGGGTTGAGCTCCTTTATCCACTGATTTTATTTCTGTGTCTATGTTTAGCCTGCTATTTAGTATGAAGCCCCAGCATTTTACATGGTTTATCAGTTCGGAGCAAAACCCCACTTTTTTTACCTGTGAAAGCCATCCTTCTCTTATAGTATTGTTTTTGTGGTTGATGCTGATTAAGAGGAATTTGTTTTTGTTTTAAATCAGTTTGTTTCCGTCTCATCATTCAGCTACTATTTTAGAGAGCCATTCCTTTAGGCAATTAGCAAAGGTGCGGCTATTAATTTTTAAGTATATCTGTGTGTCATTTGCATATTGGTGGAAAAAGATGTTGAGGGTACATAAGAATTTTTCAAGAAGTTCAAGATTTGTTTTAAATCAGTTTCAGTTTCCGTCTCATCATTCAGCTACTATTTTAGAGAGCCATTCCTTTAGGCAATTAGCAAAGGTGCGGCTATTAATCCTTAAGTATACCTGTGTGTCATCTTGGTGGAAAAAGATGTTGAGGGTACATAAGAATTTTTCAAGAAGTTCAAGATTTGGTTAAAATTACAGGGACAGTACTGTCCCTTGTAGCCACAAAATGTTTTTTTTGCATGTATTTTGGTATGCATAATTTATTATTATTGAGTTATTTCAAGTACAAACATGCACATTTCATCCGCTCTATTGCACCATGAAAAGAAATAAGGGAGAGAACTAGGGGTAGGCAAACTCGGGGAGTTTCACTCTGCAGAATTCCACAGAGTTACATAAAAACTACGAGAGTTTCCGCAGAGTTCTGCGAGTGGACGGAATCGGCATGTCATGCTGATTTTTTGTGCTGAGAGCTTGTTCACACTGCAAAATCAGCACAAATGGCACCACGCGGCATGCCAGAGGGCTCTGCTTCTTTGCTGCTGCTCGAGTAGATTTTCTCACCATGAACGGTCATGATTGCCCGCGAATGCGTGCATTGAGAAAATCTCGCCAGGTGCCGTCCTAGCATCCAAAAATCACGCTAGGGGACACCAACATTGGTGAGCCGCATGGGAGAAAAACCTCCGCCATGTGGCAGTTGGCGGAGTTTTGCTGGAACTCTGCATTATAAGCATAACGAGGAGTGGGCAAAACTCCACAAACTCCACCGGCAGAGCGGAATTTATCACCCACCCCTAGAGACAACAGTGAAATTTCCAGGTTCTCTGACAGCTAATTGCGGGTCTGGTCAAGAATGTTAGGACCAAGTTCTCTCCAATCAGGGCTATTCACCTCACGTTTTTCTTTCCAGGGTAAAAAGTCCTAGGCTTTATCCTGATCTTGAGGGTTGCGGTAATACGGGATCCTTAAATAGTCAGCACTTGCTTAATATTAGTGTAGCGACATTCTTCATATGTCACATGCAGCTGAAGTACTGGCTAGGTTGACAATCTGTATCCAATATTGCTTTCCAGCTGATATAAAGGACATACTGTAATGCTTTGGCCAATGGGAATAGAGAGGGTGAAGAACAAATGGCCTGGAATAAGGGAGCACACATCCAGAAGTTTTTTTTGTCCAGGTTGGGCAAATCTCTCTGACCCTGCACACATCAGCTAGAATAGGAGTAAGGGCTCAGATGTAGAAGGCAGGCAGCAGATAATATGCAGGTTTGCCAAATGTGAAGCCCTTGCAGATTCCTAAAGATTTGTAATTAAGGTAACGCTGGAAAGAATGCATGAGTTATCTATGGTGAATAAAAAAGTTGACAAACTAGAAGCACTAGGCACCAGCTTTGCAGGATGGCCACCTATCCTTGCAGGAGTCTTCGAGATCTGATTTGGATCCAAATTTTTGAAAAAACGAGGAATATTTAGCATTGGGCAATATATCCAAACTAGCAGGAACCAATCAGAATGTACATATTTTAATATCTAACAAACAAATGTTGGCTGTACTGTAGTTGCTTCAATGTAATACTAATCAGAAGAAAATAAATGAAGATTGATAATTTGTAAGTAGCCTAAATATTGCACATTTTAAAGAAATTGACCACTATGTTGGTTTGGTGAGCCTTGCAAGTGCACCTTAGGGCTGGGCATCGCCTTTGAATTGACAAAAACAGCGTTGAAAAAAAATATTATTCTAATATCATCATCCTAATGGACAAATACAAGGACCACTGATGGTCTAATAGGACAACATTGTTTTTAAATAGTACAAGGGGCTAGGGCAGTAAATGAATTAGACAGAGACAGTGGCCCCACAAATTAACAATGTTTAAGCGTTAACTTATAATTGATAATGCTTAAGAATTATAAGTAAGGATAAAAAGCTCACAATTATTTTTGTTCCCAATTTTTTTATGGGAGTTAGAGCATGAGAGAAAGAGAAGGAGTGGCAACTGATTAACATCACTTGGCAGGATTTATGAAGGATACAGAACAGGAAGGAGTCCATTGACCGATGATTGCATTTAATATTCATTCTGGAACGTGATGGATTATCTGGCCACTGGCAATGCTTCCTTGCTTTTAAAGAAATCTGAGAACAAAAATGAGAAAAGCATAGGAACCACCTGCTGTTCCAGGGCTGGTAGGAAAGGCCTCATTCATGAAAGTGGTCCACTCTACCATGGGGCAACAAAATAAGTCTATTAGATTTCAATGTGGCATTGTCTCCTCGAGTCACTAACTGATATCCTATTATATTTACTGGAATGCACATCTAGGTTTGCAGTTGTGTCGGATATTATTTAATTCACAGAGCTGTTGCAGTTAATGAGCGGTCTACTTCTTCATTAGTTTGATGATGTAGAGAAGGTTAGAAATAGGACTGTATTTTAATACTTCCTTTCTGCCAGAGTTAGGTTTCGTTTGGGTGATCCACTTATAAGAGATGTTGTTACCAGAGCTATTCTTGATAGGAACCAGCATGCCTATATCTTTCTTTATTCAGGGGGAGATTCCCAGTGGGCTGGCAGACATAAAATAGGGGTGTGAAGCAAAGACACTATTACTTTTTTCAATTAATTTATAAAACGCTTGTGCCTAAGTGCATTAAACAGCAATATATGGTTGGTGCGAAAGAAACTTGAGTTTTAATCCAAATTTAACTACAGCACAGTCAAAGAAGGAGGCTTTGGGTGATCAAACAGGCCCAACGTTGCATGGACAAGCTAAGGAAAAAAGATGTTTGGAAGAGACACAAAAATACAGTTCCAGAATTTGAGGACAATACTGAATACATTTAAATTCAAAGCAGAAAAATCAGAATTGCAGACAAAGAGGGAATGGGACCCAACGCAATGAATTCAAGTGATGGATGATATGAGACAAGAAGAGAAACTTGAAAAGTTGAAGGAAAGTCTAATTGGTGATTGACAAAGCGGGTGAGAGGATACACCGTGAGACCTAAAACGAAGGAAGTATCACAGTCAAAGAGGGATAACATCAAGCTCAAAATCGGACCTTCAGCAGCATGAAAGGTTATGGACTGAGTTTTGGAAATCTTAGAACCCAGGAGATAGTGGAAATGAAAATTAGAGAAATATCAAGTAAGAGTGAAGAAATATAAAGAGGTGTCATAGAAGACAGTTGAAAACAGTTCGAGATGGGAATGAGAAGAATAAGGTTGGTTTCCGCTTCACCTTGCAATGCACTCCCACGCTTCATGTGGGAGGACGAAGGAAGAAGTGAAGTTCAGAGGAGTTGAACAGACCTTGGTGACCAGACACCCAATTCTTGAAAACAGCCAGGCAGTAAGGGATCATTAGTGAGTGTGAGGAGAAAATGTAAAGAAGGAAAAACATCTGCATCGTGTTGACACACTCCAACAGAAAAAATGATAGAAAGGGATGAAATATGGACGAAGTATAGGCAGGTAAATGCAAGGGCATGAGACAGAATGCAAGACCACCATGATAAAGTTCGAAAGACGGAGAAAAAAGATTAGCTGACGTGACTGAGAAAGAGCAATGGACAGATACGAAGGAAATTATGAGTGGACATCAACACGGTCACAAAGGAAGAAAGGGGAGGGTTTTTATGACTGTGACCACTTTTTCTGTCTCCCCTTATTCTCTTTACCAGTTTGTTTGTTTCTTCATGTTCAATACTGTTCCCATCAAAGGGGCTTTACTGTAGTCTCTTCACTTGATCCACCTGCAGATCTGTGTAGCCTACTAACACCCTTTTCCCATCCTCCACCCTTGCACATTCAGATATTTTATTCGGGCAATTCTTGAAATGATACATCTGGCAATCACTGATTTTTTCTACAAGCACCCCTACTGAAGGATCTCCCACCCAATCACTCTAAATTTCCATGAACTTCATGTCTTGAGAATTGGAAATACCACTTTCTGAAATAAAACAAAGTTTACATACCATAGCCATTTCCTTGGTACAAAATGAAGTTCTTGTACTTGCTGTCTTGATCAGTTCTGTATTTTTCCTGTTTCTTTTCCTCTTACGAGTGGGTTTTAAACTAATAATTTCAGACTCGGGACTGTTTTTTCCCTGGGGGATAAAAGGAATACTTCCACTCAAAATGATTATCTTTAAGCTGGAGTCTCCATTGTGCCCAGCCCGCCCTGAGACCACCTTTTTTCTAGCCCAAAACATTAAAAAAAGATCTGATCACCGAACTAGTGATTGTCATGAGTTAAGACGCAGAGGTTCCTGGAACCAGGCTGGGTTTCGGGTTGTGATGGCATACCAGCCCAGGTGACATTAAATCCAGCGTTTAGACCTGGAGCACCTTTCATACCTCTCCTAGGAATCTGCCATTTTGGAGCCATTTTCCTCTATTGCTATTTTGACCCCTCACAAAAGTCAGCCATCTTGGCCACTAGCACCTGTGACTGCCAAACCAAAACAAAATCAAATAGTGCTCCTGCAAGGTCCCAGTGCCCTTCCTCATATCTCCATTTGATATCAGACTGCGGCTTCACTGAAATTCTCTACCACTGTATTGTAGTATTGATCTATTTGCTTCTTTCAGCTCAAATGTCACCTGCAGCTTGATAAATATTTTCACTCCCTCTAAAAACATTTACAGATCCTGCTTAGAAATTCTTCACAGTATGCTCGTGTTTTCAATAATGCATGAAGTTACCTGCCCAAGAAATGCTGTTACTAATTTGCTTCAGTCTCATTATTGATCCAGGACTGTACAAAGAACATTTCCACCAATGAACCGAACATATCTGCGATGAAGAAGCTTAAATTTAACACAACAAAGCCAGCCCAGCCGGAACCAGGCTTGGAACGAACCTGGCACATTTAAGGATTATAGGCATCATTTCAAGATATTTTACTTCTAGTCTCTGAGGAAGGGATCCCTAATTTTATTAACTCTTTTCAGTTGGATTAACACCCTGCTACTGTAATATATCAAAACAAACGTGGGGGGGAGGGGCTGTCTTTGACAAAAAGGGACTCTGTAAGGCAAGAAACAAATTAGTACTGAAGAATTAATGATTCATATCTGTCTAAAGGATTGATCATTGAAGATGAGGTCAATGAATTTATGATACAAATGGCAAGTTCGCTGAATGCAATAAATCCGGAAAGCATAATTCACTCTTCATCTACATAGCCGTACGATGGTCTGGAGTGATCCAGCCATGTAGGCACTTCATCTCCATAAAAGGGCATTTGCATGTCTATGAAATTGTTCTGCGTGACTAATGTCATTCGGTGCACGGCATACATTCTACAGGTGTTTTCTTTGTGTGGAAGCGGCTCTTACCCATACTGCATGGGATTTCACGAGTTTACCATCCCAACAGCAGTTGATGAGCCGAAGACTTTTTCAACTCGTTTCAAGCCTGTTATTTCCTCCATGGTCATGAAATGTATTCCAAGACCAATGTGGAAATAGCAGGAGTGGAGAAAACCTTGGGCACTGTGTCAGTGAAATCCTACCAGCGGTAGTATCTTGCACAAAAGTCCCCAGCATTAATAAGTGATCTCACTATAACACATCTATTGGTGTAATCCAAATTACCATCCACTATTACATCTGCTGGAATGCAGGGCTGAGGAATCTTTGCAAAGCACTACATTTAACTTGATAATATGTAACCAGGGTGGAGCATTTGCTAAATAATTCTGCATCTATCCTGCTCAAATCCCATCAACCTTGACTCGGACTTTTATCCTCCAATGACTGATAAAAACGAGCACATTATCGTAATAGAATAATAGTGCAAAGATAGATGTTTACCTTTCTAGATACGAACAAAACTTAACTTTTTCATAATTTACTGTTCACCTGTCCACTGGCTCAGAGCCAACAGCTGAAAAATAAAACAATATTTTATTATTGTTTTATTTTTCAGCTGCTGGATGAGCCAATGTGTGCAGAGATAGGCGTGGTCGGGCCATTGGAGGGGGAGGGGGGAGGAGGAGTGGTAGGTGCACTTTTAAGTGCGCATGTCAGATTAGCCATCCGTTTTAGGCATGCCATGCCAGGCGCACTTCGGCTTATCCAACCCAGCTTTATTGCACAGTTGGAGAAACAGCACAGACCCCCTGTGCCTGAGCGAGCTGTAATCCAACCCGCTCAGGCCAATCCCCACGCTGCTCTCATGCTTAAGAGCAGCGCAGGATTGGATCAGAAGTCAGTGATGCTGTCCCAGGGGCTACTGGGACCAGGAACTGGAAGCAAAGGAGCGTGAGGCAGCCGGCAGCACCAGGTAAGTCTTTTATTATTATTAAAACCCCCGCCGGGCGCTCCCCCGCACTTCCTCCACACGCCTCACCACTCTTTATCTGTGTCAGCCGCCACTGCGGTTTACATGCTCAAAAATGTCACCATTGCGTTTTATAATTAATTCATGGATGCTCAGTAGTAAGGAGGTCATTGACAGTTTGTGGATTGGCAGAACCCACCCATTAAACATACATTTTCCCCTTCTCATTGATAGAAGGGAAACTCCCAGGTTCCTGATGGAAGAAACTCAGCTGGTGCCTCTGCTGGTAGAATCCTCCTGGTGGTGCAGCTGGCACACAGCTGCTGAAGTAGAGGCATCAGAAGGCCCTCCCAATCAAGGAGGAGCTTTCCGATGCATACACTTCCTGCCCAGGATCACCATAGGAGTCATGGTGATCCCAGGAAAGAAAACTCCTCAATGACTCACTGCATATCAGGGCCATTGATTTTTTTGTAAAAAATACACCCCTTGTTTTGGTGTGTTTCTGAAAACAAAATAACAATGCTGGACGCCATTATTATGTTTTTTCAAAAGTGCTCCCAATGTGTTGGTAAGAGCAGTGCTGTCAAAGTTGATAGGGATCTCTTAATTCAATGAGTGGTCTTACATCAGAGGGGCGGAGGCATGGCCTCCTTTACTCCACAGGAATTCACAGTCCACCTGCAAAAACCCCTAATGACCCCTCCAGTAATTAACCCTTTGCAGGCAACCACTATTGATGCAACATCTCTATTTTTCTTAATAAAAATGGAAATTGAACGACTATTGGGATAAAATGTCTACTCTTATTAAGGCGGAGAGGAGTTGGCCTAACGGCTAGGGCGGTCGACCTCGAATCTGGGGAACTGGGTTCGAGTCTTGGCAATGACACTGAACATCCTGTGATTCTGGGCACATCACTTAATCTCCCCGTGCCGACCAAAAAAAACAAAAAAAAATGAATGTGTCCTCATGTAACGCAACTGGTGCTATGTAAAGCGCTCTGATACCCGATACTTTCGGTTCAAGTTCGCGCAATATAAAACTCTGTAAAAAAAAAAAAGGCATTGGGATCCCCGCCACTTACAAGGACAGGGAATATAGTGTCAGCACACTGGAAACCTGCAAGCAGAGAGGTCTGCAGCCCCTTACAGCCCCCATCCTTACTCTGCAACCTTACACAAGGAGTTGCATAGTGTCATTCATGGGGTGGGCTGTGCACATTTAAAACTGCACACTGGCCAGTTTTCCCCAGGCCAGATTAGAACATTGGTCAAAGTATGAAGGTTTCTGCCTGTTATAGCGCTGCTCTGCACAAACACAGTGCAGCACTAAAACAGGACCAGGCTGTTTGTGCAGTCCAACATGTCATTTAGTGCTCAACTTGTGTATCATGCTTAATTACCTTAGTGGCCCAATGGATCAAGCAGACCCACAATGGCATGGTCTTCACTGAGATCTGTTTAATATATTACAAAACAATGCCCACTTTACACAGTACAGTTGCATAGGATTTTATAAAAACATAGGTGCACCTTTAAAATATTCAAATATTAAGGCCCTCTTCTGAGCAGCGACATCTGACAAAAAACTTTAGTTCATCAATAAAAGCCGCTTTCACTATTCCCATTGGTGATCTGCTAACTTGAGTTCTTTACCACAGTGCCTACGAATTCTCTCAGGTTTGAGAATAACCCCGGAGTCCTCGGCTCATTAATACAGGTTGTTGGCTGTCTTCATATGCAAGAAAGCTCTCCAAGATGAAGACACATTTATGTACCACAGGGAATACACTGATAATGCACACTTCAAGCACCCAGAGCATGGTACCTTTACAAGGAGTGATTTAAACAGGGGCGGGAGAATATTAGATCAAATTACATTTTAGTTTAATGTCAGTTTTGAATCGTATTTATTATCAAGTTGCTGGTTCGGTTCTTATCTTGAACCCACATTAGTGCAACAGCTTTCTAGGGACACTTCAAAAGGATTCCATTGGTTGGATACTCCTGTCATAAATCTTCTCTAAAGACATTTTATTTAATGGACATAGTTCCTATCCGTGGCAAATACAAGAAGGCCAATAATAAATACTAGAAATGTGGGCACAGAGAAAGGCAAGGGGATACCGAGGGGGGCGGGGGGGTATATGAAAAATGTGTGCTACCCTCATGACTGAACTGCAGCTCCAGACCTCTCTACCGAGGTGTGGTACCATACTTGATGGAAAAGAAGAGTTTTATTTACTCAGCATTTGTAGGGTTACCTATCTATACCTCTAGGATCTCCGTATCCATCAAGTCCACCTCGACCTATGTGCCAATTTAGGAAACAGGTAAAGACGCATCTCTTCGAAGAAGACTACATCATGATGCATGAACAGTCCACTTCAGTTCCCAGAACCGAGCTACCTCACCATGTAGGCGCCGATGGTGTATCTGCCTTCGACCACATGCAGGGCTACGCTACCTTTCGGCTGGGTTCACACTATATAAAAAGAACATCCATACGTCTATATGTTCAATAATTTATTACTTTTGGAACGGTGCCACAGGTTTGCCTCACTAGTTGAAGGCAGACGATGCAACTTATTCTGGAGCTCAATCTGTTTTCAGTATATTCCACTTCTGTTAAACACTTACGCCAGGAAAATGTGAATCAGAAAAATATTGCTTTTATGATTGCTCCAGGCGGTCCTAACTGTGCAGTGCAAAAGACACTGAGGGTTTGATCAATAGAAGCACTCAACATGGTTTACTGCAGCAAAAAGGAATACGAATGTTAGAAAAAACACAGTAATTCAATTTTTCCCAAAGTGCTCGCATCTAAAGAGATTTGCATACAACATGCATATGCAATTATTTTCATACCAAAGTGGATGCATGCATTAGGAGTGACACACATAGGTCATCATTCGCCTGTATTGAATTGAGTACTGCGTCTTCATTCGTGCTAGTCAAATATTAATATATTGTAATGATTTTCATTTACAGGAGGCTGCCACGGCTTTGTAGCTCTGTAGCCCTTTCAATAACAATTGCCAACACCACTCACGCCAGTGGAGCTCCCTGTATTTACTGTGCAAAGAGTGCAGATTCACTGAGCCCATTAAGATTCACAGCTCTGGCTCAGTACAAACCAGGGCAGAGTCACAAAGGCAAGCGGTGACTCAGTTTTCTTGAACTCAGTAAAGGCTCGAAGGACGTGAGGTGATGCCGTAGCGGCGTGCAGGCTTGTGAAGGTCTCCAGAGATAATGGCTACACAAAAGACTAGTATAGGACAGGGTGGTAATGGAAAGAGCTAAATGTCAACACGGAGGAGAATTCAACATTGGAGCGTGCTCCATCTCACAATCCCAATAGACATTTAGAATCAGGTGCCAGGTTCCCTACCCTCCCGAGCTAGCACTTCATCAACACATAAACTCAGACTGTAAATCAGTCACAAAGCCCTGAACAAGAATACAACTGTCCATTCTTTTCAGTAGGAGAGATGCATATTTGCCAAGACAAATAACTATAACCATGCTCCTTTTTACGGAAGTGCACTATGATAAACAACTATGGACCCTCCCAACCTTAACTCCACACTTTCACATGGCCACCTCTCCTTTCGACCCTCCGTCCTGCCAAGTGTCACGCATCAGGCGTGACGCTAACGCATTTCAGTGTGGTGTTCCGCATCACCGCACTGAAATGCATTGTCACGCATTTGCCCACTCTCTGTGCTGACGCGCTGAAACTGGCTAAATTAACGCCAGGGTGCTGCTTAGCGCGCGCTGCCTGGCTGGTGGTGGTGCCTCTGACCTGTGTGCGCCGGGGTGGGGGCGGGGGCGGGGCTGCTGTGCTGAGTGCACTGCTCTCACTCCCCGCAGACTCCAGGACCGTAAATGACATCGGTGCATGGTGCTCTGAGAGCCCAAATAATTGCTTCATTGTCTGTCATGCGCTAGCTACAATGTTGCGAAACTGTGCAGGCTGCAGAGTGCGGGCAGCGGCTCTTCAGATTCCCGCCGCGGCGCTGACCAATTAAATTACCGGGACCCCGGGGCCTGCCCTCTCAGAGAGACAAGTCGTGCGTGCCTGGCGCCCATTACCTCACGTCCTGGTTAGGAAGCAGGAAGTGTGAGGCTCGGTCGTGAGAGAAGCGGCGGCGGGACTCTGAGTTGCAGAGGCTCACACCATGGGAGCGCCGCATCATGAGGCTGTGGCTGCATCGGGCGCGCTGTGCAGCGTGTACTGGCGCCGCTCTGCAGTGTGCACACTGTCTGCTGCAGGCATGTGCCGCGGCGCCGTCCACCGTCCGACGAGATGCAGACGCACATCAGTCACCCCCGCCGAGCGGCTCAGTCCTGGGCTCACCGCCGTCACTACTATTAGCAAGCAGAGGAACAAGTTGAACTCACAACAGTAAGTACTAGTAGTACTTAACGTGGCGCTCGTAACATTCTGAGTCTGAGAGGCAGCGCCGAGCGGCCTGCTGCAGTGCTCAGTCTGCCTTATCAGTACTGGCAAATCATGCCATGCTGTGACTGTCTGGGGCAGCCGAAATCTGAGAGTCAGTTGATTGCTGAGATCCGTGTTGGGGCCTCTCATGCCCTGTTACAGACTCAGCCAGGGTCCAAAATTGGGTGTAATTTATTATATTTATAAGGTTCTCTCGTCTTTATGCTTGATTTTGCTCGCGAGAAAATGTCACTCAGCCATTGAAATGTCACTCATAATTACAAAGAAATTATGAAAATGTCACACATAGCAATCTGAAACCTTGGCAGCTATGGACCCTCCGCAATCCACTTCCAAAAGAAAGTAGGACACACTACATATAAAAAACCCATTGTTAATAATGCCTTTCCACCATGCCATCTCTTTCTTCACGGCCGCCCCAACATTTCTCTAAATCTTGATTGACATTCCCCTGACACCATCTGAGAGATCGATTGGCCCGAACTGCAGTAGCCATCAGCGTAGTCAAAACTCCGCACCAGAGTTATATTGAGCCACTGTTGAAAAAGATACGGTGCATTATGGAACTGTGCTAGACTCATCTCGGTTTTAGAAATCTACTTTCGTAAAAAAAATCAAAAAACATAGATTATTCTGCAACAGGTTTTAAGAATTGTGGAATTTTTGAGGGGCGTTTTTAAGCAACAGCCTTTTTAGATCCATTACTCAGGTCCGAACTGTTGTTTTCTGGTGGTATGAATGTAGGTAGACTTATATGGGCTTTCAACCAGCCCTCTTCATCCATTGGTCGGTTATGGGGTAATAGGTCAGCCCAATTTAGCCATTGGATAACTTCACTGCCAGTGATGAAGTTCTGCCATTTCACAAGGAGCGCCCACACACAAAGCAGCTTTTGTCATTGCCAGGAATTACTATGACAATGTGTGCTTTGTATGACCCAAAAATATTTTTTGCTTTTAACCATTTTTTTTTAAGGTTAAGGAGGGCCAGGTAGCTTCCCAACAATAATGTTTTGCAAAAAACATGAAACAGCAAATAAAGCATTGACAACGCCAAATGGCTGCAAGTCAACACCAGACCTAATGGTTTCTCTATATTGCATTCCACCCTTTCATTCGGATTTTCAGTTGTCTCTCGGAGGTGGCAGCAGGATAAAGGGAATAGGTAGTTGTTTCCACTGCTGGAATCCAAGTATATAGTCAAACATTCTGCATCCAGGGGCTCTTGACTTTTTTCCATCTGCAAAGGGCACAGAAACATGTAAATGTAGGTACCTATGTGAAGAAGCCTCCTGGGAAAATGGGATGGTCCAGAACTGTATACTGACCTCTAGGAAGAAAGTGATGAATGGTAGACACGCTGGCAGAGACTAATGCAAGGACAGTGAGTGCTGCAAAAAGATGACTTTAATGAAGAAGTTGTGAAAAATAGTAATGTTTTTAATTTCCAAGTTTGTTAGGCATCTAGCGTCTTTCAGTCGATACACCTAGCTATAAATATAGCTAGACAAAAATACCTTGGTTGGCTGGATTGTGTATCACACAACTACAGCAGTGCTCACGAGGGCACCCAGGGGTATCATTAAACGCAAACTTTTGCTCGATTTGCTCCTACACGGAAAAAAGATAAAAAAACAATTCATATTCCCCTACAATATGATGCCAGCAGCCAGCGAGAAGATCCAATTTACCTTCCTGGGGCCTGTCCAACTCCGAAGAACAGAGTGAACACTTCCTCAGTACATTTAAGAGTATTTATATGTTGATGGCCTCGAGCCAACGTACTACTTATGAGCTCAGTGGCTTGATATCATTCACCGGTTTTCCTGTGAATTCTGTAGCAACGTACGCCACCAGACCACTTGGAAGACGCGGCCTCAGCAGAAACAACACTCTCGCCTCTTGATATGGGCAAACCCAACACCAGGCTGCGGGATTGTGTAACTCTTTCCATTCTTGTGCTCCTCGAGTGCAGCGGCTCGTGTTGGCAGGCTAGACTTTATTTTGATATAACTGCCCAGTGCGTTGGAAGGCTTGCCATGAGGTTACCCACTTAGGCGCACTCTTGGAGCCCGGGGAAGATCTAAAAGGAATTTGGAGCGACTGCGGATGCAACACAACGGAGGCGGTAATCAATCTGTCAAGTTACTGGGATGAGGTTCCTCCATTAGCTCGTCTTATAAATGCCCTCTGGGTCATAAAGTACTGGGCGATATTATTTAATGGACAAACACATTTGCTAAAATCTTCCTCCTCCCCTCCCGAGCAAAAACATGCATTTACCCTCCTGTAATTAGATGGCAAATAATAATTCTAGCCATAAGTAATAAAGTAAATCCTTAACTGCCACCGCTTTGATCAGAGAGAGAGAGAGTGTGTGTGTGTTGGAGGTGTGTGTGTGTGTGTATTCTCAGTGAGTGTGAAATCAAAATGGCGGATAACGGTCACAGAAATCATTTACTTGAGGAAAAACAACTGCTCCTGCAAAGACTATCAACAAAGTCACCCTAAAGTGGCAATGAAAAATGAAATCAAAGGGAAAATATCCTGGGAGTTTTAATGTCTGGAATTGGCACAAGGTCAATGGTAAGAAGCTATCTGCAAAGAACTTTGTGCAGAAAAGTATCTTTGTGAGAGCAACAAGCTGAAAAGCCAAACATTCTCTCAGGAGCTGGTGATACCAGGTGGAAAACTACCCTCCAGTAATGAGCAACCAATACTACCCTGTCTGCCAAGTACACCCAGAATTACCTTTCAGACTAACTGTGCATTTTTGAAATCACCATAAACAACTGAGAAAAAAGCTCCAAATACACCCTAAAGCATAGGTACTCGCAAACATTTCCCCGGGGGCCACAAAGTACTGTCTGCAGCATGCCCGGGGGGGGCACTGATGCCAGCGATGCCAGTCTCGGGGTGATGAAAGGTGGGTGTAGGGGGGACGCGAAGCAGATGCATGGTGTGGACAACAAACCGAACCTTCACGTGACTTCTGTCTGCCACCAATGCTCTATTCTCATACACCAAGAATTAAAGTCAGAGCATTAGCTTCCAACGTAAAATGTGAGAGGGAAAGGGATACTCATCTGGTGGCTGGATTGCAGAATGTGAAACAAGAAAACCTGGTATCAGTCCTGGCTTCCACACTTGCCGAAATTGTGTGATCCTATGCAATTGGTTAATTTGACTTTGCCTCCTATTTCTACATTACTACATATGAGAGCCCCTTAATATATAGGAGTTCAAAACCTTCTATTGTTTCAATTAATAAACTATAATGTTGTTCCAATTATATAACAACCAAGGCTACACACAAGGTGCACTTGAGAAATGACATGCCTCTTGGTTCACTAATGGCATTGTTTTCAGAATGGGGGGTGACATGAATGTTTCCAAAATCATGTTTGAAAACTATCACTGTTTTTATATGCATCTCAATTCAGTGATATAACCTGATCTACTAAGGTAAAACACTCATGCATGTTAATAAAATACACTTTTTGAGGTTTGCAGAGTTTATCATGTTTTTAACATGTTTAGTGCAAGATGTCTTTAAAACTAAAGGTGTTCCTAAAGATAAGTTGTCTAGGACACCTTATTTTCTTCTTTACCGTAATGTGTAAATAAATGCTTCCCCCTTCGTTTCACAGCTTTCTGAATGTTCCTGCTCTGTCAAGGGAACAGCAGCCCAGTGCTGCTGTTCACCAGGGGGTCACAATTAAAGGTCAGGAGGGCCCCGGGCCGTACTTTGAGTATCCCTGCGGGCCTAAAGCATATTATTTTTGTGTTTGTTCCACATGCAATTTCATTGGGGAGTTGTGCCAAGGTGTTTAGCGAACTGTCACGCGTCCTTTCTGTGGGCATGAGCAAGGAACCACTCTTATCACCTTCTTTGTTGGACAACGCTTCTACAGTACGATATAATATGATAACAAGTCTCCAATTCTTTTGCACACATGCAATGTCTTTACATTCATGGGGCAAACAGCAGCTGCTGCACGGTCGTCCTGAAGGCTGGGATGGAGACCCAGATCACAGATCTTGAGTTTCCCTTCACTGTCTTCCTTATCCGTCCTCCCGTTTGTAAAAGTGCCCAGTCCATGAGGGTTTCCTCCCAAACCAAAAGAAACTTGTATCAACTTTCCAATGCCTGCTTCTCAAACTAAGATTGTGGTTTGCATTTCCTGGTATCGCTTTGTTTACCTTCTTCTTTTAGAAATGTAAGACAGCTCACCAATGTTTGCAGGTATTACATTAATAATAATAATAATAAAAGGCATTTGTAGAGTGCGCAGCTACCCTAAATGGGGTGTCCCGGCGCTATAACAGACAGTAAACAAGGTAAAGGACAACGCAAAACTAGTCATTCCGACTAAAAAGCCAAGTTTTGAAGGCCATTCTGAATTCCTGTTCGGACTGCATCATGCGTAAATGGAGGGGGAGGTTGTTCCAGCATTTGGTGGTGCCCACCTCAAATGTTCTGCCTCCCATTCTTGCTTTTGCAAAACATGGTATGGAGAGAAAGCGTTTGGTGTTGGACCTTAAAGGTCTGTCTTGTTGATAAGGGCGGAGTCTCCTCCTCAGATAGATAGGCCCTCTCCCTTTGTCTGCTCGAAAGGCAAACGTCAGGGCCTTAAATTCAATCCGTTTGGCTATTGGCAGCCAGTGCAGTTCCCTGAGGTAAGGAGAGATGCAGTGTTGAAGCGGGACCCCGCAGACCAGTCGGGCTGCCGCATTTTGAATGATCTGGAGTCTATGGATCAGACCGAGCGGCAGACCCATATACAAGCCGTTCGCATAATCAAGGTGGGAGGTGATTAGGGCATTGCAATGCCTACAGGTTCTTTTGCAGATAGGTTCGACGTACACTTGTTGAGTAATTTCTGACACTTCTGTTTGTCTTTCTCCAATGGAATCAATGTACCCTTGCCCAAACAGCATTTGAATTCCAAAATATTGTTAGAAAGTCAATTTTTGATGTTCAGCTACCTTTCCTGTCTCTGGCTGGTCTACAAACGTATTTATGATGACACCATTCCTAAGAAGTACAATTTTAACACATTTGTATGTCTTGAAGATGTAATTGAGATGATAATAGCTGAAGGTGAGTCAAGCTTTTGGATACGAATATTTCTTGGATATAGTGATATTGTGGATCCTGCCTTTGTTGGTTCCTGCGAATAATGCTGACGGTTTCTCTCACTGCTGTCTAGATTTCTGGGTCAGGACAGAGTGCGCATCAGTTTTTTGCTTTTAAAATATCATCTACTCATCAGTTTGTCAGAAGGATTTTTATGCCTAAAAGTGTTTTCCTCCTGCTGCTTGTGACATCTTTATGGTGGCACTCACTGGCTTGGAGCGCTGTACTTTCTTGCAACTAAAGCAGTGCTTAATTTGAGCCGGTGGTGTCTGGTGCTCAGCACGGCTCTTAATTGTCAACACCGGGGCTTGTACCAGTCTGCCACATGGTGGCGCTGCTAAAAATAACTATTGACTGCCCCCCAAACCATTCTTATAGCTTTGGGGGCCTAGAGTAGGCTGAATTGTCACACTTGTAGGAGTGTGATGGTTAGTAGTTGTGTTGTTTATGTCATTGGCAGTATGGCAGGGGCTATGTGTGTTGCAAGCTGCTGTGGCCTCCTGACCAGGGCTATGGCACTTATCTTTTTTTTTCTTTTTAAAAATTAAGCACTGACAAAGTGGCTACAGAAAGGAATCACCAAATCATAGACTTCAATCACAGACTTCAAGAAGAGACCATATATGGTACGACTGCTGCATCCAGCCCTCGACAGTGGTATAGGTGGACATAGCTGCCAAGGTTTCAGATTGCTATGTGTGACATTTTCATAATTTCAGTGTAATTATGAGTGACATTTCAACGACTATGAGTGACACTTTCTCGTGAGCAAAATCAAGCAATGAAGACGAGGGAAACATATAAATATCAGAAATTACACCCATCTGAGCAACTAGAAACTCTAAGAAAGTCACTGAACTAAAGTGCGCTAACAGCAGGCTACTGAAAACTGAGCAGAGTCAGACTGCGTGAATGTCACCCATAATTACAGTGACATTATGAAAACGTCACACTTAGAAATCTGATACCTTGGCAGCTATGAGTGAATAAGTGTAAAATGTGCTCTAATTGTGGTGTATTCCTCTGCACCCTCATGGTGACCAGCCTGCCAGGCGTCTTTGCAAACTTGCAAGCGCCAAGCAGTTTTCCATCAGCTACGTGTTAATGCAGCTCTACAAAATAAATACATAGGATGTTCTCTGCAGAAATCAGACGTATACCTGCACCAGGTTACACTTACTCCAGCGCTTTAAAAGTGTCAGTTCATTCAAGGTCCAATCAGGCCTCCCATAATGTCTGGTTACTCTGTGTAGAAATGCTGCAAAGTTTTTTTTAAATACTAATCTGTGGTCAGATTAAACTTTCCAAAAAGAGCTGTTTTCATCTATGAGTAATCAGTCCGTTTCTGGGATGCTAAAATCACAGTAAGACCCGGTGACCTACCCTCTAGTACCTCCTCAGTGATCTCCTGTCTGAGGCATGGTGCAACTGAGGTCTAACATGTTTTAGGACTATGTGGTCTAGACTGCCCTGGGCTGAAGTGTTTCATACATTTAGTAAGGAGTGTGGGAGGAGGGGAGATCCGAGCCTGAAGCAGTGTGTGCGGTGGCGCCTCTGATTCTCCCAGGCCTCCCAGACTGGAGTGAGACCACAGCTCCCTGCGCCACGGTAGGCACAATCGGACGGAGAGGGGCCTGAGGCCTCTTCTGTGTGTGTGTAAATTGGGCGTCACGGGCCCGCGACCAGCAGATAGACGCCCGAACTTGAGAGGCTGGATGAGGCAATATAGTAGCAACAACCTAGAACTGTCAGAGCATGCTTTTCGATGGACTCTCGTCAGAAGAGGAGCCTTGAGGAGCGCGGGAGGCCCACAAGCGCTGGAAGGCTGCGAGGTGACTGACCACAGTAACAGGTGGAACTATGAGAGATGACTGGAGGTGCTAACCCTCTGAGGAGCTATAATTCATGGCAGTAAGGGGAGGCAAGGTTATGTCTATGCACTCCGAGAGTGTAATGTGCGGTATCAATACAGTGTCACATGGGTACAGTAACGCTGTCAGAAACCATTGTCACTCACCCAGCAATGACTCAATGTAACGCCCTAATCAGTGCAGCTATACATATGCATCTGAAGAATCAACGCTCTGACACATGAAAGTTTTACCAATACAGGTCACAGGAGTTACGGGACCTTCACAATTAAAGTTTTCATTTTTCATTCTGATGTCTGCTGCTAAAAGTAGCTAATACCGCCATGTGAAAGGGTCAGAGAAAACAAGTGAGAATCGGCCGGGAAACACAGCCCCCCACGTGTTATTCCTTTATTACTTAATCCCCGTTATTTCCGTAGCCCCCAACAACAAAATAGCAATGAAATGGGCACTTCAGCGCTGTGGTGTCATCGAGTTGGAATCCTAGATCCCGGCTCCTCCATGCAGAGCGCAGCGGCTGTTTTTGCACATCGCTCCGCAGAGAGGCAGAGGTTATCCCGGGTCATATCACCCACTCCGGAGCTCAGGCGCCCTCCCCAAACCACTAGCTCCAGTCATTCTTCCCCAGGTCGTCACCTGTCTCCTTGGAACCAGTCATTGCAGATGTCGCACTTGAAGCGGCTGACATCATAGGGCCGCCAGTGCATGGCGCGCGCGTCTGCAACTATTCCTCGTGAGACCTAACTTTATGGAACACGAGAAATACAGCAAAATGCTGTAGACATAGAAAATGGACATTCATTACAGCACTACCTCACAGGCAGCTGTACTGCATAACAAGATTTACTGCATCGCGGTTTAGGAGACAGGGGAAACACCAGCAAACAGACGGCGGCCACATGGAAATAATACTACACCAGCATTGATGCATGATTACCAGCACTAGTACCCGAGGAGGCGCAATGCCTGTTATGCATGACTTTGCATTTCAGTGCGGAGATGCAGATCACCACACTGAAATGCGTTAGTCTAATGCCAGATGCGTGGTACTTGGCAGGGCTGGGTGGAGAGGGAAGCTCCTTTTTACTGCAAGCCTTTTCCGAAACAGCAGTAACATTTTGGACTACTGCCCTGAAACAGCTTTGCAGATTATTACTGCAATGTAAGAACATACATATATCGATTAAATGCGCACTACAGAGGTTCAGACTGATAATGGAAACACCCTGCAATTCGAGGAACCTTGGGCGTCAAATGACATACTGTAATAATGTGATACTTTGCTCCAATTTTTAGCAGAGCTTTGTGGTACCTCGTGGCAGCAAAAATAAATGTCTGTGTTTTGCCTGTCCTGAAAAAAACAAAAATAATGATAGTTGCTAAACGTGGTGTGTTGCTAGCACCCAGAGATTTGAGATTGTTTTTAGACACTAAAAGGGTTATTTAAGCAAGAGTTGTTCTACATAATAAATCGTTAATACAGCTTAGTATAATATTTTACCAAAAGTGAATAATAATGTTCACAATAATCTGCTCTTTGATATCAAACAAGTCAAGAAAGGGAGCATGGGTTATGTTTGTACAGTCAACACTTCTCTAGGATCCTCTGCTTCTTCAAGGCCAATAAATTGAACACCACAATTCATTAGATCCTCAGCAAGAACTGGAGATAACAGAACAGACATGTCAGTTCTGTTACGAGACACGATCAAAAGGATGGGTCATAAATTTAATAAGTCAGTCTTTAATTATTAATGTGCATAATGATGCAGAATCAATTGTGAGACTGATCACGCGTCAATACAATCCATAGACCATGAATTCACTGGGTCCACAGCAAAGCCTGCATTTTAATATTTATGACAATAGCAAACTAGATTCTTGCTGCTGCACTGGTCATCACAAAAATAAATGGAAGAAACAAGACACCATCTCAATAGATAGCATTGTGCTAAACAATACCATTGGAACATTTGATGTAATTGGGCCAATATTCTGCTCTGTATAATGCTTTTTACAAACATAACATTCATTCAATAACGCTGGAAAACTTTATAATCTTAACGAGTATTCATATAAAAAACAGTATTAATATAAAGCATTAATGGCCAAAATCAGCTTCATCCAAAATTCACTTTCTTAGCACAGGGGGCTGCCAGTAGAAAACAAGCATTGGCAAAGCCAATATGCCTGGAATTGGTCGCCAGCCTTTTGGTTTGACATGGTTTTTGCAAATATAATTGTTGGGGAATCCAACAGGCCTTCACCAATCTAAATTAAAACATGGCTAAAAGGAAAAATATTTTTTTGGTCTCAAAGAGCACACATTGCCATAGAAGTTCCTGGCATTGAAGGGAACTACCTTGTGTGTGGTTGTGCTTCTTCAGAAAGAGAAGATAGCACCACTCACACTGAAGTTGGACAGTGGCTGAAGTGGGCTGACCCATTGCCCTATGCTATATGCTAGGGTGGGCAGAATCAAAATGTGAATGACATGATAGCAGACCAATGGATGAAGAGGGTAGGCTCCAATGGCCTTGGCCAGCAACAGATATAAAATATGAAATTAAAAAAAAAAAAACACTTTGCTGAAAGATATGTGTGCCAAAGTCTACCACTTCGCATTTTAGATACCATTTTGGGCTAAACAATCTTTTATATGAAAGTTTGTCATATTATCTATTGTTATCAGCTGATGTGTTATTAGGGTGTATTATCCCATACAACATGTTATTTTTTGAGAGGTGAAGTAAGATAAAAGTGGATATTTCTGAAGCTGTGCTAGATTTTTTATCGTTTCCAAATGCCTCTTCTTTGAGACCTTTTTAACAAAACTACAGGACTGCAACAAACACAATTAAATGCTACATCTGGATGTTTAGATGGAAACACCAACACTAGATAACAAACAATTAGACCAATATGTTTGTTTCTAGTAGATTGTGTGTGACCACGGGCCAAACACAATCCCAGAGGCTGTCCTACTGTCGAAGGGATGCTTCAGCTGTTGCTAGGAAACCAGGCACGGCAGTGAAAAAATAATCTTATCGCAGATGTCTTTCCTGCCAGTGATCATTGACTTCTTTGTAAGAAAAAAACAGAAGGTTATATAGCAGGTGGCTGGTGTTTTCCATGACCTGACAAGTGACAGGTGTCCCTCAGGTGGCTTCTTCTAGGGTGACAGGACCAAAGTGGACCAGGGATCTAATTAAAATTTGAGCAGTAATGGAAAATCCCCCACCTTGGAAGGAAGTGTTAAATACAGGTGAGAATCTACCATTGCAATGTCCTCTATCATAGGGACAGCACTTCCTTCACAAGGGATAAGCTGTTTCCAACCCTTCTCGAAAGCAAGCCTTCATGTCCTGATTTTGGGTTTGAGGGTGGTGTGTGAAATGAACGTGCATTCAGGGAGATTTTGAGACCAGAAATCCCCACCCTAGGAGGTTTCTAAATTGGGTGAGTGCAAATAGTAGTTGCGAATTACACCCAGGCAGAAAGGATAGGACCAGCTGTCCCGCGCTTTGGGCGCAGGATCTGCAGGAGAGAAAACAATACCTTTCCAGTGCACCAAATGCAGCAAATTACCATAAATCATACTACAGATTGGAGCAATAATTACAAAAACCCATACGAATGCACATTCAGCGCAGCAAACATTCTTTTATTATGGTACATAAAGAGTCGAAAATGGGATTAGACAGTATATACACACACAAACACTGGAATCGTCTGGTAGAAAGTAAGGAATTGAGGCCAGATGTACAAAGGGTCTTGGTGTTCCCAAACCCTAAGTATCAGTAAATCTGTGGATTCGTGAATGCTAAAACCCTTTTCAGAACAATTCACAAACTATTTCTGAATCGCTAAATGTGTTTAGAAATGGATACCGAATCGATGTCTGGGTGTCCTTGCAAATACCGATTCAGTATGCAAAGTATCAAAGTTTTGGGACTGAATTCCAGTTGCATAATATTGAAAAGTTACAAATTCCCCAAGTTGCAGTGGAAATTCATTCACAAAATGGAAGGCCTTTTCGTTTGTGAATGTTAAACCAAAGTTTGTTGGGGAGTAGGCAGTATTCAAATACATTTAAAGTAAACTTAAAAGCAGCACCATTTCCTCTAATGAAAATGGGTTGCTTCAATAAAAAAATATTACTTTATTGAAAGACGGTCACAGACATAGTGGTCTGATGGCCTCCGATCGGAGAGAGTCACAAGTTCCCACCTACTTCGTTAATATTCATGAGATAGATCGAATTACAACCCACTACGAATTGGAATTTTACAAACCAACCTATCAGTACACAGGACAGCCTGTAAAATTCTTTACTAGTCGCAAAAATATTGGTCACAAATTGCGACCAGAAAACAGTATATCTGGCCCCTCATTGCCAAAAGCCCAGTTAAAATTTGCACTCTGGAAAAACTATAAAAAGATGAAGCCTGTGGCATGCTTGGGGTTGTTGCATGCTGGTGGATCACACACTGCACCGTTGCTGAACACAAAGGATAAGGAAGACTCTAACACACTGCAAAGGCGAAGTAAGGAAAGTGTGCAATGCACAACATAGGGCTATGTAGTGAGGTAGGTCTGTCTTCAGAAGGAAAACAATGCCACCCAGCCTAGGCCACAGATGGCACAACGCCAGTAGACGTGCCCCCCTATCAATAAAGAGATGGGGCTAAGATGACAACTAAATGCATTATTTGAAGGAGTCTCTGGGCTGCAAGGATGTCTTGGAGTCGCAAACGTGGGGCTCAGCACCACTGCACTAGCTTAGTACACCTGCCATAATCACTGGAAAAAGTAGTCCTGACGCTGAACAGCAGAGCTATCTTTACACAATGATGCCCGCAAACGGCAACCCCATCACCAATAACACAAAAGTAACATACAAAACTGACTGCATAAACCCTGAAACTTTATCAGGATTCCAGAGGATGGCCCGCCCCCTAGTACTATCCTGACAGTCTTTTCTAGACAGCAGATATTATCGTTTAATGCCTTTAGCCCAGGAGGTACAGGGCTTGCAGGCTGGATTGGGAGGTAGTGGCCTCTCAGGTTGATCTGCCAGGTGAGTGGGCAGTGGCAGGCAGAAGGAAGAGGCTGGCAGAGGTACTTGATAACCACAACTGAACCTCTTTTACATTGGTAGCTGCTCCTTTGAGCTGGACAGAGAGGCCATGCTTACCCTCAGGGCTATATCTGTGGCCTATGTAAACACCTTCCTGCACCAGGCGTTGAAGACTCAAGGATGAAGGTGTACACCTATAGCATATGGGGGTCTTCTTTATAGCAGGTAACCTTTTTTATTGCAATGGACTGCAGGGCTGCAAATGAATGCATTCCAGATTCTGGATGGACACGTTTTTAATGGCTATGAATTTTAAACATTTCAGGGTATATTATAAGGTAATAAGAAGCTATACTTTACTGAGGCAGGCATTACGTGCCAAAAACTAAGGTGATTTCACCATGCAGCTGTTTTGCTCTAATTGTTTAAGTACTGTAATGACACATTTCATGTATTTATTTATATTTTTTCTAGTGCTGGACAGCAGTCATTACTATTTATGACATATATTAACGAAACATTTATGTTGCTAAATATCAAAGTTTTTACACTAATATTATTAACATCATAGTTTTGAAGATGGCTTATCCCCTGTGTTTTTTTCCTCTAACAGAGTGAGACTCTGCCTACCTCCCTCCACTACGTCCTTCAAAATGTATGTTTTAAGGTCTCGTCTGCAGACAGCTTTTCCGGTCTGGCATCGAAAGACCGATTGTGTATAATACTAATACTTACAGTGGATTTGGGTCAGCCCATTGCCTATCATTAGTAGGCTTTCTTGTCTATCTCATGTGCTTGCTTCTTGTTTGATGGCGTTCCTTTCTCTTCTTGTGTTTGCCCCACCCCAAAGCATAGTATCTTTACCGTCCTTTTGATTTCATGACTTGTATCCTTCAACTGCCTACATTCAGGGAACAACTTGTTCCTTTTGCTTTCAGAACACTGTGAGAGTGCATGTGTTTTCTTGTTTCCCCCATGCTTCGCTTCCCCTTCATATCCCTGCCTGCACTCTGTTTCTTCTCCCTCAGCTCCTCCCATGCTTCCCACCTGTTTCTGCCCACTGTTGCTGCAAGCTGCTTGGCAGTGTTCAGTCGCTTCCCCACCCCTCCCATTCTTGTTTTTTTCTATTTACTTTTGCAGGGCCTGGCAGATGCAATTTACTATTGAGCCTCTCCTTTCTCAATAAAGTGCTTTTGCCCACTGTACGTTTTCGTTTTTAATGTACCTCTCCAAGACAGGTGTCTCAAGTCTTGGATTGGTAACTTACAATTTAAACAAGCATTGGTAAAGCCTATTGGTCTTGCCTATGCAAGAGCTAATGGATTTGCCACTGTGTTTTAACCATGTTGTACACCAGCGTGGCTGATGTTCAGTATGGAAATAAGTTAATGAGTTAGAGGAGAGTAGTGTACAGTGTAGTGTCAGAGTGGAGTGGCAAAGAGTGGAGCGGAGTGGCAAAAAAGTGGCGAAGAGTGGGGTAGAGTGTTCTAGACTGGAGTGTCATGGAGTGGGGTAGAGTGGAGGGGTGGAGAGTGGAGAGGTGTAGAGTGGAGGGGCAAAGAGTGGAGTGTCGTAGAATTGAGTGATGTAGAGTGGCATAGAGTCGTAGATTGGAGTGGCAGAGTTGTGGCGTGGCATGGTGTAGAGTGGAGCATAATCATAGAGTGGAGTGGCATAGAGTGAAGTGGTATAGAATGTAGAGTGGAGTGAAGCAGAGTGTTATAGAGTGAAGGGGCATAGAGTTGAGGAGTGTAGAGTTGAGGGGAGTAGAGTGGAGGGGAATAGAGTGAAGTGAAGTGGAATAGAGTGGAGGAGCATAGCGTAGAGTGGAGTAAAGTGTCAGAGTGGATTGGCGTAGCATGGAGTAGCGTAGCGTGGAGTGCCATAAAGTGGCATGGAGATTCGTAGAGTACCATAGAGTATTGTGGACTGTCATAGACTGGAGTTTTGTAGAGTGGAGTAGAGTGGCCTAGAGTGAAGTAGCATAGAGGGGAGTGGATTGTGATGGAGTGGAGTGTTGTGTCAGAGTGGAGTGTTGCAGAGTAGAGTGGTATAAAGTGGAGGGGAATAGAGTGGAGTAAAGTGTTGTAGAGTGGAATGGTGTAGAGAGAAGTGGCGGAGGGTGGAGTATGCATGGTGTGGAGCACACTGCCATTACAGACAATACATTTTCAATTCAAATGACCATTACATTTGCACATACAGTTTTACAGATAAAACTATGCAGCGCACAAATGATAATGTGTGGAAAGGGCATCACCTAGTGTACTGATTTTTTTTGATCGTATTAAAATATTTGTTTCCACCACACTTCCGAATTACAAAATAATGTGCTTCATTTGTGCTTAACTAATACTGACAGATTCTGAAATATTCGCACAGTTCATTTACAGACATTTAAAATGTGTTGTGTGCTCTAAAAAACCTTTTCTTTACCAGTACCTGGCAAGATAGTTACATATATCCTCTTTGATGTTACTTTGAGGTCAGAGAAAGAAAAGTAAACGCCAAGCTCCCTCGGAAGACAGACTGACATTTGACCTCGGTCTTTGAACCAACAGCATATGTGACAAACTTTAAAGGCCTCTTTACAGAAATCAAGGGCTCGTGGAAGATTACAGGGAGCAATGGTTAACAAGCTTTGCTCCACGGGCGTGATGAAGACATGCTGGACAGCCTAAAACAAATAAAGCCAGCAAATAGAAACCCAGAAAATGTGAGTTACAAACCACAAAGTCAATGATAAGCAATAGGCGGAATGGATTCCCAGGGAAGATTTCAGAATGCCCACTTTCTGGTAGGCTTCAACCCAAACAATGGATGCTGCAGAAGTAATATGAGGTATAAATGAACATGCTAGGTGACACGTGTGCATATACATGATCCTGCTGGGGCCGATCACTGTGGGTGAGGTGTTTGTTGATGTTTTTCATCACTGGCAAAGCCAAAATGTCAGCTAATACTAAAGGTGAGATCTACTGGCCCACAAAACTCCACTATATATTTTTGTTAATTTTTGCCCTTCCTCACCCTTCCCGTAATATTTCAGCAGGGTTGAGTATGTTTACTGCCAGGATACATGCGTTTTATCTTCAGAAGTAAAGCACTGAAAGGGGAACCGTTACTGTTTTTTTTTTTTAAATGCCATTCCTGCCAATCTTTTTATTTTGTAACTTTTAACCCACTTCTTATAACAGGGTAATTTATATACTGTAGTTGAAGCTGGTCTAGTGAAGTAAATAATAAATTAAGGTAAACAATAAATTAAGGCCCATATGTACGAACACATTTTTCCCATAGACACAGAATGGGTAAAACCCTTTGATACATAAGGCCTCTAAGTGTCCTGTTTCCCATTGTTATTATTATTATCTAATATACTTCCTAGCAGCCTTGCGATTCAGAGAGGATACATCGCTTCGACATGGAGGTAAAAACGCAATATTCGAATGAAATTGCTCTTCTAGCTCTATGGCGATTTACAATTTTTATATTTGCACCTAAAAGTAGAATGCCCCTCCAGCTGTCTCCCAGTCCATCAGGAGTCGTCCAGTGTTGTGGCTCAGGAGATGGCAAGCAGCATTGTAATTGCCTTAATGATTAGAAGGCTGTTGTGGCAGTCATAGCAGCTAGTCACAGAGGAGGCTTTTTGCTGTAGGCACAGCTTGAGGCAAACACCACTGCCAGGGGGGCCAGCTTCGCCACCGCACACTCCAGCTAGGTCAGACCAGGAAACGCAATAAATCCCACGAGAGAGAGAATCTCAGACCACTTGTGCATACATGCCTTCCATCAGTATGCAGCACACCTGATGTGTTTTGCTTCACTAAAACAGGCAAATATCGTAAATGCCAATTTATGATTTTTTCTGATGTTCGTCTCGCTGAATTATTTTCAAGCAAAGGGCTTCGCAAGGAGAGGTATGGTATCACACAATAAATATAATAGGGTATTTTCATGCAGCCCAGGTAATGAAATGTTGCCACTCTGTAGGTCTATAGATGAGAGGTTTAACTGTTTACCAATTCAACAGTAAAGAATGAGAGGCTCGCTCTATTTTGTCAAAAACTCTAAACTGTGATCTGAATATGGGACATATATCTCAAGATTGGGGAATGAACTCACAGATATCTCGTCAGGTTTGTGGCAGATGATTTTGAAGGTCTGTGAATGTATTGTGGTTTGTTATCCTTCCATAATATAGTAGACAAATTAGTGCAATAGTCATGATTGAGCCACTCTGACGCAAGGCTGTTGACATCTTTGGGACTTGGATGGCTGTGCAAATGTCACAGAGGTGTTGTTTCCTCTTCAATCCACCAAAAGCTGGCCCCATGCCGAGGTTCTGTTGAAGTTCTGCTGTTGACTCTGGTTGGGAAAATAGAGCTTTTCTGCCCAGGAGAGGATGGAGGATGCCTTAATCCAAGAGAAAATAGCAAGACCCAAATTACTGAACCTTGCTGGAGAAGTCTCGAGTTAAACAGCATACCCTGTAGCCATAAGGTCTTTGCAGTTGAACTGCCCCAAGTAGTTTTTGTGACGCTATCTATCATCTGTGGACTGAGGATGTGTTTGGAACATGAAAGGGCTTCCAATGGTTGTGCGGGTACAGTGCTCCTGGACCCCAGTGACTTTGTGGTAAACAGTAACATCCTGTTACTTGCCCAAGATGGACACAACTGTGCTTTACCTTTCATTCTAGGCCCTTGGTTGGCTACCATGATCTCAAAATTGTTTGAACCGTCTCTCTAAAATGTAGTTTTATAATGTTGAAGTGGGGCCAGAACCCTAAATCTACGAGTCCCCAGTTACATGTAAAAGCCAGTGGCTCAAGCGGCTGGCCTGCTCCCACGAGTGCCCTGTTGTCAGTTGTTTTTTAGATCTGGGCTACAGAAGTTCAGTACCCCTAGCACCTACTTTTCATGCTAAATACATACAGAACATCAGTAATCTTCCTGACTTCAGAGACCAGCTATGTATGTAAAAGGTCTCCCTCCCTCACTTGTACCCAGTGTCCACCTTAAAACTGACAAGTGGAGCCCTAGTTGAGACACTGACATAGAAGAACATATGAGGCTGCAACTGGACTCCCTTCAGCACCTGTGGCCAGTAACTCCCTGTCAATGGACCACCAGTCGTTAATAGAGAACTGGATCTTTGACTTTCAGCCCACTACTATTTCTCATCCAGTAATCTCTCAGTTTCTGTGATGCAATACCAATTCTTTATAGCTGCTGTTGTTTTGCAATTCTTTGCAAATTCTCAGCCTCCTAGGTGCAAATCCACTAAGTAGCTCTCCCTTGTATGCGGGTCAAAAAATCGAGATATCATAAAACACTTGATACATTTGGGCCATGTTTTGGCTCCAGAAGGTGCTATGTCCTTGTTTCTTTTGTGCTTAGTTTTAAATTAACTAAGTTAATGCCCCTTTTTATTTTTAAAGTAATGGCCCTGACTGTGGCACAGTAGTGTCTGAGGCCTTCAGTTCTAAACCAATTTCTGTGTCACAGGCTAATGCCTTCAAGCTGTTAGCTGCTGGATGCTAAGCTGAATACATCAAAAAGTGAGATTCTCACATGTGAGCACTGTACCAATTAACTCCCTTCTGCCATTTAGCCCAGCATTACTTGGTCTACTACCAAATTCTTCAACACAAGTATGTATTGTGTAAGTGATTATGGACTCCAATCTTTCACTTGTGGCACAAGGTAATCAAGTAATCAATGGGTATTTCTACATCACATTATCCCCAGGCTGCATTTTCCCTTACCTTGGTTTCCCTCAAAGAGCCCAAGATAACATTGTGTTGGTGCTTTCTCAAATAATCTTTGCCAATGGTGCATCTCTCTGCCTCTATCTGCCTGCTTCATAAACTAGAAAGAATCCAGGACACAGCAGCCAGAACACTACATCTATGCATCTGAACTCACATCTCATGCATCCTTCAATCTATACAGGCTGCCTGTGGCTGCACATATCGCCTTTAAAGCAATAAGCTTCATATATCGAGCCATCCATGGAACTGGAACACTCTTCCTTCTATATAAGCACCACATCTACTGCCAAACCAGACCTTTGTGCTTCTGGTTGGCCTCACTATTGGCCATCCCTCCATTCAAAAAATCACACACTTACAAAATCTCTTTTTCAGTCCAAATGGCCAGGATCATCACCTTCAGGAAGCTCCTCCAACAGACCTCTTTCGACGATTCCCAAGCTAACTCACAGCGGGATCTTATTTGTGTACTACTTCTTGCCAATGCCCCCTTAATACTGCTCAGGTGGTTCTGGTATAGAACTATTAACTGTATACTCTCTTTTATTCGTACTCTGTAAGCGTCCTAATGCCTTATGGTCCAGGTGCATAAGCCTGAAAAATCAAGCTCTCACCAGTTACATAAGTGTATGACACACGCACCACTAAAAAAGAAAACTTTAAAAGATGTTACGAAACCGGATGCATGATTGCATCTTCTCTCACGCTTTTCTGCAACAAATCAGGCTTATGAGAAACCCCCAGGTCACCACAGCATGACTGACTAAACACAACGTTTCAGTGGGTCTCATTCAAGTATCACTATGAGGTTATTCACTCAACGAACCTCTTGTAGTTTTATATGCTTGTTTAGTAACTATGAATGTCAAAAAAGCTTTTCTACATAGATACAATATGTGAACAGTAAAATATGATACTTATATATACAGAAGGGATGTCCCTGAGTTTGTAGGTATGCACAGGTCAGTACAAAGTCTGTTTTCTGTATTACATCACATAAATACTGGACAATTCCCAAGTCAAATGTCGACGTTTCATCCCACATCCTAATTCCAGTGGGTTTCCTTAGGAACAAATATGTTGTCTGACAAAACACCTACAGGATAAAATAAGGCTAATTACCCAGAAGTAAGACTGTCATGTCTGAATGACACCATATATTGGTGGTAAAAGCATACCTCAAAGCGGTCTACATCCTTCAAATGCTGAGGTTGTCTAATAGCGAGGCCCAGGAAATCGCCTCGTCAGAAAATCAACTGAAATGGATAAATATTCATCAGTGTGGTGCTGTAAGAAATCAGAATCATCTTTGCTTTCCTTTTACCCTGGCGGGAAAGCCCACATTTATATCGTCCACTTTTAACTAAGTATCAAAACCTTAATCTTTTGCTGATGTGCTGCTAATGTGGTAAAAATATACCCATTCAGCAGCCCCTTAGAACAGCAAAATAATGGGGACACGTACATGTAAGAATCATGTTAAGTAAACACATACGTGTGCTGAAAATCACAACAATGTATTCATGCAATATCCTCAAGTAACTGGAAACAAGTCCACAGAGAGATGCACATAATTTGAGTAACCTGTTTACTTCATTGATTTATGCTGGGTAAAAGGATGCAACTGTTTTTACAGAGTGGTTCTTATTTGTAACTCTATAATCAAATGCTTACATCATATCTCCCTTCAGATTAGTAATGGGGGGGGGGCAGTGCCAACTGCAGGTTCGGAGTACCTCATCTCTGCAAACAGTGTCCCATAATTTGTCAGATAATCCGTATATCACCGGTGAGCTCAACCAGTCCTTCTGTGAATGGCTTCAAAACAATTGGAACTATGGCCTTATCTTCTGCATTTCTCTACACTATACTGCAACTTGCAGTGCCCATCTTAGGTGGGTAGAAAGTCCCACTAAGACACCTTGAGTATGGAAAGAGAGGCCAAGAGGGGTGCTTTCGTACATGATTTTGATAACAGCACCACACAAATGTACATTCATCCATTTCAGTTGATTTTCTGATGAGCCAGCTTCGGAACCTCAATATGTGAAGGATGTACACAGCTTTAAGGTATGTTTTTACTGCTAATATATGTGTCATTCAGACATGACAGTCTGACAGTAAACAGCCTTGATTTACATTTTATCCTGAAGGTGTTTTGCCAGACGGCATGTTTTGTCCTGAGAGAGACCCACTGGAATTAGGGTGTGGGTTGATACATCGACATTTGATTAGAGATTGTCCAGTGTTTATGTAATCTAATACATAAACACTGTGCATATTTACAAACTTGGGGACATCCCTTCAGTATACATATGTATCTGCACCAATGCAATTTATAAACCACCTATCTGAAGAATAAAAAAAAGGAGATATTGTATGTATCTAGAAAGGCTTTATTGACGTTCATGGTTTCACAACACGCATTTAAAACCACAGGTGGTTCAGTGAGTGAACAACCTCAAGCCAATACATGCATGAGACCCACTGAACCTTTGTGTTTATTCTATGTTGTACTCTAGTTCCGTTGATAGGCAGAAAGGGTTTGGTCCTGCGTATTTCTACAAAGCATGATTGAGCTAATCTCTGAGCCTTTTGCACCATGCCCAATAACTTCCATTTAGGCCAATCAGCAACCCACACCTATCTACCATGCACTCGGGAAGAGTAGCCTGGAACTCAATGTGAATCAGAGAACTTTGGAGCCTCAATATATAGTGCTCTTTAGAAATTATACAGTACAATAAAATACAGAACATCAGTTGTCCTTACAGGAAAAACTTGTTGAAGTACTAGGCATAAACAGGAAAGGAATAACTGTGTAAAGTGGAAGACAACAGATGAGATAGGTTGTATGTCATGAAGAGGTCAAGATGTTAAGCAAAGAATAGAAATGTGTTTTAATCTCAATGTCATAAATGAATTGAAGACGGAAGGATGAGGGCGTGGCTTGACCGCCGAGCGCGATGGCTGTGAGCTGGTGAGGCTCCTGACACCAATGGCCAAAACCCGCTCTAAATATCCGCAAACTTATCCGTTTTTCCCCTGCTAGTCCAGCGGATTGTGTGCGGTACACCCGCTGTGACGCTGCACACTGAAAACACTGGTGCCCGGGCTCCGGAGAGAGGAGGAGCCGTGGAGCGAACAGGCCCGAGGTCCCCGGGCTAGAGTCCACCTACATCCGGCTGGGACTTCCGTGAGGGGCGTCCTCGGCTGTCGGGTCACGGTGGCGCCCCGGAAGCTTGCACCCCTCGTTGAGCACCGGGACCCCGAGGGCAAGTGGCGAGGCGGCGACGTCCCAGCCGCAGTTTCCGCCCCCCCCTCCGCTACCTGAAATTTCTTTCACGCAACTGCCACATTGACCGGGAGCGCGGCAGTCATCAGCTGCGCGGCTTTGGGTGCCCCGGTCCTCCAGCTGCCCAGTTGCTATGTCGGGGGACTGGTGGACGCAGCCGCCGTGATTCGCGAACTCTGCCTCCGAGGGTGACGGCCCCCTGGGCTGTCTGCACGCAGGGAGTGGGGGGGGGGGCTGTGATCGGACCACGCGGCCCTCAGCCCCACAGCTATGGAGAGATGACGGGGTGAAGTGAGTCGGCTCGCGGCGAGTCGGGGTGTTCACTCTTGGCTGCTGAGAATCCGGGGATGCCCTCTCAGTTCATCCTGCTCGTGGTCGCATAATAAGATCTCTCCCTGCCGGCATTCCTATTCCTTCAAGATTCACTCTGTCTGGGTCTCACCTTCGGCCCCCGACTGCTGTGAGTACCAGCAGTCTCATCCTGCTGCATTCTCCCCAGAGTGTTGCGGTCTATCAGTACCAGATCCAGGATTTTGGGTGCTAATCCTTCATTCTGTACTGCTGCCAGCCTCATCGCCAGAGGTTCACTGTGGGGGTTTTGGTGGATGGTGGCTGTGTCTGGCAGGGCCTTTTGATCGCCGCCCTCTGCCCTCATGGTTATGGCTGCTGGAACCAGTTCATACTGAATGTTATTCATGATCTGACCCCACCAACACTTCACCGCGCGCGCGGAGGGCACTGCCCCACGCTACAGTGCACACAAGACACAGTGGACGATGGCTACAATTCCAGATAAGTGAACACTGATGTACAGATTCCTTGCTGAAAGGGGGGGGGGTAATTTGAAATCAGGACGTAGCTGGGACGCCGAAGACACTACAGTGCACATTTTGTAACGCTGGTGAATCGGAGCTTTGGAAACGTCTGGTGTGCCTTAATTAGCATACAGTGTGCAGGGCGCGGGATTCCAGAACTGAATACCGGTGTGTGAATCGGCACTTGAGCTACTGCGCTATGTGTGGGCCGAAGGGACAGAGAACTACACTCCAGACTAAGTTGGACAAATACGCCACTCAAAGTAAACGAGCTGGAGGGTGCACACAAGGGGGAGACTGAGAAATCGCCAACACCTTCTGGGGAGGAACCAACGCTGGTGGATGTAATGGCAGCCATCACAGGGGTGCGTGCCTCGCTGGAACACAGAATGGACACCATATCAATCGAAATGGCGCTGATCAGGACTGATCTGCAGAAAACGAGTGAAAAAGTTAAAGCCATCGAAGTGGTAACTCAGGAACTTAGTGGCGACACCCAGCAAATGCGTAAAGAAATCAAAGACCTTCAAACCGCGCAGAAGAGATTGGATTCCCAGCTAGATGATTATGAAGGTCGCGCGAGACGTAACAACGTCCGAATTATTGGGGTCCCTGAGCGAGCAGAGGGTCTGGCGGCTGATCTATTTGTAGAGGACTTAATCATGAATCGCCTACGGCCCAAAACACTATCCAAATTCTTTACAGTTGAAAGAGCACTCAGAGTGCCGGGGGGTGGGAGGGAGGAGGCCTAAACCGGGTGCCCCTCCTAGACCCATTCTGGCACGCCTCCTCAACTTCAGGGACCGAGACGCTATCCTGCAAACGGTTCGTACTAACCCTCCCCTGAAGGTTGAGAACAGTGAACTGTCCTTTTTTCCGGACTTTACCATTGCGGTTCAACGCCAACGGCGCACCTTCCTGGATGTTAAAAAGTCGATGAGAGACAGGGGCATTCGATATGCGATGCTATTTCCGGCAAAGTTGAGAGTAGAAGCGGACGGCAAGACTTGGTTCTTTGAAACGCCAGAAGCGGCACAAGACTGGTTAGAGGGCTGGAGACCAGCAAAGGTCCACAACGCAAAATGATACGCAGTCGAGTGCAATGCCCAGTAACAAGTTTTATCACGCCCGGAACTGTTAGCTGCGATGGTCCTACACCAAACTCACCTCTCACGACAGCGGATGCATCAAGACAACACTCTGAGCAGGCCAAACAAATGCTTTAGTCACTATTTGATTGTATTGATACAGGATGCATGTTCATACATCGTTAATGGGGGACACATTGCGATTGAGCGAGGTCCATTGGGCGGAAGTCTGCAACCCCTTCCCCTCCAACTCCTAGTTAGTTTTTAGTTAGGGCGACGGGCACTCTGCACTATTGGGGTTATGGGCAGTTTCGAGCCCAGAGTGCGGGGGAGCAGGGAGGGTCCCAGGGTGGGGGGTGTTGGGGTGGTGTTCTTGTTTGGTTTTTCTTATTTCATCACAGACTCACATATAGCGTGTTAAGGCATGGGACATACAGTGGCCAGGAATCTGGAGATAGCGGCACAATCATTTGCGTAAGGTTCTATTGGGTGATGGCGGGAGCTCCGGGGAGGTGGCTGTGTGCCCCCCAACAACACATAACGGACAAAGACATGGGTGCCATGAGTGAGAAACAAATTAAGTTACTATCCTGGAATGTAAATGGATTGCGGGATAAACTTAAAAGAGGAATCATATTACAATTTCTTAAACGACATGCCCCGGAGGTGGTCCTGCTTCAAGAGACACACCTCATTGGGAACATGTGTAAGGCCCTAGCGAGATGGGGATATCAACTAGTGGTGCACTCCGGGTTCACGACGGGCTCCAGGGTAGTTGGTATACTGAAAAAGCGCACTTTCCACATGACAATAGACCAAGTTTACACTGATAATTTGGGGAGGTATGCAGCAGTGTCTGGTCAGTGGGAGGGCGAAGCGCTGACAATAATGTCACTATACTTGCCACCGGGCCTGCAGGAAAATATGTTTAAAAACCTAGGAAGGGTGCTGCTTGCATTTCCTAGTGGTAGAATGGTAATAGGGGATATTTAAACTCTGTTGTTTCAGGGACACTGGATCGCTGCCCCCCTAGAGACATACCCTCATCGCAACTGCAACTTCCGCATTTCCTGGATGCTATGGGACTCGTGGATATGTGGAGGGTGCACCACCCTGTTGAGACACAGTTCACGTTTCACTCAGGGGCCCACAACAGCCGTTCCCGCATAGATTATATCCTCGCCCCAGCGGCACAAGTTGGGTATGTTAGGGAGATTCGACACCTAGCGAGAGGCATATCGGACCACTCCCCCATTTGGCTGCACATGGAGTACGAAAGGGGAAACTGTACTAGGGTTGCCCCAATTAGCCCCTGGTATCTTCGCAACCCCACAATCAAACTAAAGATAGAGCAAGAGATTGAAAACTACTTTACTGAGAATGAGGGCATGGTTGACTCGGCTCAAATCCTTTGGGAAGCCTTTAAAACTGTAATAAGGGGGCAGGCACTCTCTCGGATCTCCGGAGCGAAAAAGAAAAACAGGCAAGACTTCTCTGATTGGAGGAGGACATACTGAAATTGGAGGAGAGAATTGCAACATCAGTAGACCAAGATGCAATGCACACTCTCAGACTGACACAAGATGAATACAGAACCGAAGCGAGAGAGACAGCCAAAACTATGCTCAACCACAAGCTAGGGAGTGTTTACGAGCTAGGGGACAAAGCGGGGAAGCTGTTGGCCTGGTTAGATAGGAGGGAAGCAGCAAGTCGACTGGTCACAGAGATATGGGTGGATAATGGGAGGAAACTTACTGATCCACAGGATATCGCGGATGAGTTTGTGAGATATTATGACCTAATCTATACTTCTAGGTCCACCAGGCAGGAGGCAGAAACTCAGGAACTACTGGCAGAAATTCGTCTGCCTGTATTGGTAGAAGAGGAGAAAAATTCACTGGAGGAAGACATCACACCGGATGGAATAGCTCAGGCTATCCGGTCTCTCCAGGCGGGAAAAGCGATGGGCCCGAACGGCCTCCCGATAGAACTATACAAATTAAGACCTGATAAAATAGCCCCCTACATAAGGGCAATGTTTATGGAGAGTCTTGAGAAGGGACTCCTTCCGCAGGACCAGAGACTGGCCACCTAAGTGGTGATTCCCAAGGAAGGGAAACATAAGCACAACTGTACGTCGTATCGTCCCATATCGCTGCTGAATGCAGAGGCCAAGATATTGGCTAAACTGCTAGCCACCCGCCTGATTCGAGTTCTCCCTGGGCTGGTCCATCCGGACCAATCTGGATTTATGCCATCTAGAAACACTTCCCTGAACCTAAGGAGAGTGCACGGGGTGATGGGTAGGACAGATACTATCATGGAAGACGCAATTGTGGTGTCCTTGGACGCCACCATGGCGTTCAACACCATAGAGTGGTCATACCTTTTCGCGGTCTTGGAGAGGTTGGGATTTGGTCCTTACTTTATTAACTGGGTCCGACTTTTATATGCTGACCCACTAGCACAAGTAGTAGTTAACAACAAAAAATCAGCTATATTCCATCTCCACAGGGGCACAAGACAGGGGTGCCCGCTGTACCCATTGCTGTTTGCACTCACGCATGAGCCTCTGGCCTGCTGGATCCGATGTGACCCCATTATAAGAGGGTTACGCTGGACCGAAGACTGGGAGGACCGTATATCGCTCTACGCAGACGATATTTTGTTATACTTGGCCTCCCCTTATAGATCTCTGCGTAGAGTGCTTAACATCTTTACTAATTTCGGTATGTACGCCGGGTACACTATCAATTGGGCGAAATCGCTTATCTTTGTCTTAAAAGGTAAACCACTGGTCCTACCACGAGAGTACCAACTCAGGATAGCGACAGAGGGGTTCAAGTACCTGGGAATTTTTATTACCAAGGATCCCAAACTATTTTATGATGCTAATCTGTTGCCACCACTGCGGCGACTGAAGTGTGATGTAGAACACTGGCAGTCTCTTCCGTTGTCGCTCTTGGGGAGAGCTGCACTGTTTAAGATGATGTCGCTACCCCGTTTTTAGGTCGAGCCTAGAGCAGCGCATGCGCTGCTTGCTCGACTTTTAGTAAGGGGGTTTTCAAAGTGCTACCAGAGGCTTTTGGTGGCCTAAAGCTTGCGTGCACGTGAGCGTGCACGCGCGCAGCCGCCATCTGTCTTTTCTCCGTCACGGGTAATATGTACTACTGCGTGCGGGTTGTGTTTCCTGAATCAAGCGTGAAAAGGCAATTGTTTTCATTCCTTGCTTGTTTTTCTTTACGATGCTAATTATATTGCGGCAATCTGCGGTACTTGACAGGAGAGCAGAGAGCTCTTCAACCTTTTCAAATTCCTGGCAATTGAGAGCAGTCCGTGTTACATGCTTTAGTGTGCAGTTATTTTGAACACTCGCCATACATCAGTTTTAAGTACGGGGTTTTCCAATCAACGGGAGGGCTGAATAACTCATGAAGTCAGCATCTGCACGTATCTAGATTTTCCCATGTTAATTTTTTTTACAATGATATTCCACTCAGAGGACTTGTGTTCCCATGATGGCAGTGGCATATTTTACCGCGATGGGCATTCGATATAAATGTGTCTGTAGCTATTAATCTCTGCACAAAGTGCACTGAAACACAATGCTTTTCAGCAGTCCTTAATTTGTAAATGAATAGGTAGAGGCTCCCAAAGTTTTGCTCCAAAGCCCGCGGCCAGTGCTATCGAAGGAATATCACAGTTGCCGAATATCATGGCTGCTTAGTCTGGATTCCGACTCATGCGTTTTTTTCCCACTACCAGAAACCTCAAATTTGCGGGTTCTTTTTCATCCATGCTTTCTCTAGTTTTCACTTTTACTCTATCTTTCTATTTCTCCTCCTTTCTCCCATTTGTGTCTTTCTTTCTCTGGTCAAAGTCTGATGAGGAAAAATAAGTTGGTGCCCAATAATGAGTGCCAGTGGGCCCCATCTGCAACCACTAGCACAAATTATGCACTGCTTGAAGGTGCATTGGCGCAGCTTTCTGAGACTTGAGAATCCGACTGCACCCCAATTGTCGCTGTAGATCAATTCCATTACATTGCATAGCACTTCGTTTTTCTGTATAAAGTACTTTCTTTTTAAATAAAAGATAAACACAGGCGTTAACATTAGGCTAATGTGTCTGTTGGTTGCCTGTTGATTTCTGAGCTCTTGCCCCACACACTACATGCCTGAAAAGTCTGTAACTGCTCACCCTCATTACCCTGAGAGTGAAGTGCTAAAATGGCTGTACTTGGCTCAACTTGCATAAGCATAGTAGTACAGACCGAAGAACGAATATCAGATGTTACAATGCGGTTCTTTACCCAGCATGCCTTTACCCAGTGAGCATTACAATCTATTCACCTTTACAATGCGCTGCAATACCATGCAGGGCTTTATAACACATGCCTTTACCCGACTGGGCCAGAGGATAATCGGGGGTCCCAAAATGCAATTTTCCCATGCAATTTCCATATCGATTTTTGAACAGCGATACAGAGAAATCGGCTGAACATAATAACACCAAATTTTGGAGAAAATAAGCTATTTACAGAGAAAGTGTGCCTTTTATGATTTGGTGTAAATCTATTAATCCTTTTTGGAGATATGAAGGTTAAAAAAATAGAGCTATGTGTGCGGTAAGTCCCTCTGGAGTCCAGCGGTACCTCAAATAAACAAGCATTGGCATATCCAATAGGTCTCGCCTTTGGGACCTTATAAGTATTTAGTTATGCAGCACAACATCCTTACTGCAACAACATTAACTGTTGCATGGCTAAACACTTATAAGGTCCCAAAGGCGAGACCTATTGGCTATGCCAATGCTTGTTTATATGTCTTACAGAACTCGCCTGCCCTGGTCCCCATGTCATATTTTAGACAGGTGGAAAGTGCACAGCGAATGCTTCTCTGGGGAAATAGTCCACCCAGATTCTCACTCCTGAAATTAGTTAGAAGCTGGTACGATGGGGGGATAGGATTACCAAATATCAACAAGTATTATTGGGCAGCACAACTGGCTGCCATTAATCACTGTATATACCGGCCCCCTAATGACCCGGGCTATGCCATGGATAGATGGCTACTCCCTGGGGGCAACTACACACGAGCACTATACTCAAAACCCGCAAAGTTCCCCTTGACGGGCCCCACTAGACACACTTTGCAGGTGTGGCATTTGGTCCAGAAAAGTATGGGATGGACAAAAACTATAACTCGGCTCACCCCACTATGGGTTTCGGAAAGTCTGGGGAATCTCTGGAAAACAAAGGGGTTTGACAGATGGGATATGATCGGAATCTCGGGTGGGTGACCTCTGGATAAAGAGAGAGGTGCTGCCCTTCACAACCCTCCAACAAAACTATCAGCTCGCTGGTATTGAACGATTCAGATATCTCAGGTGCGGCACGCCCTGTATACAGTCATCCCGAAGGGCGAGGCCCCTCCTGAGGCCTCTCCTCTTGAGGACAGGCTTCTGGACGGGTACATGCCCAAGAAGGCGATTTCCCTGATGCACTTAAAATTGATAAATCACTCGCCTGATCCTCTTTCGCAACTACGGACGAAGTGGGAAAGTGACTTGACAGAGCTCGACGAGGAGGAATGGACGGAGGCGCTAGCATCCCCACTGGAGGGGGCAATATCCTCTAAATTGAAGCTTGTGCAGCTGAAAGTACTGCACAGAACTTATGTTACAGGACCAACACTGGTCAAGATGGGATATGGCGAAGGGTCGGGTTGTAGGCGGCGGTGTGGCAGCAAAGGCACCTTCTTTCACATACTATGGGAATGCCCCTTTAATGCTAGGTATTGGAGAGCAGTAACCTCCTGTATGGGGGACGTTATGGGACAGACAATAACAATGGAGACCAAGCAATGTTTACTAAACATATGGGAGCCAACAGACCTGGGAAGCAAGGAGAAAACGTGGGTGTCACTAGGATTGATGGTCGCTAAGAGGAACATTGCTAAGAAATGGGTAGTCCACACAGCCCTGACGCTAAGGGAATGGGAAGGTGACATGGATAGGTGCATGTTTCGAGAAAAAACTGTGTATATATCAAGGGGGTGCCCTAGAAAATGGATGCAAATATGGGGGAAATGGAATGACTTTAGGGGCAATATATGTGAGCCACCCACATTACCGGCGCGACCATCCCCGGAGGGCTCAACACCTTAATATGCAAACATTCGCTGTACATAATTTTCACATGATATTATGGAACTGTGTGTAAAGTGTCACTGGGCCTCATGCCATATGCTTTCTACTATCTGTACGCTGTGATGTTGTTTAGGTTAACAATAAAAAGATTTATTTTTTTTTAAAAGAAGATGGAAGGATGAGAATCCACATAGCATTCAGGAATGGGAGAATTAATGAGCTGGGAAAGGACATACAATGAAAAAAAGCTGGGATTTCTATACAGAAAGAAAAACTGTGGGGTTCCTATATGTAGAAGACTATGAACTGGATATAAAAACATCTGTATTACTGTTTTTTGTGGGGGCATACTAATTGCAAGAGTGAGTTGCTTAGACACATGTATTTGTAGTTATCAATTTATTAATGCTCTATATGGTCTGTTTCTCTCCAAGCTGAGTCAATAAAAAAAGGTCAGAAATGAATTGCAAGACAATAGTGATTTGAAAGTTGTGCTAATGTACATCAGAGATTCTGGTATGCCAAACAGAAAAACATGTGATCGTGAAAAGGGTAAAACAAAAGTAAAAGCCACGAAAACTCCATTTTGGACACCATATGCTAGATGAGCAAGGAGTTAGTCATTACAAGTTCATTCTTAGTGTGATTATTTCTTTTATTTTGAGAGCTAGGACAGGCCATTAAGACATAAAAGGATAGGGATCGAACAGAAGAAAACCCTACCCCTTCACAGGACCTTTTTTGCCATGTTTTGAGGACGTGTGGTGAGAGACATATACCCCGGTAAGACCTCCCTGACCATCAGTCAAGACCAAACACCAGCTATCCATAAACTACTCATGATGGCTTCACCAGAAATGTAATAAGAAACAGACATAAACACCTCAAACACTCAACAATGGTGTAGAAATCCTCATCAGAATGACTCACAACAAATCTAAGTTTACATATTAAGGCATATCTTTGTTGCTTGTAAGTTTTAATCTGTATTCATGAGTACTGGTAAATGGTACAGAATGTGAAAACACACAACATAGACCAGGAACTAATGGAATTAAAAATCGTGACGGTAATAGGTACAGAGGTTGAAAAGTATAAGATAGGGCACGAACAATGTGTGTAAAACTGCCCTCACACACAGCAAGCTGTGTCATGCTTCATCATAGGGCCTGCTAAACACACCCCCTCCCTATTGCTCCACCCCCAGCGTTGGCTAGCGCGGGGGTGTGTTTAGCAGGCCCTATGATGAAGCATGACACAGCTTGCTGTGTGTGAGGGCAGTTTTACACACATTGTTCGTGCCCTATCTTATACTTTTCAACCTCTGTACCTATTACCGTCACGATTTTTAATTCCATTAGTTCCTGGTCTATGTTGTGTGTTTTCACAGTCTAGAGGAGGGTGGCCAGGGACTTATCCTCTTTCCTCTCTTACGTGTTTTTCTTTTCTTCTTCAAATGGTACAGAATGCCCTGGGTGATGTACACTTCAAATAAAAGGTAATTCCGTAATTGCAAATTCTGTGTAACGGACACATGTACACAACACTTTTTACATAATTCACAGGCTTTTAGTCATAATTCACCCTCCAGAGGTTTTCAAATATTCTATGACAACCCCTCTGAATGTAATCCATTCTGCCCAAAAAGATGAAAATCAAACTATTATATATAAGCAAAGCAAAACACAACAGTCTTAAATACAATACACTAGAACTGACATAAACAGTATACTACCTCTCATGATGTAACTCATACATACTACTACTAATAGATAGCCTTTAAATATTATATCACAATACTCAAAACTTGCAGTTTTGCATTCTGAGAGGCAATAAACTTACTGCTGATCCTGCTAGAGTCAGACAACATTTTTAAAACTTTGTTCGTGACATCCATTGGCATGATTATACAGATGTGATGTCATCAAACCTCACATTTCTTGGTCTTTAATATCTTCCCAAGCCTTTCTATGACCTTTCACACCTCCCAGCACATGCATTTCAAATGTGCAATTGAGTTGAGTGGCCTACTACAGGGGTCTGTTCTTTATATTGCTTATATGGTCATTTACATAGTGTTTCAAAATCCACATTGCCTCCCCAACATACACCTTTTTACTGGGATATTTGAGCACATTAATTACAAACTTTAAAGAAATCTTCACTCCTTTGAGGAGACGAGACAAGATATCATCATTGATCACATGATTACAAAGTAGTCAATGCAGACCGCAAAAGTAAATTTTTCATCATTCCATGTACTCTCAGGAAAACTTTATTTTCTAAAAAGCACACCTTCACCATCAAATTGCTCATATATTGTTTATAACAAATTTTATTGAAGATTTTACGGCAAGACACATAATTTCACAAGACGGAAATCGTTTACAGGCAATAACATAGGACCTGACAACAAAATGGCCTAAGTGCATGGAATTACAGTGACAGTCCGTGGTGATTACACCATTTGCCCCACATTCAGCCGTTCTTCTGAGGACAGTCACGAGCCACAAAAATGGGCTTTTCCTGATGTGCACACCAGTCCACCCCCTTATGTCAACACTTGATAGTCTGTGGAGCTTGCTGCTTCCAGGTGCGGGCAACGTCCCTCTTGGTGACCAGACATGCCACTCCAAAGAAATTCCGCTCGGGCCCCCAAAGTCCTCCCCCAGCCCCAACAGTAAAGTACGAGGGGTGAACTCCACTGTGCGGACCAGGACCGAAGAAAGCTCCCGGCCTATCCCCTCCCAATAGTGCCTCAAGGCTGGACAGTCCCATACCGTATGGAAATAAAATCAGCTGCCGGAAGCGCACACATCGCGCATGCGGCAGGGGCATCAGGAGACAAGTGTTGCAAATGCTGGGGGTAGAAGTATGTGGTGTATAGATAGTTGAATTGGACCATATGCAGACATGCTGAAATCGCCAACTCACAGGGCGCCACGCAAGCCTCCCTCAATTCGTCATCATCCAGGCCTACCCACACCTCCCATCGCTGCTTAGCATGCTCAAGGCCATCAGGGGCACGGATGGCCAGTGAACGATAAATCTTTGAAATAGCTCCCTTACCCAGACGGCCAAAGAAAATCTTTGCCTCAAGCGGACTGAATTTGGGTAATGCCTTGTCTGGGAGAGCGTGAGTCTGCAAAGCATAGCGTAGTTGGAGACATCTGAAAAACTGAGTTGGAAAGGGAGTACCTAGACCTCAACCACTGAAACGCCACGAGGTGGCCACCTCTAAAGACATCCCCCAGATAGGAGATCCCAATCTGGTCCCAAGAGGCAAAGCCCTCCAGAGCTGAGAGCTGACACAGCCACGTTCCTCCCCACAAAGGAGTCAACTCAGTGAGCCGACGGTCCCAGCCAATGAGTCGAAGGGCCGCCCTCCAGCAGGTAAGAGACACCCGCGTACAAGAGGGCAGTGTAATGGCGGACCCGCCCCATATAGAAGATCAAGCAGACCATTCAAACTCAGCGAGTGGATGTCAAGCGGTACACCGGGTAGTTCCACCCACCCACTAACCATTCATTGATCGGTACCAAGTGGGCTGCGAGGTAGTAAAGATATATGTTCGATAGCCCCAGACCACCATCAAAGGGGGATTTTTGCAGTGTCTGAAATGCCACTCTGTGCCTGCCACCCGCCCACACAAAATTGGTGATCTTGCCATTCAGAGAGTAGAACCATTTGCAGGGGATGGGGTGGGGGTAATTATCCAGGACATATAAGTAGCGTGGCAGGCACACCATCTTAAAGAGGGCGGGACGCCCCATAGGATTCAACGTAAGGGTCACACATCGGCCCAAGTCGAGCTTGAGTGTTTGGGTCCGCCCCTGGAAATTAAGGTTCCACACCAGGTCTGATAAGGAGGAAATTTGAATCCCTAGGTATTTAAAGGAGTTGCGCTGGATAGGAATGTTGGGGCACCAAACCCGCTCTTGAGCATCGCCCCCTCACCTCCACTAGGCAGGACTTGTCCTCATTAATCAGGAGGCTGGATGCCTCACCATGCAACCGAAGGAGGGACAGGCATCGGGGCCCAGAGCACTGCAGATTTTGCAGAAACAGAAGAATGTCATCATCGTATAACTTGATGCAGTCCTCGAGACCACTCCCCCACCGCCAATCCCAGATCTGCGCATCACAGGGGTTCTATCGCCAGGCCAAATAGCAGTGGAGAAGATGGACAACCCTGGTGCGTGCCGCGTTCGATGGGAAATAGGGAAGAAAGAACCCAGTTTACCTGGACCTGAGCCGTTGGGGTGCTGTAGAGAAGACGCACCATGCAATGAAACAACGTTCCTAGCCCGCTGGAGGACCCCATCCAGAAAATCCCACAATACTGTGTTGAAGGTCATGGTAAAGTCAATTAGCAGGAGAGCTAGGGTGCCCTCGGTGTCTTGTGACTGAGAAAACGCAGCATGAATCCTACTGATACAGTAATGCGTGCTGTGACCCGGCATCAATCCGCATTGCTCTGGGTAAATAAAATGTGGTACAGCCCGCGCCAGCCGCGTCACTAGGACTTTTGCATAGATCTTAATATGGGTGTTAATGAGGGAAATCGGATGGTAGGTCCAACACTGGTCACGGGGAAGGCCCTTCTTAGGTAAGACAACAATTGTGGCACAGTCTAATTTGGGCAGAAAGGACCCGCACCACACCTGTGTAGAGATTCAAAAGATGGGGGCCTAGGATGTCCCGGAAGCGCTTATTATTCAACGGGATACCTGTCAGGGCCGCCCGTCCTTCCAGATTGCAGTGCCGTCAGAGCCGCCTGCACCTCCTCAAGCTGCCGGCTCTGATCCAGTTCCTGAGCCAAGGAACCCAGTATGGATGGCAGCGGTATACCAGTCAGGAAGGGGTTCTCCACTTCAGCGGGTGTCGTGAATACAACTCCCGATAAAAATCCACGAAGGTCTGTGCTAAAGCGGATGATTCTTCCTGAAGGTGCCCCGAATCGCCAGTACCACCCTGTCAGAGATACTGTGAGTCGCAAGCCAGTACAGTAGTTTGCCTTATTTATCACCTGACGCGTATACATTCTGTAAGGAGGCCAGCCAGCACTGCTTAGCCTCCTCAAGAGAGACCTGTTGCAGTTCCATGTGGGCTATGGCTACGGAACGCTGGACATCATCAGTTTCATGGCGACGCAAAACGGCCTCCTGGCGTAGTATTTGATCTTCAAGCTCGGTCACCCGCAGTAAGCGCTGGGCCTCCGCTCGGCGGACATACCCTTTAAGGTGGCCACGCAACGAGGGCTTACTGGCTGCCCACAATGTCGCTGCTGAGGAAACCGATCCTACATTAAGCTTAAAAAACACCTCTAATTTGTCTTCCACAATTGCCGTGCAATCGGCGTTCTGTAAATGACAAGCACTAATTCTCCAGGCCGGGCACAAGGCAGTCAGTTGGAGTCCCCAAGACAATAGAAGTAGAGCATGGTCGGAAATGCCGCATGGGAGAATGGCACGGATTGGACTGAGAGGAGATCCACCGCCAGCAGCCACAGCAGATCAATGCGAGAGTCCAAGGCATGCGCCACTGAGCGGTGAGTATATGTCTGCAGAGTAGGATGCCAAGAGCGCCACACGTCGCAGAGGCCAACAGAGTTGGCCCAAAAAGAAAGGCAGGCCGACTGAATGCGCCTACAGGAATATGAGACAGTGGAGGCTTCATGATCTAGATCAGGGACCGCGTTAAAGTCGCCCCGACCACCGTAACCCCTTGAGGAAGAGTCAAAAGAAAGAACCGCAGCGTTTGGGAGAGGGTGGCAGTAGGGATGGGGGAATGTAGCATGACACAAAATTGTATAACCTAGCATCCATATGGCCTTCAACACCCACGTAACACCCCTGTGAATCTGTGTGCTGCTCAGTTACAGCCAGGGAGAGGGACTTGTGTAGCAGGACGACAACCCCCCTTAAGCCACGGGCAAAGCCAAAGTGGTAGACACTGTCATATCCGAAGCAGCCTATGAAAGCACAGCGCGTACCCATTAAGTGGCTCTCCTGTAGGAGAACGACCACCGGCCTGTGATGCCTAATATACTGCAGGACTGCTGAGCGATTAATCTGGTCCAGTAGGCCGTTGACGTTCCAGGAGAGGACCGTTAATTTAGGGGGGGCATGACATGCATAGGGAATAGTAAGTGGCTCCTGCCGGAGAGCAGGATCTAATGTGATAACTCGGGGGCATGCAGTGTGAAGCCATACAAGGTTAAAAATTATAATGGACGTGTCTGCCAATGACAACCTGCAAAGGAAGAGGATTAAAAACAGTAATCCAGGCCAGAAGGCCATCAGAAACACCCCGCACCTCACACTTCACCCCAGGAAGCATCTGTCACCCAAAACAACTACCCATAAAACAGGTGAACTTGGGGGTGGGGGGGGAGACATCCATGGCGTTTTGGCGCCTGTGCAGAAGGATATAGAAGTACCTGACAACATGCAACAATAATACTAAGTACAACCCACATGGAATGCACAATAGAATGAGCGCACTGAGTCACTGGAGAACTCACTGGATTGCCAGTTCAACATGGGAGAGGCAAAACCGGCCCACACCAAACCCTGCTGCGCTCATACTATCGAGTAAGCAAAGGAAGCAGGGTCAAAGTAGAGTGAGGACCTGGAAGTCAAGGTGATGTGGAAGACTGGGAGGAAGCACGTGGGTACACCTCACCGGATTGAAAAATCATTGGCGTAGTAGACAGGTCAGAATTCATTGTCGGCGAGGGTGGGAGCGAAACAGTCTCCCGTGGAGCTGAGCCCGTGCCATCGACAGCCACCCCCGGCTCAACAGGGAACTTCTGGGAATGGGAGCAGCTCCCCCTCCGCCGCTAGCACCGGAGACCACTCCGGCGGGCCATCAGCCCGAGCAGTTCGGGGGACGGCCATCGCAGCAGCCGGCACTCCGTCGCACATTCCCAGGCCTAGTCCAGAGTATCAAAGAAGAGAGTATTGGATTGGAAGAGGACTTTGAGGCGGGCCGGGAAGAGCAGCATGTAGAGCAGGTTCATTGCACAGAGCTTTTGTTTCACTTCGACAAATGAGCACCGTCGTTGCTGCACCGACGTGTAATCAGGGAAAATAAGCACTTTAGAGTTAGAAAACTGCAACTCCGGTCGAGAGTGGGTGATCCTTAAAGTTAAGAAGACGCAGGATCACAGACCGGGGGTGGGGGGGAGGGCACTAGACAGAGTCTTTGGCGCCAATGAGCGGTGCGCTCTCTCTATGACACAAATCGCTAATATTTAAAACATGTTTCTAAGAAAACAATGATTGCTTTTTTAACAAGCCCTTAATAGCAAGATCTTGCTGTTATGCCAGAACCACTACACTTCTGCCATGCTCCTATTTTCTGCACATGAAAGGGTTTTTACAGATGACTGGAAATAATTAACTTCATTAAAATATTTTATGGGTACGGCAATATAATCAAGAAATCCATAACACTTGGAAAACAAATATTTAGGCACTCTGCATCTTCATAAAATTGCAAGAAACACTACTTTGGTTTCAATTTTTTAGTGCTTTAGAACAGTGGTTCTTAAACTTTTGACTTCTGTGGACCCCTACTTAATCATTACGGTAAAGGCCCCCACTGAATCATTATTAGAATCCGGGGACCTCCACTGAGTCATTATTGGAATCTCGAGACTGCTGCATAAGCAATTTTGATGACTTGAAAGGCAAAACAATACACAAAAATCATCCATAATCCATACTGTTCTGTTCAATACACTTGCATTGCTCCCACAAATATTATCTGGGAATACCAACTTTATTTTTAGCCTCCAATTTCAAATTCCTTCACATTCATAGAACATGTTAAATGTTTAAATTTTATGTTTTACATCTCTATTTATGTACACTTTAACAGCCTGTTAATATTATTAAATTTTCTCAGAAGCCACAGACCCCCTGAGTAGGCATTGCAGACCCCCAGGGGTCTCTGGACCACAGGTTGGGAACCACTGCTTTAAAACAATTATCCTTTCAAAAATCGGTGCAGTTTAAGTATCTCATCATGGCAGTAAAATGCTCACATTTAAAGTGAGGATCAGATCTAAATTGTAAGAAAATGTTGTAAACATTGAGTATTCACGTTTGAATAAACCACCACAGAACAACAGTATATGCAGTTTCCAGAAAAGAGCACTGGAACATCCCTTGCTCATTTATTTTCTTTTTTGGCATCTTTCAGGTATATCACAGTATGATTACCCAAACCGTCTTTGAATGGTATCATCTAGCTGCTTGTAGTGTAATGGAGACATCATGTGAATACGAGGAAGGAAAGAGTAGATGCCTCTGAAGATTGATCAGAACTTCTATATTAGATTGCTATTTTGGATCCCCTCTATTTTTGAGATCGTTAGCCAATCTTGACCCAACTTGGTAAAATAAAATAGCCAAGAACACAGGAGAATCCACATCTAGTGAAGATGATATGGATAGTTTAAATGTCAAGGGGGATCAAAAATATATTTTGTGATATAAACTTCTGTGGATGTTCTTTTTACACAAAGTCTGGAAAATTGCCACTTCAAGTTGCAAAAAACTCCAGAAAAAGACTGACTAGTAGGTATTTAGTGAAAAGGACAAAATGTGTGTTGTAGGTGTGTAGGCAAATGCTAGAAACTAGGGGCCAGATTCACAAAGGTAAAGTTAGACAAAAGTCTAACTTTACGACTTTCGGTATTCACAAAGGGCATTTACTACTCGTAAATTCCCTTCGTGAATACTGAAAGATGTAAAGTTTGACTTTCAGTATTCATAAAGGGCATTTACGAGTAGTAAATGCCCTTTGTGAATACCGAAAGTTGTAAAGTTAGACTTTCCTCTAACTTTACCTTTGTGAATCGGGCCCTAGGTGTTTAATGGGCAAGTACAAATTAGAAATTGTTTTATACACCGAGACATGAAGGTGTTTTTAAATTAATTTAGTAAAAGAGTTATCAGAGACATGTTTCTATGAAGTGGATTTTAAGGTGAAAATTGCTTTAACTAGGGATTCCCTCTGCATGATAAAACTGTACTTAGTAAACAAGGTAGAGTACAAGCATGGATTTCAGAAGAAAAACATACAATTCTCAAGTCAGGAGTTTTAAATATGTTCAATTTGGAACATCCCAATTACTTAATTGGGGTCAGTTCTGAAAATCTACCTTGCTCAAAGCACACTTAACATTTTAGAAACTTTAGTGCTCCATATTGGGCTGGAAACCATATGATGTCAAAATTAAAAAGATAAGGTAATTTAGAAAATGTAATTGGCCTTAGAAAAACTACCCTGATCCTATATTCAAAGCTCTGGTGGCTTTGAAACAGACATTGTTTTAAGGCCATAAAAACACTATGAGACAAACATATGTCAAAGGTTTGAATCATGTTTCTGGTCACGGCAGAAAGAAAATTGGAAATTGATAATCACTGTCCACTGGAAAGCACTTCTAATGTACCAACCGCAGGGTACTGGTCAAGTATATTACCCATGTATATGTGTACTATAGCTCACCAAGTCAGTTTCAGATCAAACTAAGTCAAAGGCCACATTCACACATTAAATTAAATTTGATTGAAGTACAGATTAAGTTGGTGGAAAAGTTTATATAAAGATTCCATCAAAGAGTGCACTATGCATTAGAAGAAACTGCCTGGCTGGAGTATGTATGACAATAATTTATGTGAAAGAAGTGTAAGAAGAGTTTATGCGCTTTCAAGAGTACTTTTGTTACATAAATACAAATCATCTGAGTCGAGTGCATGACTGCGTACAATTGGTGCTGTAGTATTTGTGGAATGTTCTGGAGTCTAATACATGTGCATGTTTGCAGCATGCATCTTCGACATGGGAGCTAGATTAACATCCTTAGTATGGTCATATAATTTAGAGAAGTTGGGGTTATTTATTGTGTAGCCCCCACACAATGTTTACAATATGGGAGATGGTTAAAGGCAGTAAAGGATGGGTGGATTTTGTTACCTGAGGTGCTAGTAATTTTGCCTACAATAACCACAATGACAAACTGAGGAACATGCGAAAAAATGATAACACAGGTATATAAAGCACTTAGGATAGATATACACGAATCCCAGGTAAAAATGAGAACGCAATGGGAATCAGATAGTGGTGAGGAAATATCAAATGAGGAGTGGACGAAAGCATTACATTTATTATGGCAACATCCAGCAATGCCAGTTTTTACTTGTTGTAGTTCAATATGCACAGAAATAATATTGATAAAAGTTATGGGTATCCTAAGTGTGGAGATGGGGCCACCTTCTACCCTACACCCTTGGAATGCAGATGGAATGCCAAATAGAGATACATATTAGATAAGACTAATAATATGATAAACTTAAACATGAGGTATGAATATTGGGTCTGTCCCGGTGAATCCCCAACATTATCTAAAAGCCTTAAAGACTTCAATGAGTGGACTGTAGAAGAAGAAATCCTGCTTAGGATGTTAGGAAATATTGCAAAATATCAGAAAGTTTAGAAGAATGGAATGCTATCCTTCAGGCACTTCTGTTTTCACAAGATAGTAAACCACTGTGAACATCTATAATGTGATGAGGATTATAGGTAACTATACCTGAATTATCGGACTTTGACATAAATGCTATGCTAAACTACATGGAAAAATGTGAGAACTGTATCTAACCTCAGAGTTATTTTATATATATACAAGACAGATCTGAGACAATTATTGTGACATGAGTAGTGTAGCATTGATTACCATTGACTACTGTGTGATCCAGTGTTAAAACAACGATATTTGTAATGTTTTTTACTTTGTGTTTTCATGATGAACAATAAAAAAACTTTTCAAAACATTGTGTATAGTAAATAATGGGATGTGTGTCTGAGTAAGTATGTGTAAGTGAGTAGCATGTCAGTAAATAAAATGTGTGTTGAGGCAAGAAATATATATGTTCAAATTAGTGAAGAGGTTTTGTAGTAATGGCTTGTACTTATGTGAATACAATGTACTGATGTAGTGTGTAAATCTATGTGAATTAGGAGTGGAGTTTGAACTTGAGTGTGTATGTCAGTGAGTGAGGGAAAGAGAAAGAAGGAGCGAGGTATTTGAAAGTGCATGGTGTGCGATTGGTTGAATGTTGTATGATATGAGTGAGTGTGGAAGAAAGATGAAAGAGCATTGAAGGCCATAACAGCTGACTTGTTGAAACTTGCCACAGTGTTGTAGAATGTTTCTTTCTCTATTTCTAAGGATACATTATTTAGTGCGGTGTTCACGTTCTTATATGTTTAGGCATTTAGGGGGCCTGATTTGGTAGGTAAGGTGGGGGTTTGAGCAGAAGTATCTGAGAAGTTCTTGGAGAAGGATGTACTACAGATTTGGTAAGCCAGGTCAAAGAAGGTAGCGCACAAGGTTCTATTTAGGAGCTGGGGCTGAAAGGATACTATATCCATTTGGGTTGCTGAAGGATTAATCAAAGGTTGCAGAATGTTGATTAAGGCAAGGCCTTTATCCACAGGAATGGAGGTGTGGCCTCTATTTATCAAGTGCTAACAACCTGAGAAAAGGTATAAGCAAATTGGGGCAGTGCAGGAGGAGTACGGTATACAAACCTTTGAAACTGTCAGTGAGGGGGCTGCAACAGTAATGAGCAGGGAGGAGATTACTAAAGTGAACAGACTTCATTTCAAAAGGTCCCATGCTTTTAATCAAGCCATGATATAAACAGTTGGAGGTTCTTTGAATAACTGTTTTGCCACTTCCATGCCCACTACTCAGATGCCTGGATAGCCGGACACACCTGAAAGTGTAACCACTCAATAGTCAAATGAATGAGCCTTTAACCTGATAAAATGACCTTTTGCAGAAAGCTGTAGGAAGCTATGTCAATGTGTAAGTGGTATGGATGGGTAAGGATGGGATGTTCTGGGTGGAAATATTGTCAATGTTGTGTGATTCAGGGGATGTTAGATGCCCCCTGTACTTGTTAATGTTCTCTTTTGGGGGACAATGGTCTGGGCGATTGAGTTTAGAGGGGATTTCAGGGACCCTGGGAAGAGTTTGGAGCACATCAATATTTCATGGTCTTGATTGTTACTGAGTGGCATATGAAAAGCATCAAGGAAACCTGCAGCAGTGAAGAGAGCTGAGAAGAGGCTAATAGGGAAGTGAACACATTGAGGAGAATGGTGTGACCAGGCGTGGTCCTCCCGCTCTAGTTGCCCAACATTGAATAGGCAGGATGAAGGGCGTGTTTCAGTCATGGATCTAGAGAAATACTTAGCTGTACTCTTGCGCGCTGATGGATAGGTTTTCGAAGAGAAAGGATAGCAATGTGTGATTAAGTAACACCATCTACATAGGGTCCTTTGTTGTGCTGAACTCTAGTTACACAGAGAACAGCTGAAATTAAAGAAAAGAGCCTAGGGTATGACGTGTGTCTTTTGGTGGGCATATCTGAAATGGAGAGGACCCCACAGTCCTTAAAACTGGAAGATGGCTCTGAGACTAGATGAGGAATTTTAGGTAAAAAAACCTTCACTTGGACCATGAGGTCCAAGGAATGTGAAGCTGATAGCAGAGGGCGGCGAACAATGAGGTTATAACCTGCACTCACACCAGCATCTGACGGCTAGATGCAGGTGCTGAGGTCACAGTGATCATGTCTGCATGAGGGAGTAAATAGATGGGACTTGGGCAAGCATGAGCCCCTGCCCAGAGCTGATGACCCATGTGAGAAGTTTCCTTAATACTGCATGCCCTCAAGCAGTAAGCACTTCCGGATCCAGTGTCACAGATATGAGGGCTGGAAATTGGATATTACAAACATAAGACCAATCTATGGTGGGTGGAGTCAGTAAGGGGCAGGAGAGTCCTAAAGGTACGTATCAAAAAAGGACCAGACTGTGCAACCAAAGCAGCCCTAGGAGAAATGCTTAAACCAACCCCCATTCCCTTCGTTTTCTCATGCACTCATTCTCTCTTTCACCCATTCACTCCCTCTCCTCTCTCTCTTCTCTCTGATCCCTTTCTCTGTACCTCCCCCTGTCCCTCCCTCTCTTTTTCTCTCCCTTGAAGCCTCTCCATCCCTGCTAAACTCCACGTCGTGGAACTGGGGAAAGCGAGATAGCCGCAACTGGGGAAAGCAAGATAGCCACCAGGAGCAGCGCTGGACTTTCAAAACCGGCCTCCAAGGGGCTAGCCCAGCTAGGAAATGCCCAAAGGAATACAAGGCCTGTCCAGGTGTATCAGAACATGGAGAAAATCGCTTTTAATTTGTAAGGCGATGAGGCCGTGGCTTTTTCACATTTAAGTATCCACCTTCCGCTCTAACATGCAACAGCAAAACATGCCAAGGTGTGTGGATAGTGCAGAAAAACCTCTGTTTTACAAAACTGGGGCAGAACATTTTTGCAGTATCATTTTAAGGATTTGGGGGGACCCGGGCAAAAAATATTTTGAGGGCCCCAATTTGGGCCAACTTTGAATTTCATTGTCCCTGTATTTTGCTAATTAAAGCCTTATGTTACTTAACATTATTGAATTATATGTTAAAGATTAAGATAAAGAAATGCAAAGAAGAGTGAAAGTTCACATTCCCAGGGGGGCCCTTTGAAGGTGGGGCACCTGGGCAATTGCCCACTTTGCCCATGCCTTATAACTTCTCTGCATTTTTGCCACTTCCTCCCTGGCAGAATCGTACTTCTAGTGTAAAGCAAAAGAAACTCGCGCAAAGGAGAAACTTGAAGACATTTAATGATGCTGTTCTGCTTCAGCCACACTTGAGATCAAAGGGCATCTGCCATGTGAACCTATGCTCCCCAGTGGGAGAAGAGCCCAGAAGGAAGGAAGCAGTTTTCGTGGTCGGCCACCTCTGAAAACGTGAAGCTTGTTCCTTCTTAATTTACAAGGCTGATATGTTTAAATATGGATCTCGCTCAGAGGCAGAATTTTTTCTGACAGCAAGCAATCCTTTGGTGTTATTACTGTATGCACTTGTGGGTCTACCAAAGAAAATGTCATTACCGCAGACTCCTTTCTATCTCCAACATCTACAGGAATATTTGACTTTTTTTTACTTCGTCTCTTTTTTCTCTCTAGGTGAATCATGATTTCCCCAGCCGATTGCTGTCAAATCAGGGCTCCACTGCATTTTTCTTATCATGTGATGTTGCCCCTGTGGGTGGCATAGCTGAATATGGGATAATTCACTCCTAAGTTTACATTGTACGAATTCTGTTAGTCACCGAGGATTCTTTATCCATATAGGTTACTTGTAATATCTTTTTTTAAATATGCACTTGGGGTATATTATTCCTTATAATAATGGGATACCTACCGCAGTCCCTCCCCTTCCCCAGACACCTCACTACCTGTTCCAAGTAAGGTGTGATTAAAACATCCAGGTCAGTTTTATTTTTTGGGTGTCTGGGGATTGTAGTTCATTTCGTAAAATAAAAACAAAAATACAAATCCCAGTACGCAATGTAAGCAGCATACTCGACACCTTTTGAATAGCCAGTTTCGGCTCCTCTGCAAATGCGGAGGAGCGTCGCCCACTGCTTTTCAGCAGTGTGAATAAAGGAAAAATAAAATGATAATAACTTGTTGTTATCATTTTATTTTTTCATGCTGCTGCAGCTTTGTGGAGCGGGCGGGGCTGCTCTGCTCTCAGAGCAGGGGGAGGGGTGGTGGCACTCTAAGTGCGTATGAATGTTTGACCGGCCGTCTTGGGCCGGCCAAACAGTCATGCGCACTTTGCATGTCCTCCCGCCAGGCTGCATTACAGCCTGGGTGGAGAACATGCCCAGGCTCCCACTCCCTGCCGGAGCACCGAACCACAGCGCTCAGACCAATCACAATGCTGCATTGCAGCGTTGTGATTGGCTTAGGGAAGCCTGGGTGCTTCTTGGGTGTTCTGTTCCAGTGCAGGGAGAGATGCGGAGAGAGGACGATGGAGTGACGCAGCGAGATGCAGCGAGGAGGTACATTTATTTATTTGTTCTTTACCCCCTCTACCCCCGCCCTCTGCCCTCCCACCCCTGATCTGTGCCAGCCGCCACTGCAAATACCTATCCTCATTTTTACTGATGTCAACCCACAGTCTCAGTTTGAGTGGGCAGCAATATCAAGGAAGGGTGATGCAAGTGGTACTGCCCCGAATAAACAATTCAGGCGCATGCAAGACCTAGCTGGTAGATATTGCTTCTCTGCTGATGCTCTAACATTTGAAGGTTCCTCGTCTGTTGGTGATTTCTGGCCTTTCACCAACAGTGGGAGCGACTATGCATAAAGCCGCAGCTAGCAGAAGAGGTACAGGTGGTAGTCATGTGCTCACCGATGCCGGCATCATGTATGAGAAACAGTGACACCAGAAGATGCAAGAGGGGACACACTGGGGAAAGATCCCAGAGGAAAATAAGAAGAGCCCTCAAACCCAGGAGCGGTACAATGAAATGACTACTTGCTTGTAATAATGTATTACAAGAGCATAGTGACAATTTCCTTATTACAGACGTGCAATGATATCAAAATTCAAATGCAAAAACGGAAAAAAACAACTGGAGTCTCAAGCTAATAAAAATGTCTCAGAATGGGAAGCAGCAACTGAATGGCCCAAGGAGGGCTCAGGATTATCAGATTGGGTTTGTGACTGTGGAATATTTTGCACCCTAATCCAAAACCCAATGAAACAACCCACAATTCTTAGCAAATACAGACCAACAGCAAACCTCCTAGCAATATCAAACATACAAAACACTGTTATCTAACTACAAACTAAAGTTAAATCTATGCCCACAACCACCACAACTTGCTACAGGATGGCTCTCTCTTATGTAGGTCATGAAGAGAACTCAAAACACAAAAGGAGAGGGGGGTGCACGCCACCACACGTCCTCCCAAAGTAAAGACCCAAAACACATAAAGGTATGGTCGTTTCTACAATGCTTTTTTTAATCAGTGTTATGGTACAAATCACTGATACCTAAATTACCAAGATTCTAGTGTGGATAGGGGTAAGCCCAAGAGGAGAATAAAGGCCAATCTTAATGAAAGAGGAAGCTTTACTCACATATTGTGACATTCTTCATCATAGGCAACCTCTCCCTACCCTGTTAGGATAATACCACCAGGAAGGACTCAACCTCCTAGTAAACCCGATGGAGGGAGTTCTTAAATAAGATAATTTCCTAGACAAAACAGTGGGATCCAGATAAAGTTAAAAGTACCTAGAAGAACCGAGTTTTCACCTTTTTTAGTGATCTCTGGTGCATCCAAAAACAACTACACTGGAATGACAGCACAATGGCTCAGACCATCGTCTTATCACCAACATGTTTCTGCCCTATTCTAAGTAGCCTATATCGGTCGGGGGCATTTGTCAAGGCTAAGGATCCCTAAAGACTTAGACTAACAAATAGTCAATAGTAAAAAGTTAAAACCATGCACTAGAAGGACCAGAGTGAATCCTACCTGGTCTTAGTGCTAGAAAACCCTTACTAAGGGGATACCCGCCTTCCATTTTGCAGGTGAGGACAGATGATAGCAAGTATTCTTGTTACCATTTCAAAAATATTTTAATTAACATTTTTATTCAATACAACCATAAACATGTGTTGAGCCTTTCTTTTTTTACACTCTTTGGGCCACAAAATGTAGCCTTGAGACCAACCACAAGGGAAAGCTACACTCCAGCTGAAGAGCATACAGCTCCAGGTCAGAGTGCTTTAAAAAATATGGTAAACTCTCCTGAGATCATGTGTTCTATGACCCAGGAGACTTGCTACAACTTTTTTAACTGTTCCTAGAGGACTGAGGTGCTTGTGCCCTCGCCATACACAGCTAATTACCTCCAAAATGACATCACTCTTTACATGTTCTGTGATGCCATTGATAACAGCACTGCAACATCTGAAATGACATCCTTGAGGACAACACTGTGCATGGTGAGGGTGCTAGTTATGGTTACTTTAGGGCATAAGTTATACTTACAAAACTGGAGAATTTCGGTGGTTTTCTTAATTTAAAACGGTTTGTTTTAACTGACATTTTCACATCATTATTATACTATCTCTTTAACCTTTGCTTTTTTCAATATATATGTTTATATATATATCTATATATAAAGATATATCCATCTATATATAAATATAAATAAATAAATAAATATATATATATATATATATCACCAGCTGAGTTACTCCTTCCGGAGATGCTGGGCCCATGGAGGGGTGGCGCGATGACGGCGGAGAAAACCGGTTGCATCAATATAATCAAAGAACGGAGTCCCAATCACGCTTTCGGGTCTTGCAAAAAACCAACCAGTGCACCAAAGTCAAACAAGGGGGTTTATTCACATCATAAACCCTCCATAAACCCTCCATTGTTTCCTGTAGTAGGTTTGGTTCATTCTGACAGGCTTATTTTGCATGTAGAGCGCCGTGCCAAGCAAGTAGTGAAAGTTCAAACCTGCAGCCTCGCTCAGCTGGTGTAACATTTCTCCCCCAGCTGGCGATGGTGCTCCTCCCCACGGCCAGGCTGCCGTGTGTAAATCTGTAAACCAAAGTGCCTTGAAGCATCGGGAGGGCACTCGACGGAGTTCTGCCAACTGGCTGTGTAATAAGTCTTTTAATTTAAAATGGACATTTGAACTTACTTCAAGGTGCACTAACACTCGCATTTGAGACTGCATGTCCCATGGTGCATCAAACAAATACCGCACTGAGCACACGCCCACTGGGGGCTGAGATAAAAAGAAACCGGAAATACTGCAATGCGAGCCTCAGATGTCTTTTTTAGCCCATGGAGAAGGGGTTTGAATACCCTGAAACGCGTTGGCAGCAACAATTGAAAATAAAGCAGGAAGGCAAGCTGCATCGGATAGCCGCATGGCAGGGTGCTGTCGAGTGCCAGCCTAATGCTTCAGGGCACATTGGTTATATATACTCATACACGGCAGCCTGGCCGTGGGGACAGAGCACCATCGCCAGTTGGGTAAGAAATGAAAGCCAGCTGGGAGAGGCTGCAATTCTGTACTACAGGACTTTGAGCACAGCGCTCTATATGCAAATTTAGCATGCCGAACTGCTTCATCACCTACAAAGGATAAAATAAGTCTTTTAATTTAAAATGGACATTTGAACTTACTTCAAGGCGCACTAACACTCGCATTTGAGACTTCATGTCCCATGGTGCATCAAACAAATACCGCACTGAGCACACGCCCACTGGGGGCTGAGATACCAATAAAAAGAAACCGGAAATACTGCAATGCGAGCCTCAGATGTCTTTTTTATTCCATGAAGAAGGGGTTTGAATACCCTGAAACGCGTTGGCAGCAACAATTGAAAATAAAGCAGGAAGGCAAGCTGCATCGGATAGCCGCATGGCAGGGTGCTGTCGAGTGCCGTCCTAATGCTTCAGGGCACCTTGGTTTTATATATATACATATACATATATATATATATCAATCATTCCCACATCCAGATATATATATATATATATATATATATATATAGAGAGAGAGAGAGAGAGAGAGAGAGAGAGAGAGAGAGAGAGAGAGTGTGAGGCACAAGTTACTAACTTGTGTAACGATATATCTGTAAGAGACAGTAGTTAGTGACAGATTCCTTACCTTAGAATATCCCCAGGCGTCAGGCTGGATCCGGAAAGTTTTTGCGTAGCAGTACCCTTGCGCGTCGGTAGGCGGCGTCGTGCGGCTCCGCGTCCGTCGTCGTGATTGCCGGGATGACGTCGCGGGCAGTACTTAGACGCCGCCCCTGCGCGCTGACGTCAGTTCTGTACACGACTTTCCGCGCCAGGAACGCAGAGCCATGCAAGAAGCTGACATAGGTGTCTGAAAAATACTAGGGCCCTGAAAGGGATGTCCTTAACCCTTGAAATCAGTTCGCAGAACGGGGAGGATGGGTCGGGCGGTAGGAATCTGTCACTAACTACTGTCTCTTACAGATATATCGTTACACAAGTTAGTAACTTGTGCATCTGAAAGAGACACGTTAGTGACAGATTCCTTACCTTAGAATAGATACCCCAGCAATACCAACCCCGGTGGTGGGTCTGCGAACAAAGATCAGACAAGGAAGTCCCGGAGGACAGAACAGCCAAAGAAGCCGTCCCTCCGGACCTGGCTGTCAAGGCAGTAATGCTTGGTAAACGTGTGCAGCGAGGCCCACGTAGCTGCCTGACATATATTTTGCAGCGGAACACCGCGGCCTAAAGCCGTGGTAGCAGCCGTTGACCTGGTGGAATGGGCCCGCAGCCCAACAGGAGGCTCCTTCTTAGCCAAAGAATAGCAGGCTTTGATACACAAGGTGACCCAGCGGGAGATGGTTCTCTTGTGCACCGCCCGACCTTTTTTGGCGCCCACGTAGCCAACAAAGAGCTGGTCATCCACCCGGAAGTGTTGTGTGCGGGTGATATAAAAGGAAAGCGCACATTTTGGGTCCAGACGGTGGAGCCTCTCTTCCTCTCTGGAAGGATGCGGAGGCGGAAAGAAGGTGGGCAAAGTGATGGTCTGCCCAATGTGGAAGGCAGTAACCACCTTTGGCAAGAAGGACGGACGCGTCCTAAGAACAACCTTGTCTGGATGGACAGACAGAAAGGGAGGTTTGCATGATAGAGCCTGGAGCTCACTCACCCGCCGAGCGGAGGTGATGGCCACCAGAAAGGCTGTCTTCAAAGTAAGAAGACGAAGAGGACAGTTATGTAGAGGCTCAAAGGGAGCGCACATTAAAAGGTAAGAACCAAGTTTAAGTCCCACTGAGGCATGACAAACGGAACAGGAGGGAAGAGGTGTGTAATGCCTTTTAGAAACCTGTTAACAACAGGGGACTTAAAAAGAGAGGGCTGATCAGGGAGCCTGAGGAAGGCCGATATTGCACAAAGATAGCCCTTGATGGAACCCAGGGCAGAACCCTGTTGGGCCAGAGAAAGAAGGAACAGAAGAACCTCAGAAAGAGGGGCAGAGAGGGGATTCACAGCCTTTGCTGTGCACCATGCCACAAACTTTTTCCACCTCCAGGCGTATACCACCTTAGTGGAGGGACGCCTGGCTGCCAGAATCACATCACAAACTTCGGGAGGCAAGTCGAAAGGAATCAACTGCCGCCGCTCAATCTCCACGCAAGCAGGTGGAGACTGGACAGGTTCGGGTGGAGGACCGTCCCCTGCTGCTGCGACAGAAGATCCTCCCAAAGAGGCAGACGGATCGGGGATCGACGCTCATACTGAGTAGCTCGGGATACCAAACTCTTCGAGCCCAGTCCGGAGCCACAAGGATGACTTGGGCCCGGTCGCGCCGAATCTTCTTCAACACTCTGGGTAGAAGTGGTATAGGCGGAAAAGCGTACAACAGACCGCAACTCCACTCGCAACGAAAAGCATCGCCGAGCGAGTGCCACCTTGGAAATTCCAACGCGCAGAACTGATGACATTGCGCGTTCTCTTCGGTGGCGAATAGATCTAACCAAGACTCTCCCCACTGTAGAAAGAGTCCTTGCGCCACTTCCGAGTGAAGACGCCATTCGTGATCCATCATGCACCTGCGGCTGAGTTCGTCCGCCCTGGCGTTCAGGGAACCTGCCAGGTGTTGAACCATCAGGAATATGCCCTGATGTTCCAGCCATGTCCAGAGGCGCAGAGCCTCCTGACATAGGGTCCACGACCCCACCCCGCCTTGTTTGTTGCAGTACCACATGGCGGTGGTGTTGTCTGTGAACACCTGCACTACCTTCCCTTTGACAGAGGGAAGGAATGCCTTGAGTGCAAGTCGGATCGCCCGGAGCTCCAGAAGGTTGATATGGAGCCGGGACTCCGCCGGAGACCAGAGGCCTCTGATCTCCGCCTCTCCCATGTGACCGCCCCATCCCAGAAGGGACGTGTCCGTCACGACTGTGTGCTTTGGCTGGGGAAGGGAGAGGGATCTGCCCATGACCCATTGCCGGTTCGAGAGCCACCACTGCAACTGTTTTGCAGTCCACTCCGAGATCTGGACGTGATCGGACAGGTTGCCCTGGTGCTGCGCCCACTGGAACTTCAGGTCCCACTGCAGAGCCCGCATATGCCATCTGGCATGATCGACCAGCAGGATGCAGGAGGCCATGAGGCCCAGCAGCCTCAGGGTCATCCATACCGAAACCCAGGATAGAGGCTGAAAGATCGGAATCATAGCCTGAATATCCCAGACTCGCCGTTCGGGAGGATAGGCTCGAAACTGCGTCGTGTCCAGAACTGCTCAGATGAAAAGGAGCTGTGGAGAAGGAATCAGGTGCGACTTCGGCACATTGATGGAGAACCCCAGCGAGTGCAGGAGTTCGGCCGTAGTCGGGAGGTGGGAGACGACTGCCTGGGACGAGCCCGCCTTCAGCAGCCAGTCGTCGAGGTAGGGGAAGACTGGAACCCCTGCCCGGCGCAGATGAGCTGCGACCACCGCCATCACTTTCGTGAACACCCGAGGGGCACTTGTGAGGCCAAAGGGGAGCACGGTGAATTGAAAATGCTCGAGGCCCACCATGAACCGCAGGTAACGCCGGTGGGCCGGCAGGACGGGGATGTGGAAATAAGCGTCCTGCAAGTCCAATGCTACCATCCAGTCTCCAGGGTCTAGGGCAGTCAAGACCTGAGCTAAGGTGAGCATCTTGAACTTCTCCTTCCGGAGGAAGCGATTGACGTTCCGGAGGTCCAAGATAGGACGCATGTCCTCCTTGTCCTTTTTGGGCACCAGAAAGTAGTGGGAGTAGCAACCACGTCCTACTTCTGGGGTCGGAACATGCTCGATGGCCCTCTTGGCCAAGAGGGCCGTGACTTCCTTTTGAAGAAGCACCAAGTGATCCCCTGACATGCGGTGGAATTGAGGTGGCATGGCTGGGGGGGTGGTCTCTAAGGGGAGGGAGTAGCCCCTTTGGACAATGTCCAAAACCCACCTGTCCGAGGTGATGGCACGCCAGTGGTGAAGGTGATGGCGGACCCTGCCCCTTACTGGCGTGCTGTGCACCTGAAAGGAAGGACTAGGAGGGCTTGGAGGCTGCGGACGGGGTTGGTGGCCTGACCCGCACGCTGGTTGCCTGACCCGCCACGGCGGGAGCCACATGCTCGGCCACGCGAAGACGCTTGCTGCGCGGGCCGGTAGCTGGGCAGCGGACGTGACTGGGCGCCCCTTCCGTGGCCACGAAAGGGGCGAAAAGCAGAGGTTAGCGGAGGGCGCATAGCAGAAAGGCCCAGGGACTTGGCAGTAGCCCGTGAGTCCTTAAAACGCTCCAGCGCATGGTCTGCTTTGGTACGAAAAAGACCGACTCCATCAAAGGGCATGTCCATGAGTGTGTTTTGGACATCACCCGAGAAACCAGTTGTCCTCAGCCAGGCGTGGCGACGCAGCGCCACTGTCGTTGCAAGCGATCTGCCCAGCGAGTCGGCGGTATCAAGGCCACAACGGATGGTGTACTTTGCCGCATCCCTTCCTTCCGCAATGGTGCGGGAAAGCAGTGTCTGGACCTCCTCAGGACACTGGGGCAAAACGAGCGCCACCGAATCCCACAGAGAGTGGGAGTATCGGCCCAAAAGGCAAGCGGTGTTGACGGACCGCAAGCCAGCACTGGCGGAAGAAAAGGCCTTCTTCCCAAATTGATCCAGGCGTTTGGATTCCCTATCCAGAGGGGCGGTAGGGAAGGCCGTTTGGGAGGCAGAGGCTTGGACAACCAAGCTCTCGGGGGTGGGATGTTGAGAGAGAAACAAGGGGTCGCCCGGAGCAGGGCGATGGCGTCGGGCCACGTTCCTATCCACAGGAGCCCCTGTGGCGGGCTTGGACCAGGTGCCCAAAAGAACGTCAGAAAGTGCATTATTAAACGGCAGTAATGGCTCCGAGGAGGCAGCTGCCGGCTGAAGCACTTCCGTCAGGAGGTTAGTCCTGACAGCCACTGTAGGCAATTGGAGGTGTAAGGCTCCAGCAGCTCTACGCAACACCGTTGCGAAATTTGCTCCCTCCTCCGTAGCCAGGGAAGGAGGAGACAGCATGCCAGTGTCAGGGGAAGTGTCCAGACCACTGGCATCCCCAAGTTCCTCTGCCCAGTCCTGATCATAGTCACACTGCTGTGTGAGAGGGTCATCCGACCCCTCCCAGCTCTCCTGGTCCTCCTCCGGTTGAAAATAAGGAGGAGGAGGGACGTCCGGGACCCAAGGTCTCATGGGCGCGGAGCCGGCGTCGGGCGACGTCGGTCCGACGCCGCGTCCGGAGAGATCCGGGGAACGACGCCGCCCGGAGCCCCGGGCGGCGTCAGGAACGGCACCGGGGACATCGGCGTCGGCGGAGGCGTGGTTAGGTCAACCGGCGTCGATGTGGGTTGCGGTACCACCGGAGCCGGGATCGAGGCCGGGAGCGAGGCTGGTGGGACAGGCGGCGCTGGGACCGGAGTCGTCGGCGGCGCCGAGGCAATGCCATTAGGGCCCGCGGGGCCCGAAAGTGCACCGGAGGGGCCTTGAGGCCCGAAGAGGCGGGCCATGGCCGACAGGAATTCCTGTATCTCGGCCGGAGTCGCCCCCGAACCCGGGAAGGACGGGTAATGCGGGGGCGGCTCCACAGGCACATCCGGAGCCGCGGGGACGGTGCCGACAGGGGCCTCAGCCTCAGCCGAGTCGCGAGACCGGCGAGGCGAAGTCTTAGAGCGATGGTGCTTCTTAGACTTTTTGTGCTTCGACTTACCCGAGGAGTGCGAAGACTTGGACTCCGATGACCGGCGAGGACTCCGCGACCGGCCCCTCGACCTCTCGCGTGACCGGGGCTTGGTGCGGCTCGGAGCCGACTGCCGGACCTCGAGGAGCTTTCGAGACCGCTCTCGCAAAGCCTTCGGGTGCAAGGCCCGGCAGTCGGAACACGACTTCGTGTCGTGGTCGCGGCCGAGACAGTAGAGACACTCTAAGTGCGGGTCTGTGATCGACATCATTCGACCAGAGGCGTCGCATGGCTTGAAGCCGGGCATCCCTACTGACACTGTGGAGCCGAGATGACTCGAAGAAAACAGTGAAAAATCACCAAAAAGTTAGTCAAAAAATGACTAGGGCACTGCTCTTCCCGGATCTGCGCTTACTGGCGCGGAAAAAAGAAGAACTGACGGCAGCGCGCAGGGGCGGCGTCTAAGTACTGTCCGCGACGTCATCCCGGCGATCACGACGACGGACGCGGAGCCGCACGACGCCGCCTACCGACGTGCAAGGGTACTGCTACGCAAAAACTTTCCCGATCCAGCCTGACGCCTGGGGATATTCTAAGGTAAGGAATCTGTCACTAACGTGTCTCTTTCAGATATTGAAATTAACACAAATATGGCCAAAAAACTACTTTATTTAGATTAACTTAACTGTACTAAAACACACATTCACATGTTTATTACTTCAAACTGGAGTTTATTAACACAGTACAGTAACACTGACATGAGAAAAATAGTGTTTATTGCCTCACACATTGCATGCAACAATTCTTTTACACCAGGAAACAACGTTCCTAATATTCAGGAGGGATCTTCGATGGGATTTTACCTTACTGCGGAAATGTAGCCCCTTGCATCCTAACTTCAGTTAAATAGCTTTTGTTAAAACAAATACATAAATGCCACGGCATACGCCATATATGGAGATGTGCAGCGTATAGTGTTTTTTACCATTATTGAGGGGCATCATGACCCACCTGAGGCTTAACCTCACCTGAGCCATGGCCCCACCGTACACTCAGCAATGGTTATAAATAGCATATTGCACTCTGTGCATATAGCTTACTAGGGGGGGGGGGGGGTGTGTGTGTGTGTGTGTGTGTGTGTGTGTGTGTGTGTGTGTGTGTGTGTGTGTGTGTGTGTGTGTGTGTGTGTGTGTGTGTGTGTGTGTGTGTGTGTGTGTGTGTGTGTAAACGTAGTAGACTGTAAACAAACAACACTTAAAATTAAGTCACTGGGCTTATGAATGATGACGCAGAACAAAAAAAATGTTTAATGTTCAGTTTAAAATGATATTGCCTATCCATGAGTTATAAATCAGTCACATATACAACTGACCAACCCTCTAAGTTACACTTCCTGGTAACATACATGTTCACACTTTGTGGGTGACCACCACACATACCCATAAAATAAATGTTCTTCTTAAAACTGTACTACATATTTAATGCTCTAGAAATGTCCTGGTGTGTAGAGAAAACCAATGACCTACGCTCAGATGTGCTTTTTTGACCAAGAACTTCGACTACATCGTTAAACAGGAGCCTTTATCAGGATGCCATAGCAAAACATGAAAATAAATTGACACTGAGGAAATGAAAGGGCAATAAATGGTGAAGGGTCAACATTCACAATGCAGGAAATGGGTCTGCCTCTTCTCTAATCTCCTGGGCAGTGCAGCTCTTTAACTTCACACTCAGAAGGGTTGGTGGAAGTGTCTTTGGCAGCCTGAGAGAAGGGGAAGGGGTCAAGTGGGTGGGGGAGGGGATGGAGGAGGGAAATGGGAAAATATACCTTACTAAACTTTGCATCCCTCTGCAGTGGATCTGCAAGGGGAGGGTGAACAGTGCAGGCATGCCACATGTGGACTTCTTGCTATGTAAGTGGAAGGATACATTTTTTAGCTCAAATTGGCAACACGTGCGCTATGCCTAGCCACATGCGGACAGCCATTTTCTGTTACCCTCAGGCTTCACCTCAGTCCCTATGCGGTAGCACTGAGGTGAATCCTAGTAAAGGGGAATTTCTCCTCCCCCCTCGACCTTAAAGGGACAGCAACGTCTTTCTAAGAATAGTGGATAGGCGTTGCCCACTAGCGTTAACCCACCTGCCCCCCTCAACTCCTGCTCCACCCCCCCCCACAATTGTGCCCTCTCAGTGCTTTTTACCCAGATGGCCATTTTCAGCAGCGCAGGTAGTATCGTAGAATGGGAATAGCTACCACAAAACAGAAAACAGTTCAAGAACAAGGGTATCCGGCAACTAAACAATGCAAGATGTTTTTCTAATCTTTAACAGAACTGTGTCGAATCGATTAAAAAAACAACTGTGCTGTTTCTATATGCACACATCTGTAATCTGGCCAAAATACTGAGAGGGCCTCCGCCAAAGCACTATGGGTGAATGAACCACTGTGAATGGCTCGGCAATACTGAGGGTTTGTTTGAAAACAAGAACTTCTAAGAAATTGAAACATCATGAGCTGAGGTTCACTCTTTACAATGAAGAGCTGGTATTGATGTAGATGGATGTTGGGAAGGTTCCGCCTTGGCTCATGACTTGTTCAAAAGCTGTGTTACGTGTATCGCTATGCGAGCTGATAAATGTGCACATATCCCTCAACTGAGTCAAACCCACAGTACTGACTGCAAACTTCATTGAAAGAGTGAATGGTTGGAGACCTGACATACAGAACTTTGGAAGCGGGAACCTGAATTTGAATTCCGGTCTCGGCATTTGACTAACAATCATGCGATTCGTGGCATATCGCTTAATTGCCATGTGGCTGCCAAAACAATGTGAATATGTGAAACGCAATATTTGGTATGCAAAATATAATATAAGTGTGTAATTCAGAGGTGTATCCCCGCTTGATGTACATACATGATATTGTAGCCTCCCCTCAATAATGTAAAGCTCTCTGTTGGTCACCCGCTAGGTTCGCACTATACAAATATCAAAACATGCATGAACACATATTCTAGATATGCACATCCACTAAGTGCACTAACATTTGAGTAAGGACATATGGTGCACCCTTTTTACCTTCTTTTGATTAAGATCATATTAATTGTGTTATGGCCAAATGCCTTCTTCAAGGCTTTCGGGACTATCTTTCATCTCAAAGGCTTTGTCTCATTTGGGATATATTGGATGTTGGGTGACCTCAGCTAACTCCAAGCTTAGGAAATGGTTTGTGGTTCTTCATCATCCTACTGTGTGATGCACCATCCAGCAACCTGTCATTTTTAGGTCTCACTTGAGACAATGCATGCTTAGGTCTCGTCTGAGACAGCACATTTTCTTAGCTTACAGTGGGCTTAGATTCCACCCATTGATTACCATTGGTTGGCTTCATCGTCACTCTCATTTGCTTGGTTCTGGTTCGTCCACGTGTGTGAGCCTTATTTCCTCTTCTTGTGTTCAGCTCTCCTGTGGAGCATGGCCTATGTACTAGTGCCCTTCCACTGCTCACATTTTTGTTGATACCCTCCATGAGAGTGGATGTGTTCCATCTGTCTACTGTGTGTGCTTCTCCACTCACCCCTCCTACCCTCTACGCTCCATGTTCTCTCCCAAATGCAGAATCAGGGCTGACATTGTGTGTGATTATTACTTATTTCCGAGCCAGAGCTGACAACTTGTGTGATCCTCACTCCAGATACATCGCTGACATGTTGTCTAATCCTTCCTCATTTACACTAGAATTGGTGAAGACACACGTATTACCCAAATAACTTTCGACCAGATCAAAAAGAGTCAGAACCCTTGTAGTTCAGGGCCCTAAACTAGGTTTCCGCCCACCGCACAAGCTCCCATGGAGAAATGGGAGTTTCCAACCGCACTATGTGCGGTCGGATCGTAATTCAGTGTGTGGAACCGCCGACCAATGGTTGGGCGGTTCATCCACCGAAACGGTGTCGGTCGGAGGCAACTACAACCGACATCGCAATCAGGCCCAGAATCTCCCCATGCCTACAAAAAATGTGTCCTTTACTGATGCTCATGAAAAGCGCTCCAATTCCTTTGGCTTGAGTTCGCGCTATAAGCGCCAGTGTTGACGATTAAGTGCTGGTGCCGAGCACCGGAAACCACCAGCACAAATTAAGCACTGGAGACACTGCATCACATAGCACCACCCTTGGACCTCAACTTCAAAGTCATCGCTCTACTCTCCCCAATGCCAGTGAATCTAATAAACTCTTCAGATGAAGAGTCAAGTGACGGAAAAAGACATGCAACACTTTATAGCACTAATCTCTCCTGGGAAGTAAAAGCTGACCCACCTGTGAAAGCGCCTGGATACCCTCTTGGGTGATTACCATGCTATACAAATAGATAGAACACAACAACATTATAAAATAACATATCATAATAATAATAATAATACACAAAGCAAGCAGATTTTGACAAATATTTTACTCCATTCAGTGCTTATAGTATGCCAGTGGTTGCAGGTGGTGAGCACTGCCGCACATTTTTGTGGGCCGGGGCTTATTTTTCGTCATCAGACTTTGGCCCAAAGCAAGCGAGAGAACGGTGGTAAAGGAAGAAGCGAATGATAAGAAAACGGTACCGAGAGAGAAAGTGGAGAGGAAAAATGACCCACAAGATAGAGGTAGAGTGGCAGAAAGTGAGGGGTGGTGGAAGAAAGAGCCATGAGGTGGAATGAAGATTAGGTAGCCTACACGTAATCACTGTTGGCCTATAATTTGTTCACCCCAGAATGCAATACACTGCAGATGTTGCTACAAACGCATGTGGGGCAGTCTAGCTGTCCATCACTGGTCCTGAGAAGACTGAATTAACCTGCCTAAGGTCAACAGAAAGGGGAACAACAATGTATATACGAATTTATGTGTGTGTTTAAATATATGTGTAAGTTGGTCTGTGTTCACGCGTGCATGTGTGAGTATACAGAGAGCTTTGACTAAAGTGTGCCAAATAGTCTATTTTTTTTAAAACAACATGCTTCTAATTGCAGAAAAGGATCCAGATGACACATACTGTCGTGTGTGGTCATCTGTTTACATCGAAGCTGAATTAAACTAGTTAATTCATTCTCACAATTATGTAAAAAGACAAACTGTACATCAAATAACGACAACTTCAGGTCCGTCTCATACCCTCATTTAAAATTTCTTTTTTTTTAAAAACCTATGAAGAAATTATTAAAATTAAGTGATTTGCTTTGATATTTCGAATGTGAGTGGGACATTATTTCTAAATATGTATACATTGAGCACCAATTCCTTTGCTAAAATACAAATACAGTACAAATAATGGTTCATGTAAAACCATAAATGCTGCTGCACAAGATGATAGTTTTTATCTATTTTAATTTTTTTTAACTTGCTTTTTTCTCCTCCAAAGTCACACCGACTTTGCTTGGTTACGGCCTAGTTTGTCAGCATGCATTGAGGGGTGGGGGATCACAAAGGTCTTTCATCACCTCGCATGACTTAAGTGCGCTACAAACAAAAATTATATGAGATTCAAAATTTACATACAGATCCAGAGAATCTAGTTTAGATGAATTTTGATCCGTGCAGAAATGCATTTTAGGGGCAAGAAAGGCAGCATTACCGGGTTGCTGCTATGGAAAGTGCAGTAAACATTCACAAACCTTTAGGCTGGTGGGTATTTGCAAACATGTTGAAGGTAGATGCCCACCCTGAAAACATGCAAACTACTCCAGCATAAATTACTTTTCGAGGTAAGAAAGGGAAAGAAATACTAATTTCACAAGAATGTAGAGGAAGGGCTTCTTCAGAATTGTGCTTAATTTGTGCTGGTGTTTGCCAGTGCTCAGAACCGGCACCTATTTCTAAACACCTGCACATATTAATCAGTCTACCACATGGTGGCGCTGCCTACCGTATTTCTTTAGCAGAGCACATTAGAAGAACATTAAACACATCAACATACTTTTGAAATATGATAGAACTAGCACATCCCGTCCATCCATACTGATAAAGCTGGCCTGGACTAGTCTGAAATGTCACAAATGTAAAAGCGTGGTGGTTAGAAAGCTAATTCTGGCCCTGGTAATCTGCAGCAGGAGCTGTGGGTGGTGCTAGCTGCAGTGCATTCCTGCAAAATACCTTGGGTCCTGGCACCTATAATATTAAAAATTATGCACAGCTACAGAGAGAAAATAATTTCCCCATGGAGACAATATTGAAGGAAACTTCGCAAAAGTCAATTTCCACATGATTTACTCATGTAAATTTTCCACCTAGCAGAAAATACGAGTACATTTTGGGGAGTAAAAGTACTCCCGGAAATGTACGACTACTGACATGTCCAGTAATACTGCTACAATTCTTTATGATTGCTCAAGAAGTCAGAAATGCCTTGCAAATGTAGAAGGAAACTTACAGGAGTCAATTTCAGACTTTTTAGAATAGGGTGCTTTTGAGACTGGAGTTCGGGCAACCATATCCTGGGGCGTAACGCCCTAGGTAGCCAAGGTATGCCCAAGCATGAGTGCCTTGCTCACTGTACCACTGGAACCAAGTTGCACCCAACTGAAAAGGCCCAATCAAGCTGAAACCAGTCTTGCGTTGGTTCTGTTCCTGTTCAGAGAGGATCTGGCTTGGCAGGTCGGTCTGGAGTGTTCCTGTCAGAGCAGGACAAATACTGATTTCCATATGGCTGGGTCTAATTTGAGGCGGCATGGTGGGTTGGAATGATATCCCGCGTGATTGCCAGTGGTTAGAAAAATTGCAAGCATTCCTACCATCTCCTTTGTGGCTGTGATGTCATCAAGTGTAGACCAAGTAACTTGGCTTATAGATGTAAAGCATACAAATGAAAAACAAGAACTGGGAATACTATTGCATACTGCTGGTGAAAAACAAAAAAGCAACTTTTGTACTTGCTCGCCACACACACACACTGCATAGAAGTAAACGTGTCTTGGACGTGTGTTCAGTGGACCATCCTCTCGGGCAATACTGGTCTGGATAAGGATGTGTGTCACAGTTTGTGGTGCCCTGAACGAGAGGTTTTAATCCAACATACGAGTGCCTTGCATGCTCTCAGTGGGGACCCAGCACATCCTCTTTGAACAAGACCTCTTGAAAGCCGTCGCCTAGGCAGCGGCAGGGCGCCCTCCTGCACCATGTGTGCGCTTTTTGAAAACCGAACAAAAGCGACCTTGCACAATAAGGTTCCAGCCGCGCTCCCGTTCATGGATCACGTGCTCTACCGCAGCGCGTGCTGCAACAAGAAGGCCAGGCCAGTCGGCCGTTCACGCCCATCTGGGCCCGGTCAGTATGCGACTCTCTCGCAATGGAGCACGCTGCGCTCGCGCGGTTTTCCTCCTCACACTACCCTCCCCCCACCTCCTTTTCCACCAGCGGACGGATTCCGCAGTGGTCTTTTAGCAGCATCACATCCATTGCACACATCCTGTTCCGGTCACGTCAGACCACAGCAACATTGCCGGTGCTAAATTTGTTTAAAAAAAAAAAAAGTTGGGGGGGCGGTTCTACCGAATGACGGGGTGCCCAATACCTCGACTCACTAGTTTTGATTCCATCGCATGCTCTTTCTTCCACAACCCTAAATTTCTTGTCTCCTTACCTCACACGTGCAGGTTTTTACAAATAACTTGCACATACACACACACACACACACACACATGGCTGCCACCCAACTGCAACCATCTGGTGCAAGCACCACCAGCCTGCTCTGAAGCAATAAAATGCCAAGCCAACCTTGCGGTACCCGGAGCGAACACGTATGCCCTGTTACATTCCCAGGACTGTTGGTGCGGCACAGAGGTCTCGCAGCCGGGCTTGGATTGACATTAAAAAAACATAAAAATAAAAAGTTTTATATAACGCTTCTCATACCGCAGAATTTGTTCTTTCTAAGTAAAACAATCAAGAGGCGGACGTTATTACCCAAATTGATGGCACTTAATCTAAAAGAAGGTAAAAGGAGGAAGTACTAGACGCCTGCGGCTCTTGCTTAACCGACTGAGCTGCCATGCTACAGTAGCTAGCATTTGTTACAGGATACACACGAACATTTCCACCGCGGTAGACATTTCGCCCTCTCTCCGTCAGGGTGAAAGCGGGAAAACCACGACACGCGGATGAAGAAGCCGAAAAAAAAAGTGTTATAAGGTAAGTCTGCAAAGTGAACCAGGCGGTGGATGTGTAGTTATTTCTGGCACTCTGTGTAATGGAACGAAGAAGTAAATGTCACGGTTTGAGAAACTCCAAAAGCAGGTGAAACCCTCCCTGGGAGCCAAGGAACACAACAGCCGGCGTGGAAATCTCCATGAGGGCACAGTGTGGCGTTTGTGCGGATTTGTTTCTGCTCACAGAACAGATTCGAATCCAGAAATATGGGCAGAGGAATATCACCGCCTCTCCCAACTAAAGAGGCAGGAAACGGTTACAGAAAATAAAAATTGTGATTTATTCAGCAAAGAAGCGCTTAAAACAGGCCCCGGATTTCCCCGGACAGTCTCGGTTTTTAGAGGACTGTCCCCGCGTCCCGATGCTTTTCCTAATTTTCAACAAGTGTTCCGGTTTTTGGGACAAAGATAAAGTATTTCTGCAGAGCAGAAATTAAACGATGGTCTCCTTTCAAGAGACACCTCTTAAAGTGAAGATGTATCATCTGTTTCTTTCAGACAGCACAGGAGGCAGTCGGCTGCCTTGAGAGAACAAAGACAAAGTGGGAAGGAAGGGGGCTCAGGAGGTCCTCCTACCACAGCTAATGTTATATAACGTAGCCTTGTAAATACATGTGAAAATAAATATATATATAGATATATATAGATATAGATATATACAATTACATGTCTGTGCAAAAACCGTGACAGGCCAGACATAAAAGTAACACAAAAGATTTAAGTCCTACTTTTATGTCGGAGCTGTCCCGGTTTTTGCTTCTCGAATCTGGTCACTCTAGCCCATGGGTACTCATAGTACGGCCCACGGGCCGCCAGCGGGCCCGGCAAGCCTTCCTTGGCGGCCCGCGGACCTTGCAAACATCGTACCTGTGTTTTTTTGGCTTTTTTAACAGTGTCAGCAAACACCGCCAGTTGCAGCAGCGCAGACTCCAAGAGACTCTGCTCTATGGGGGCCGGGCGATTCCAGCGATAGAGTGGAGCTGCAGGGGCGCTAAGAAGAGGTGAAATACAACAAAGCCTCATTAACAAGTAAATGGTCTTTTAAAGACCTGTGAAGTACTCGGGTGCGGCTGTGTGTGCGCCAGGGAAGCTGTCTCAGTCCGGGCGCACACACAGCTCTTACCAAGCCTGCGAAAGGTATTCAAGTGTTGTACGGGCACATTAAGTGATCTTATTTCGCCTTCTGTGCGAACTAGGAAATTTGCGCGCAAGTGGTCGAAACTCCCCTTAGAGGCATGGATAGATAATTTAAACAATACCATCCCATCACCTCATTTAAACCCTAACGTGGCTAATGAGAATTTTAATAACTGGCTTGAGTTTTCACTCAACCGTATCCTCCCCAAAGTAGCGATTCCAGAAAAGGCTGGAGGAAAAATAATCCCTGGTACTCACATAAACTAAGGGAACTGAAACAGCAATGTAAGAAATTGGAAAGAAGCTGGAGAAAGGACTTTTCTATATCTAGGAAAGTCATATATAGAGAAGCTATCAGAACTTACAAAACTGAAGTAAAAATTCCCAAGCCCTCTACTTTCAAGAAAAAAATTACAAGAGCGGCAAATTCACCGCGAGAAATATTTAAAATCGCTAAAGCTCTCCTTACACCTCCGGCTCCTCCTATTGCTTTGGATAAAGCCCAATTGCGATGCAATCAAATAGCGGATTTTTTCTTTGAGAAAATTCAAGCTATATATAAATCGTTCCCTTTAATTGTAGACCAACATTCTTCTTTATCAGGAAATGTAGCCACTTCGGAAGGTCAAACCTTGTTGGAGGATTTCCCGCCGTTAGATCTTCCTACCCTGCTAGGGCTTCTAAGAGATTTAAAATCAGGCTCGCCCTTAGATCCCGCCCCGCCCGCTATCCTTCATCAGATTTGTGAGGTCGTCTCACCAGTTATTCTTGAGGTGATTAATATCGCTCTTAAATCGGGTATAGTGCCGTCTTCTTGGAAACATGCTAGGGTCAAAGCACTTTTGAAGAAGCCCAACCTCGACCCTGAAGACTGGGCCAACTATCGACCCATCTCTTTACTACCCGGACTAAGTAAACTTGCAGAGAAATATACGAACTCTATCTTATCAACTTTTTTAGAAAACAATAATCGTCTCCACCCTACCCAAACTGGCTTTAGACCTCGACAGGGCACGGAAGCTGCCCTCATTGCCGTGGTGGAAGAAACTAGGAAGATTCTTGATGCCGGAGGCTGCGCTGCTTTGATTTTATTAGATCTTAGCGCAGCCTTCGACACGGTAAACCATCATTTGATGATTCAAAGACTTAGGGAAGCTGGAGTGGCCGGATTAGCTCTAAAATGGCTACAATCCTTCCTTCAAAATAGGGTCTTTACAGTCTTTGAAGAAGAATCCTCCTCTAAACAAATATCTTTGACATGTGGGGTTCCTCAGGGCTCTTCCCTTAGCCCCACCATGTTTAACATATATCTGCGGTCATTAGCAGAAACAGTATACCCTTTTGGTATACAGATTGTCACATACGCTGACGATACTCAACTGATTGTTTCTCTGACTCAACAATTCCAACAAGGCCACAATCTAGCTGCCTGCCTTGAGAAGGTTTTTATTGGATGAACAACTCATTTTTAAAACTCAATGGAGCAAAGACTGAACTTATGCTGTTGGGGAAGTCTGCCCCCTAAACATTGATTCCTTTTGGCCCAGCTGCCTAGGCCCTCCTCCTGTTCCTAAGCGGCAAATTAAAAGCCTAGGAGTTTGGCTTGATTCAAATCTAAACTTCAATGAACAATCACGTAAAGTAGCGGCGTGTTGCTACGGCCTTTTAAGAATGGTTCGGAGGATTCTTCCTTTACTACCTTTCATTGCCAGACGACTGCTGGTCCAAGCTCTCATCCTCTCACGGCTGGACTATGCTAATGCTATCTATTTGGGAGCCCCGCAATCTACTACTAAAAGACTTCAAACAGTGCAGAACTGTGCGGCGCGCATGCTGCTAAATATTTCGAGATGCATCTCGGCTAAACCCGCTCTCACCTCTCTGCACTGGCTTCCGGTCTGTCGGAGAATTCAATTCAAGGCTATGTGCATCGTACACAAAGCACTTTCTGAGAACGGCTCCCTTTTGATTCGCTCATGGATTCAACCCTACTGTCCTAACAGACCCCTGAGATCGGCGAATAAAGGCCTTATTGTAGTCCCCAAAATTAAACGCTCCCGGAGTGGAGGCCGACTGTTTACATACAATGCCGCCAGACTATGGAATAGTCTTCCCCTCCACCTACGGTCTGAACCTAACCACTTTAAGTTCAGGAAACTTTTGAAAACCTCTCTTTTTCTTTGATTGTCTTACAGCATTACTGATGTCGCAGCGCTGGGATGCCTTCGGGTAACCATGCGCTCTAGAAATGTTACTTCATTCATTCATTCATTAAGTTGTAACATACTGTACAAAGTCTTCAGGAACTAACCAATTCAGAGGTAGAGATCAAATGGGACGAATAGTCAACATATTAGCATTAAGCAAGATTATCAAGATCGGTCAATTAAAGCATGTACCAGTGATGTGACACATCAGAGTTTAAATATTCAATGTGAATGAAAGTTACAAGAACAGGAGGTGAAGGTCAGAGGGATAAAAAGCAAAAGCGTTGCTACGGACAACAGGGCAGACAAGTAGTGAGGTAAAGGAGTCTTTTAAACCACTGCAGAGAGAATTAGACAGAAAAAAGATATAGGATGGGCCAAATTAAGTTATTTTGAATTTTTGCAAAGCAATACGAGTCTCACTTCGGTTACTTGAGAGCACTAGATGAGATACAGAGTGGAGAAGTTGGAGTACAGTAAGTGAGAGGAGGGTCACAGTCCGGCAGTCTTCTGTCACTGTGTTGAATTTAGTTAAACAGGTACTGGAACAACTCTATTTTCAGCATCTTGACTCCCAGATACCTGCCTTCACGTTTGTGCAAGGCCTGTTGGGGAGATAAGGCTTTCTGTCGCTGCGCATAGATTTCTCTTGGGCACTTGGTGAGCAGTGAGCTCAGAGGTATCATTCAGAGTTCTTGGTACCACCGACAAGGCCAAGTATAGCAAAGGTCCCGGTCACCTCTGAGCTCACTGCTCACAAAGTGCCCAAGAGAAATCTATGCGTAGCAACAGAAAGCCTTATCTCCCAACAGGCCTTGCACAAACGTGAAGGCAGGTATCTGGGAGAGACAGAGACGGACAGAGATGGAGACAGACAGGGACAGACAGAGACAGATAGAGGCAGAGACAGGGACAGGGGCAGACAGATAGAATCAGAGACAGACAGAGACGGAGAGGGAGACAGAGGGAGGGGGACAGATAGAGGGAGACAGCGAGACACAGAGAGAGACAGATATAGAGGCAGAGACAGACAGAGACAGATAGAGGCAGAGACAGATAGAGGCAGAGACAGATAGAGGCAGAGACAGACAGAGGCAGAGACAGACAGAGACAGACAGAGATAGAGACAGACAGAGATAGAGACAGACAGAGATAGAGACAGACAGAGATAGAGACAGACAAGAGACAGATAGAGGCAGGGACAGGGGCAGACAGATAGAGGCAGAGACAGAGAGACGGAGAGGGAGACAGATAGAGGGAGACAGAGAGAGAGACAGAGATAGAGGCAGGGACAGATAGAGGCAGAGACAGACATTTAGAGGCAGAGACAGACAGATAGAGGCAGGGACAGGGGCAAACAGATAAAGGCAGAGACAGAGAGACGGAGAGGGAGACAGAGGGAGGAGGGCGACAGAGTGAGACAGACAGAGGGAGGAGGGCGACAGAGTGAGACAGACAGAGGGAGTGAGACAGACAGAGGGAGACAGACAGAGGGAGACAGAGGAAGGGAGACGGAGGGAGAGAGAGGAAGGGAGAGGGAGGGAGGGAGGGAGACGGAGGGAGAGAGAGGAAGGGAGACGGAGGGAGAGAGAGGGAGGGAAACAGAGAGAGGGAGACAGACAGAGTGAGTGAGACACAGAGAGAGAGGGAGGGAGACAGAGATAGAGAGAGGGAGGGAGAGAGAGATAGAGGGAGGGAGAGATAGAGAGAGGGAGGGAGAGAGAGAGAGGTGTGTATGCCGGGTCTGGTGGCTCAGTGGACGAAGGCGTCCGCTGCAGGGGCCTGTGTTCAACCTCATGGTCACAGTTTTTTTTTGCTCTAGCCCCGCCCCCTCCCCCACTGACCCCGCCCCCACCGGTGCGGCCCTCGGCCACAAACCGCACTGTACATTTGGCCCCCGAGAGAAAGTTTGTGAGTACCCATGCTCTAGCCCAAAAGTCGCCACACTCCCATTCCAAATGAGCAATTACGCACAAAGCGGCCATTTCCGGTAAAGCAAATCCCACCTCATAAGCATCCCACGCAGGTGCATAATCTGTGCGCCGAGAAAATGGAAAATTCCAGTGGTTCAATGAAAGGAAGGGGAGCTGCTCCCAAGATAAACAATATACCTTTCATCATACATTAGGATCACTGCTCGTCATCAGATTGTAAGCCTGCTGAACCCTGCATTCTGCCTTACATACCACACGCAGCATTATTCCTTCCTCAAAAAGTTATAGCACATTATATACAGTTTGTTTACATAGCTTTTAACTAACCTTCGATCGGATTCAAAGAGTTACAACTCGGTCACAACACTGAGGACATGGAAGTGAACCAGTGGCGTTTTGTTATACGCAGGCTGTACAATGCACCACCCTCACCTATCCCTACTTGAATGGCAGTAGTTCAGACTCCAACACCACAAATTATGTGTTTCCTACTTTCTACTAGTGGTCGAAGTGGGCAGGATTTGAGGGGCGCGGCATGCCCATTCTATTTTAATTTAAATAAAACAGTTCTATTTTTTTGTGAAAAGACAACTGTCCCGGGACGGTTCATTCTGACAGTTGAAATGCTTCAGCTGAAGTGTAAGCAGGACCATTGGAATCATGCGATTGTGCAGCTGCAGTGATTTTCGCATAATTATAGATTTGCCACATTTGCCTCATAATCCATCATCTGCCGCAAAATCTGCAGACTTTAACAAAAAAAATGTTTGTTTCTAGCTCAAACGGTTCAAAAGTTACTAAAAATGCAGCAACTCGTGTTGCTGTGTGGTGAAAGGCCTTTTGCAAAGCTGAACTGGTCACCTTTCTGTTGCTTATTTGTATATTTGGGTGTTAATCTGGTACTAATGAGATGCAACAAATGCCCAGTGTTACAAAGTTTACAAATGATGAAATAATGAAGTAACACTATTACAAAAGTGGCCGCATTATGCCGCATAATTTGCCTTTTCTTGCTGCATAATTTACCCAACCCTACCACATAATTTGGCCCTCTCCTGCGGCTTGATTCCAGTGGCCCTGAGTGTAAGGCAAGGAGTCTCCTGTTCTGTGAAACCGAGGGAGGGGCAGACAGCTCTTTCCAGGGTTGCCTGAAAGAAATGTAAATGTGCGCAACTGGCTGCAAATGTAGAGTGCTTGGAAGCCGGTATTGGCTTTAGTTGATGGAATCCCTTGAAGCTTCCTGATGACACAGTTTTTTTTTTTTAATGGGTATTGCAAGGCTGTGAAGTGGGTGCTTTAAAAGCACAGCTGTAAAAAAAAATGGCATTACATAAAGTCTGGGTATAACTAAAATCTACATTTTGAAAGCACTTTTTTAACTTCAACATTTTAGCGCATGTTGTAGCATCCTATCTTATACTGCGTATAATGCAAGTTTTAAATAATGACTTAAATAGTCACAGTGCTTTCTGCCACAGATTGGAACCTCGTAGCACTAAACATACACAAGTCACTATTCTCCACTACACCAGCCAGGATTCAGTTCTTAGTCCATCTTGTTACAGACACAGACCTCTGCAGTGTATTAACTAATAGAGGTTTCATAATGTGGGACAGTGCATTTCCTTATGATTAACTTAACTAGCAATTATTTTCCAGTTAAGCTGTGCATTGTTTTATATGTAGTCACCTGAAGGTGGAAGGGCGAAAAAAGTTGCAGAATATTTTGTTTTTAGCCACACATTTGACTTTGCCCCCACGGTCACCTAACCCCGCCCCAGCACGTGGTATCACAGTTCACATCCTGTTTTTTAAATGCACTTCAACCGCTACTTTCTACATGAAAAAAGAGCAAATTTACATAATTCCGTCGAAAATGAAGTTAAAAAAACATAACCATGCAAAGAACCAATTTCAATCTTGACATGATGGCCAGAAGGGGGCATCATTTGTGTATGTTATTTATATCAGACCCCATGAACCCAGGTGCACCTGTGGTACTTCTTTAGTTGAATACGAATTACCGATAAATCTTTACTGGGTTCTCATTGAGCAAACCCGTTCTATGGCTGAACAAGCGAAACGCGTCACGTGCTGAAGAGAAATGTTTGCACAGCGAGGATCATATGCATATTCAACAGAGGGATATGCATATTCAATAGCTCCGTTTCTGTGGCAATGATTGAACCGCCGTCGTTACACCTTAAATAGGTAACTGTCTACTCTTTATCATTCTGTGACGCACCTCGACACCCACACAAGTGGCCTCGACTGCTAAATGCTAACTAGACGCATTTCATTTCTATAGGTTCCTCTGCGTCTGCTTCTCTCTAGGCAGGAGCGTAACACAAGGCCTTGTGGCGCCCAACCCTTCAAGGGGCCCCCATTCAGTCCCAGGCCAATGAACGTCTATAAGATATAGGTGACTCTCGGGCCCCCTCTTTAAAATCTGCAGAGGCCCCATCATTTTGCGTTACGACATTGCATCTAGGGAACATAACCCCGTTTGAAAGTCCAGATACAAACGCTTCCCAGTTTAGTAGTTTACCGGTATATTATAATACAAATAATAAACACAAGGGTGAGGGGGTCAGAGGAGATTTGAGCGACCAGCGAGGGGAAAACTCCCCAATTATAATCACAAAACACAAGAGCCCTCGGGTACGTCAAGATAGAGGAGGAAAGAGAAGAGAGACAAGAGGGGCTGACTAGAAAAAGGCGTCCCTTTAAAGGACGGTTTCCCTCACCCACCAGAGGTGGCATGCTTCATCATAGGGAATCCTCCTCGCACCATGAAGCCTAGTCATGGTGCGGGCTACAACCCCCTCGCTGCGAGGGAGGAGCTCAGGGATGTTTTGGTATTTAGAGGGGTTCTCATTAAGACCCAATGTGAGCTGATATAGTGTGGTGAGGGGTGCAGTGCTGGTGAAGGTGAACTAAAACTAGCTACAAGGTTAACCTCAACATTTTATTCTGGCTGCCTTGTGCTAGGATTAAAAACAGCAACAGATTGCAAGGGGTCCGACATGAACCATTTGATCTGATCGTGCGCAGCTTAGATCGTTACAGCCTATGACCTAATAAGTGTCGGGGCTTTCTTCAGGATCTTGGGAAGGCTACTGCTGTGTATAAAGTGTAGGGGTAACAATGACAAATATGTCAGTAAATAAGGTATGATGCTAGACCAGTGATCCAGGGGATTCACTGGTGGTACCTGTAAGGAAACAACCACATACCAAACAGTTAAAGAATAGGGGTACAACTAAGAGTGAGTCAGTCAATTTTAGTTTTCAAATTAGGTAAATCTCTAGGTCTATGTTGGGATCCCAAAAGGGTACCCACCAGATGACCAGGTTGGGCCTTTATTATACAGGTTGGAGATGCGCATGCACCTTAAGCTTCTATGCTAAGGACAGCTGGGACACTGCTCCTGACATTTACAGGTGAGTGTCTTTCTTTCTTTCTTCATTTCTCTTCCCTTTAGACTAACACACTCCCATGACAGAGTTTCACGGTTCTACAGGTACCACTATGAATAGTGCCACACTGGCTACATCTGGTCATCCGGTGGGTACCCTTTGGGACCCCAACATTGACCTAGAGATTTACCTAATTTGAAGACTAAAATTGGCTGACTCACTCTTAGTTGTACCCCCATTCTTTAATTGTTCGGTATGTGTTTTTGTTCCCCTACAGATACCACCGGTGAATCCACCACCTTGCTACTTCTGGATCACTGTTCTAGTATTATATTCTATCTACCAACATTTTTTCCATTGTTGCCACTTTTCTCACAATCTCTACACCATACACACATCAGTAGCTTTTCCAAGATCCTGAAGAAAGCCCCGACACCTATCAGGTCATAGGCTGAAACATGTCGATCTAAGATGCGTATGATCGGATCTAATGGTTCCTGTCGTACTCCTAATTATCTCTTGCTGTTTTTTAATCCTAGCACAAGGCAGCCAGAATAAAATGTTGAGGTAAACCTTGTAGCTAGTTTTAATTCACCTTCACCAGCACTGCACCCTTCACCACACTGTATCAGCTCACATTGGGTCTTAGTGATAACCCCTCTGAAAACTAAAACATCCCTGAGCTCCTCCCTCGCAACGAGGGGGTTGTAGCCCGCACCGTGACTAGGCTTCATGGTGCGAGGAGGATTCCCAATGATGAAGCATGCCACCTCTGGTGGGTGAGGGAAACCGTCCTTTAAAGGGACACCTTTTTCTAGTCAGCCCCTCTTGTCTCTCTTCTCTTTCCTCCTCTATCTTGATGGACCCGAGGGCTCTTGTGTTTTGTGGTACCGGTATATTATACCTGGTGTCACTTAACCCCGACTCGAACACCTCCCGCCGTGCGTCGCACACTACAGCCAAGAAGAGCTGTCAATCATTCCTTTAGCTTGTTTTTGATACAAGGTATTTTAAGCCCTATATTGCGCACTCGTATGTAGCATTTGGGTTTGCTTTGCACTGTGACGTTTACCCCTTTTACTTCATATTTCCCTGTATATTAGAGGCATTTCATAGCTCTCAAAGATTTTGTTGCATGGAAAGTTCAGACTCCTCCAATTGAACTCCAAATGTCCATTTTTGCCCACAGACCGCAGTGGGGGCTGAGTAAAAGGCACACTGGCATTATATTGAATGTGTGTGCAAGGCCCCACAGCGCGTACACCTAACAAGAGTCACTACTCATGGAGTCAAAGATAGGCCGCCAGTCTTCAGGGCGTATCAGAAACATTCCCACAGTCCGTACGTAGATAAATACGGCCTGGCGCTAATTTTGGAGACCTTGGAAGGATAAAAGGCTGAGTGAGCGCCGTCAGGACTTCTGCATCAGACGCATTATTGCACTGTGCCATCTTGCCTGTTTATGACAGTCATGACGACGCGTGGCATACCAACATTTCTCACAGATTTCTTGAAGGGAGGCGCTCCCCTCAACCCGCCGCCACCCCTCGATCAACCTTACCCACAGCTTTAAAGATTTGTCACACTAACTGCGCTGGCTAATTCAGTGACTCAGGGAAAGTTTTGACACCTGTGACTTTTGTGAGATGAAAACTCTGCGGGCAACAGGAACCATGATTCAGCAGTTTGCCTTTCATGAGGTATACAGGCTAAACGAGGTCCTGCTTTGAATGAAAATGAAAGAGCCTCCTAGCAGAAAATGACGAGCGACTGGCTGACTACTTTATTCTGATAAATTATTCTCCTAAATTATGCCTCACCAGTAGGGTTGCCAGATGGCTCAATATTGGCAGGGGCAGCACGTTTCCAGCACTGAGCCTTTCTGTTATAAATAAAACGATGCATTTGATAATCAGGTGTCTGAGCCCAATTGGTGCAACTGCAGTGAACAGGGACCGCAGCTCTGCATGCATCAGGCTGTCAAAAGAAAGCACAGGACTGGAACATGGTGTCCTGCTGACATGGAGCAACCAGGCAGCAGCATGTGCCAGGACTGGGGAAAACATATATAGGCAGAAGAAACGGATTCTCCATAACTGGAATTATACATTGGTGTTGTGTGTAGGCTTCAACGGGCTTGAGAAAGCATGCAGAAACCAGATATAAATACCAAACGGAATCCTATGCTCCCCACTTGTCCTGTATCATAATAAATGCCGGCACTCCCAGGCACCAGGTTGAGATAAGCCGAGGATCAAATCAAAGATGGCCCCCATCATCCAACATAAATAGGCACTTCTCAGTTGGTTAAATAACTAAAGACTTAAAAGAAGCCGAGAACAGCTAACCAACATAAAGTCCTCCCGTGGGACGGAAGCCCACCAGAACTTTGGATCAATCCAAGCAAAGGATTCCACAATGAAGCAGTCTTGTGGCCGTTCTGTCATCGGAGAAGGTTAAATCCCCAAAACACTACAATATCGTAGACTTTTTGCCAGGTTTGCGCTGCAGAAATACCACATACATAGATATATACATTAAACGTAGGAGACAACAACCGTCTCTACTGAGTACAGATATAGGTCAGGACTGATAGCAGAACAGTGCCATTTTGCTTTGGGGAGCACAGATTGAAGTTGGTCCAAAACACCTTGTCCACCTCTACTCTGGCATCATTATCACTGTAATATAACGAGGTAGTAATCATTAGTACAAGTCCTCTTTACTGCACTTAGAAATAAGTGAGAGCCATCCTAAGGTCAGCGGGCTACTGTCTTTGCTTCCTCCTACGTGCAATCTCAGAGCACTGCTTTAACAGTCCTTGTCCAGCAAAAAGGACCCCAAAAAGTACTGACTAAAGAGGCGACTGAGCCCATCTATCATTGCCACAAAGGGGCCGTGTGCTAGGACCAGTTGCTTCCAATGCATGAAGCCACGTCCTTTGTTCTGCAGGTGGCTGGGCTGCAGGTCAGGAGTGGTGTTTCCCCTGCAGCACCATGGAGATGAATGGCCAATATCTTGATTTGAGCTGGAAACTCTTTCTCAGAGAACGTCGATTCATTGGTCAGAGAGGAATGGTTTGTTTGTATATCGACCATGGGTTTCTCTGCTTGCATCCGCTGAGGCCGGTAATTGAACTGGTTAACAAGCAGGCTCAAATGGTCAGATGGCCCAACACAAGAGCATCAACGGCAGGGTTCGCCACTGCTGGTTTTTGTGCCTACGGTCGTTTTCTTATCAATCTCACATCAGAAGAGCTTGCAGCAGGCCAACATGGATTCTCTTTCCTATTGCGGGGATTCATAAGACTTTTTAAGCCGGGACAAACAGAGGGGAAGGTTATGCAGCACTGACCCGAGCAAGAATCTACATCTTTAGTTTTACCCTCCACTTCCACTTCCACCAACCAAGACTCCATGTTCCTCTTCTCTTTCTCCATATACCCAGACTCTCGGTTTCCCTCCCTTTCTCTGCCCTCACCTATCTAAACAAGGTTTTGCTGCTTTTTATCTTGAGGACAGTCTTTTGCCAAACAAACATAGGATGCTACACACGCTGCTCCGCTGGTTGGGGGTGCCATTCTGGCTGATGCAGGTGTCCAATGCCCCAATTTGGCCTTTCCTCGAGCCCCCTTTTCCCATGGTGTTGGCTCTTTTCTGGTTCCTGGTGAGGCAGAGCATTGTGGTGCTACTATGTTTCTGCATCCCTGAGGTTTAGCAATAGGGCTATCTGAAGTTACAGTCTTTGAGAAAGTGGAAGTATCAGGCCTTGCAATGTCTTTGCCCTGTAAACTGCTTGGCTCGCTTTTCCCCACTGTTTTTTTTATTGCGCTACCACAGTCTTACTGGACAAAGGGGAGGAGGTCTCATGCCCATATGATACATACCAGCAGAGGGGGAAGATTCCAGACCAGGGTTTTGAGCTACAAGCAGACTAGCCTCTTTGAAGGAAGTCATGCTCTCTAATGTTGTTCTGAGCTGTCTGCAGGTCTGTGCACATAGATTCTTTGACGAGATCCCCAATCGTAGCCAAACTCAGCCAGGAAGGATGAGGCTGAAGTTCAGAAGCTTTTAAAGGAGGAGTATCACCTGTGTAAGGCTGACTACTTTGTAAGGAGTTAATAAACCTGCCAAATTAGGCACTGCTCTCCCTATCCCTGTTTCTATCCCTGTTTCTATGGCTTTCTAGATTTTCTTCTCTTTCTCTCGCTCTGTTTCCCTCTTCCCCGCTCTCTCTTGCTCCCCTCCCTCTGCGATAAGAGGTGACTCAAAACAAGTTAATAGTAATTGCGTTCACCGTCATTTAACAGGAAGAAAAATGGGAGCAATTTGCAGCTCTGAGAGTAGGTCGTTACAGGTGTGTTATATTAGCGTATTCATGAGGCCCCTGGGACAGCCGCCATGAGATATCCAATAACTTGGGTAATGTGTAATTACACACCATCGAAGTGTAATTGATTAATTGAAAAGCGAAGGCAGGTAGGTGCCAGGCCACGGCTCCTGCCACTCATTAAATGAACATGTCCTTGCCGCGCCATAATACGCCACGCGAAGCACTCCAAAGCAATTAAGTCACTGCACAGAATTCATTAAGTTTACAGATAATAAAACATGGATGGCTTCTCACTTCTCTCCAGGAGGCATAAATGGGTCTACAGGTAATACGATTAAATCACTGTCAACTGTCTAGCGGCGCAGTGGTTGTCAACCTTGTTGACTATGGAACAAGGAAGTCAAAGTTTGATTCACGTTTTACAAAAAAATGTCATCCTTTGTTATCCTCAGCAAATCACATTCTCTCTCTGTGCCACATATTCCCATAACTAACACAAGTGGGAACATTTAGAAACAATTCAAATGCTGTTAGTTCACTCCCCTCCAACTTTGATTTTATGCGCATTTGGGAATATTACCAGATGACTCCATGCCATTCGGCATACAAATTTCCTGTCCTAGCTGGGAGTTTCCAACCATTTCTGAAGTAAGAGCTACTAACGTTCAATGAAAATTATCCCGAACTACTCATCTTATGAGTTTTAATAGTGACCACATCAGACATTATTACATAGTGACCATATGCAAGATTGTCAGCAGTGATCACCTCAGTGCATCAGGCAGTGTTGCTAGCAGTAATGTAAACAAGCATTGGCATAGCCAATAGGTCTCGCCTTTGGGACCATATAAGTGGATAGCCATGCAGCACACAAGCTGCGAGTTTACAAACAGAAAGAAGACAGAGCAACCAGTCACATTTGGTTTAACAGTGGTATTTGCGCTGGACAATTTTTTAACCACGTGTGCTTGAAGCTTTGCGTTTATAAATTGATTTAAATTTTAATTATAACATATTCAGCCTGTTCTAAGGCAATTTATCTCCACGAGGTCTGACACTTCTTGGGAAACCTAGGTGGAAGGAAGGAAGAAGCGAAGATAATACTAACCGGTGCTCATGTACATCTTTGGGTGGAGTTCGCAATAAATAAGAGCAATATAAAACTGCAAACGGATCAAGTGCCCTGAGGACGTCTTTGTTGGCATGTGTGCACTACACACACGTTACATACATATGTGCATACCGAAACTACATTGAGCGACTGAATAAATATAAACTTCAGCTGTGAGAACACATGACTGCCCTTGTAGGCAATCAACCCGGCTCCCGTATCTCGACCATGTGCAGCATCCTCAGATCCCGAGTGAAAACCCCTGGCAACCGGGGCGGGAAGCCCCTTACCATGAGAGATCGTGCACGTCAGCGCCTAGGTAGGGACAGGGAAGAACGGGTGTGAAGAGGGGAAGAAGAAAGGAAGACTGGGAGTGAGGGGAGAAAGAAGACGAGAAAGAGAGCACGAGAAGGCGAATCGGGGAGAGAGTGAGGGTGTGGGAGAAGGAGAGGAGAGAAAGGAGGAAATATAGTGGTGAGAGGAAGAAGAGAAAGAAAAAGAGTGAAGGTGATGCAGTGGGTGTTAGAGAGAAGAGGGGAGCAAAAGACAGAGAAAAGGGACAAAATGTGGGTATGAGAGAGAGAGTTGCAGGGAAACAGAAAATCCAAAGTGACTAAGACAGCGAAAACTGATGAGTGCAAACGTGCACAACAAGGACAGGGTAAAACCTAGAACTTCTCGTAAAATAACCGAGCTCTGTGGGATAATGCACTGGCTGCTACCGCTTGTAACCACGGGTTGCGGGTTGGCAGGTCCCAGTGACAAGCAGTCCATTGTAAACTCAGCTCAATAGTGCACACTTCTCTGAGTTCTGTAGTTAGAGCTTACACCTGAATTTACATCACAGAGAACACGGCAACCCTCAATCGAACCGCTATATTTAAAAAACTAAAGTTGTGACATGAAGGCAAAGAAAATAATGACCTTAAATATAATTGTAGCGCCGGCGTCTAGCGGCGATAGAGATCACGGTTCCATCGGACATTGGTTTGTGGATCCAAGCAAAGCGAGATTATAGGGGAAAGCATTGGAATGTGTCATCGGAACAAAACAATTCAAATAAAAAAGCCACCCTAACAGCAGTGTCATGCAAAGACAGCGAAACAATGCCTTATGAAAGCCAAGAAAAACACGTCAGAGTAAAGCAGAAAACATCCTATTGTGCCCGCAGTGAGAAGAGGAATATGTCATGTTGAGGTCAAAGCAAAGACGTGCCATCAAAACAGTGGAAAACAAGCAAAAGCACGGCGCGTGGTGTGTAACCTGACCCACGAGGAATGCAGCTGCCACCCTGCGCGCCACTGCTCGCTCCCGAGAGCAAAACGCCGTGGGAGTGAACATTAAAAAAAGAAGGTGGGACATGCACCCGCCTTTAGCCATTTGCGTGCTTTCATTACTGAAAGACACATGCAAAAGCCAATACTATGTGTGGGAGGAGTCAGACCTACACGGAGTAGTTTAGAGTGCTTACAAGAAGCCTCGCAGAGCAGCGCATGCGCGCAGGCTCAGGCTCGACCTAAAAAGGCTTTGTCACTGTGAAATGCTTCAACATGGATAATGCACAACAGCCATAGCTGCAATACCCCGGCACCGAGCTAATAATATTAGTAATACATCGCCCGATGGTGCATGATGTATCACATAAATATGAGCTTCAAATATATTTTGGAATTCAATCATTTTTCTCCAAATATCACCTTGCGCGAATACACACTTTTCAGTTTTGGTACACATATATTAATATAACCAAGCAAAAACTTCGAATTTAGTAGGCTGGGCTGCACACAGGAGAGCTACTCAGAAGCAGCAGGAGAGCTACCACGAGCTCACGCTGTACTAATTGGAGAAGCCTGTACTGAACTAACAATCCTGAAAGAATATTGAAAAGGAAAGTCCAGGAGTTGAGCATGGTGTCCAAGATGGAGTCGAGCATGGTGTCCAAGATGGAGTCCCCTGGTAACTTTAGCATCTGCTCTTTGTGTTGAAGTTAAAATCAGGGGAGTATTTCATTTCCTACTAAAAACATCTATGATCGTCATAAAGGCAAGCAACCGTTGACCCTCTCCACAAAAAGGAGATGAGCATCTCTAACATACAGACAATGATCTAGCAGTTGCTCGTGGGTGGGGGGGCCGGCCCGAGGGGTTGCGGTAGTGGGGGATTCGCGGAGGTGTCACAGGGGAGATCGCAGGTAAAAAAAATAAAATTAAAACTTACCTTCCTTCCTGCCAGGTCCTGCGTCTTCTGGCTCCTGCTCCTGCTCTCCTGCCTCCAACAGGAACAGGAAGCAGGCAGCCAGGCTCCCTCCGGACCCTCCCCTAAGCCAATCACAATGCTGCAAGCAGTGTTGTGATTGGTCGGGACGCCGCACAGCCGGGGGTTAATAAGGTGGCCATGTTCTACTTGTAGGCTGCTATGCAGCCTGCATGGAGAAAGGGCAGAGTGCGCATGACTGGTTTGGTGGCCCAAAACTCTCCTCTTCTGCCTGCTCGCAGAGCAGCCCCGCCCACCCGCCCGTAACGCACAAAGGAAAAATAAAATGGTAATAACTTTTAGTTATTACCATTTTATGTTCTGGCTTTCTCGCACTGCGAGAAAGCAGTGGGGTGACACTCCTCCGCCCTACTGGAGGAGCCGCCCCTGTGATCTAGAGAGACAGGTATGGATACCCCTCTTTTCTGTCACTTCAAAGTGTACTGGTAAGGCCATTTATGGTAAAGAATACAAGTGCAGAAGCATTTGAATTTTGAGCCTTAACTGGAATGCTGAAATGGGCAAATTCCACCCGTTTCACAAGCAAGTTAAATTTTCACCCAACATTACCCACGACCATGCAACCTCCAAACGAAAACTCCTTTTTTTCTTGCAATCTTACCCCACTCTTAACAACTTTCAAGCCTGCCAACTACAAACACATTTATATCATGGGAAGCTGGGCTTCCTTGTATCATGTGCTATGCTAGTGTCATGATTGCAGATTCAGTCATTTCGACTCTGTAGCGATGGCGGAGATATTTAGTCTGCACGTTTATGAGATCACATAATTTTGGGGAAAATATTGTAGTGTATTTTTCAAGAAATGGACGTCCTTGCTGGTAATTCTTTACATTTTAATTCATGCTTCTAAGTTCACAAATTGAACTAGTGCTTCCATTGCAATGAATGGACAGCGAAGCATCCATTCAGCGCAGTAGCAAAACACTGATCCTAGTGACTGCACAGAAGGCACTTCATTGGGTGAAAGAGGTGCATGTCCTGGAAAGTGTCTGAAGGCATGCATGCTGGGAATATGCTCTGTAATTATTGTTCATTTCTCTTGTGATGCTGTAAACAGTACTTTATCTGTGGTGAACAATGGAGCTGGGTGTGCTTTTTATAGAGGTGAGGGGGCTCTGAAGTAGTTGAAGGGATCCTGGAACTCTGCTCTCTCCTTTTGACAGTCTCCAGGCATCATATGGGGGAGGGTGCCACAGAACCCCCACACCCGGCATCCCAGAAAGAAAGGTGAATGATTTGCAAGAGACTTGCAGTAAGGCGTTGCTGTTTTCTTTGCCACAATCTGTGAGCAGATCCTTAAGATCCAGCGACAAAGCCTTGCTCGCAGTACCACGGATCAGCAAGTCTCGTTCAGGAGGTAGATCTTTTCCCTTTCTTACCCCTCGGTTTTGGAATAAGCTCCCGTTCCATATACGTCAATGCGTGGACCATCATAAATTTAGAAAACTTCTTAAAACTTCACTATTTCTAGCTTAATTTAGTTTGCCTACTTGTTTATGAGCTGTGCAGCGCCGAGATATCCCATCTGGGGTGATTCGTGCGCATTACAAATTATATTAACATAACATAACAGGGTGCCCGAGGTACAGGAGTCCCAGCCTCAAGGTCACTTCCCACCAAAGTCTACCCGAGTAGCTGTCTATAGGTGAACAGCAAGTTTGGAGGTTATTCTTGTTGTTGCCACTGTAAATCTCCAGCATCCACTGTGCCGCTGTAAACCACCAGATTCCACTGTGCCGGGAGCAGAGTTACCTGCTTGCATCCGTCCAGAGGATTGGAGCTTTAACGTTATGCAGTCTGGAATGACCAGAGCACCTGAGGGTTATTTTCCTAGTGCAGAGCAAAGTCTTCTTGCTTTCATTCTGTGAGTTCAGAGAAGCAGGGATGTCTTTTTCTAGGGGATTACCCATGGCTTATGAACACAGGAAATGCCTTCAAATTCCTAAGGACAACTCACTGTTAAAGCGATAAGACGTATGTTTCATTCAGGGTACCCCCAAAAACATTCAGCAATATTATATGATGGTCCTGGTAAAAAGATGGGCAAACACAAGGAGATGATGGACGGAGCGCTGAAACTTTTCAGACACTCAACCCTAGTCACAGATCTGGGTTGAATCCATCATCGTTCTTTAGCTGACTTCGCCACCCCACTACAGACCCAGCCATATGCAAATCAGTCTTGACCCTGTTCCTCATGGGAACAGTCCAGCCCGAACTGCCAAGCCAGGTCTTCCCTGGACCCGAAACAAGCATCCTGGGACGGGTTTCGGGATAACACCCCTCATCAGCTACGCTACCTTGAATCCAGTGGCAAAGTGAGCAAGGGACCCACGTCTGGGCATACCCTGCCAACTTAAGGCTAACAAAGCAAACACAAGGAGATGATGGACGGAGCACTGAAACTTTTCAGACACTCACCCCCAGTCACAGATCTGGGTTGAAACCATCATCGTTCTTTAACTCACTTCGCCACCCCAGTTCAGACCCAGCCATATGCAAATCAGTCTTGACCCTGTTCGTCATGGGAACAGTCCAGCCCGAACTGCCAAGCCAGGTATTCCCTGGACCCGAAACAAGCATCCTGGGACGGGTTTCGGGATAACACCCCTCATCAGCTACGCTACCTTGAATCCAGTGGCAAAGTGAGCAAGGGACCCACGTCTGGGCATACCCTGCCCTGATTTACATATGGCTGGGTCTGAACTGGGGTGGCGAAGTGAGCTTAAGAACAATGATGGATTCAACCCAGATCTGTGACTGGGGGTGAGTGTCTGAAATGTTTCAGCACTCCGTCCATCATCTACTTGTGATTGCCCTTGTGAAAAGATGTCATAATGCAACACAAAATGCTCTATACTAGGGAATACCTCAATACCTTCACTTTGCTCCACTGGTATCCTCATCAAAGTGTGCCATAATTATCCATCACTGTCCTTTGTTTTTACAATCACAAGTCACTGACCTGTGCCAACTTACCCATTTGTGTTATTAATTCTTTATACCCCCACATTTGTGACAGATTCTGTGCCCAATTGTGAGAGGCACACGCATTTTTATTTACCTTATTTAATTTAGGGGTTTTAACAAAGAGCAAATAACCACCCATAGGTGGTAGTAGAGCGCTGTAAAGTATGGTTGCATATAAAGATATGTGATACAGAGTACAGTGGTGGAGTGCACCATGGACACCACCAACAAAAATGCCCAAAAAGATAACAAAGCTTTAAAAGAATAGGGAGCTTGAAGCCAATGGTGAAGAAAGTACATTTGCCTTTGTCGTCTGACCAGCCAGGCTACAAGAGCCAACTGAGGAGGCATGACTTGATGAGAAGTGAAATATCCAAATGTCAGAGAGAATAATTGAGTCTTTAAGAATTTTCTGAACGTGTGAAAGTCATCCTCAAGCCTCAGGTGCAGTGGTAGGAAGTTGCACTGTGAGGAGCCCAGAACATAAAATTTTGAAACCCCCTCTCCCCCCAATCTCGTCTCTAGTAGGTCTGGTGCTCAGAAGACCTCTGTTGGTAGACGTGAGATATCTGGGCAGAAGATAAGAATCAGTTTTGTGAGGTGGTTGAGTACACCTTATGTACTAGACAGAGCGCTATGAAGGGCACTCTATTTTATAGGGAGACAATGGAGGAATTTCAGGGTTGCAGCGATGTGGTCATGTCGTTTGGAACCAGACAACAGGTTGTTTTGAACTCTATTGATATTTTAAGAGATAGATGCATGAAAGACGCCTATATATAAGCTATTATAGTAATCCATGAGGGACACAACTGAGTTGAGGATTAAAAAAGATTTTCTAGAAGTGGAGCAATGGTAGAAGCCAATTTAGCAGAAGAAGATGGTGGAATGACGTTTTACTTACCGTATTTAGTTAGAAAGAAAATGGTAGATCGCCAGCAAAGAGTATTCCCTGGTTAAAAGCTTCATCCATAAGGTAGAAAGAGAGCCCAAATCCTTAGCCAAGATAAAGGGAAGTTGTGGGGATCACAGGACCCAGGAGGATTTCAGTTTTATCAATGTTGAGGCAAAGCCAGTTATTCTGCTTGGATGTGGAAACGGTAGTGAGACAGTTATGGATTTTACCAGGTTCATTATCAAGGTAGAGGTGGAACTGTGAGTCATTATGTCTTATAGGAATCTAAGATAATAGTGTGGACGGGGGGGGAGGGGCAGGCAAGTGTTGAACACAACAGTACTGGCGGCAAGGTAGGTCCCAGGAAAAGGCCACATTTAATGTTGGTTATTCTTGAGAGAAATAGCACAACTTTAACTTAACAGGGTTGGTTTTGTTGGAATGGCACAGATCATAACAGTTGAGAAGTTACAACCACAATGTTTAGAAGAGTGGTCTTCATACCACAACTGAAAGTTACTCAAGAGGCCATTTTCCTCAGGTTGGGCGTGAAGTTGGATGTGGATGACTGATGCAAGCACCTTTCCCACACAAGGTACGCAGAGGTGGGTCCATAGTTGTAATTATGCATAAGTGTATCTGAATACTTCATTATTCTAAACACTTGCTGTTGGGTCACTTCGCAAGCAAGATTTCACTATGCAGTGCACAATTAACTAGAAATAGGTGCAAACAAGAAAATCATTTTATTTTAACCCATGGACAGGCATTCTTCGAAAGCCTGCCTGATTATACATATCCTGGAACAAACAAAATAAGATATGGCAGGTCTTGTGGAATTTTAAGAATTTTACCATGGTGATGCAACATTACAATCATAAACCTCCGTTACCTCTCTATGGAATTCGCCTCCCACAAGAAGGCTCAAAACTATAATTTTGTCCTATGCTCTTAACATACATTCACTGTAAATTTCCCAATTATGTAACTGCAAAATCAATTACCACGTTGGCAAACCTTAACTAATCACAATGAATTTTCTGTAGGACTACATACATGACAAGTTTTCGGGTCCAGTGATTACGAAAAGCGTTTCTGTGTTTAAACTTAAATCAAGGGCATGTAGGAATATCAGTAACAAAAATTTCGCCCTGACATAAATATCAAGGCCTACAAGTGACATCACTATCATAGCCTAAATATCTCCATCGGTTACAGATATAAGTTATGGACTCCAATAGGGCGATAGTTTTAAAGGCGATATTTAAGACATAATATTTTTGTCCACCCATAATTAGGCCACGACATTCAGGTGCCATGCTGTTAAAACAATTGATCACCTATATATCTGAATTTAGAGGCTGCAATGATATAAGTCATTGCTTTTATTTTTTTAGTTTCCTGTGTTTGGGCTGCAATTAAAATACTTGAACTGATGTAGTAGTCAAGCTTTGCCGAAGAACATACATTTGTCCTGATTTACTGCTAGCTTCTTTCAATTCAATTATTGCTTAGATTAGATTTCTAGGATTTGAGAGTTGCTTGACAGCTGCCTCTCTAGTCTTTCTTCTGTTTCGATGTGTAATGGCCTCTTAATGAAACTACCATTGGATGTATTTCTGCATCCAAGGTGAGAGCCTGTGTACTTCTTGCCTTCTAATGCTACGCCACAGGAATCAGTGTGGGTAAGCAGGGGATGTATGGAGTCATGGTTTGTAGATGCTCCCAATATTGCGTATATATGAACCCACAATCTCCAGCTCTCCTAAAACAAAGATCCGGGGGCGGAAGGACCCACTTTCATGTCTGAAGCACCTAGGCTGCAGGAAGGAAAAGGAGGAAAAGGTCAGACTAGGGACAGAGGGTAAGGTTTCTACTGAGAAAGAGATGGAAAGAAAGAAAAGTCAAAAAAGGAGAACGATGAGCTAGCAGTATTCCCTCAGTGAAATTCCCACTAGTGTGTCCCTAAGCGGCGTCCTACATTAGCACACAGTAGTCTCAGCCACATCAAATTTTCTTGATAACCATGACTATGGAAATGAGTCAAGTTAAGACTCATAGTACATAAATGTACTCACTCTCCTGTGAATATCTTGAAAATCTAACCAAGTGGCTGGACTCTGAATGGCCCTTGAAAGACATATAACCAAAGGAACAATTAAGAATGAAAAAGATTAATTCAGTTTACATTTTGTACGAATGTCGCAAATTATTTCCCTATACTATCCCGATCACGCAAGCGTTTTCATTAAACAGGTTTGCATATTTGATGGGCATTTGTCACATTTTAAACAACATGGTTTTTGTCATTACTTTACTGTTGGATGTTACTGCGTTGAAGTCATGGCAAAGGAGGTTTTACCATGGTCACCTTATTATAGAAGGGAAATGGAGATTCTGCTCTCTAACAAATGTGTGATCAATAGTTAAAAGTTACAGCAGAACAACAAAGTCAGGGCTTGGAGGGAAGAAACAGTACAGCCATCCCCATGCATGGGAGCAGAGCAGCACAGCAACAACCCAGTGCAGGATAGTCAACCCGTTGGGAACGGACCTGCACAGATTGTCTCTGTGCAGGATGGTGCAATGATTTTCAGCACTCCAGGCAATATATGATTTTGCCTATGAGGACAAAATCATACTCCTCAGAATACTCGTCATACAGTTTCCTTACCTCATTATGGAAGCATTAGCCTTGCCTCTGTGTGGATGAAGAGGAGGGCTGTAGAACAAGCAGTTTCGAGGCGTAGAGGGAGTAAGGAAGAGCAGGCAGGCAGATTTATGGAGCAGGACAGTGGTAGTACAGACATCTTTGTAAAGGGCATGAGGAGAGACCTGCACAGAGGGACAGGCTCAGCTTCAAATGGAGCCCCTGTCCTAGTGGCAGAACAATTGCCCTTACAGCTCACACAGAGTGCTTAGGAAAGGTACGTCAGGTGTACTTGTCCGGGCAGAGAATACCCGCAGAGACCATGGTCAACATGAAAGCAACTCTATGGCTGCCAGGCACCAGGTGATGGCATTGGCCCATGTGGAATGCACTAGAGTCACTTTAAATGTGATACAATTGCTTTGGGCATGTACAGTTGTGCTATGCCAGTGTATGCCAGTGTCAGAATCAGGAATCCACAACTCATGACCCCAGCCATGCCACCAAACCACCGACCTTTAGCACATATAAATAAAAGAGAGTTGTGCACCTTAACGAAACGGCAAGAGAAACCCTGAAAAATGTAGCCATGTAGCATGCAACAGAAGAGAGCTGTGGGGCCTGCAGGTAACAAGGAAGGTGGCAAGACATCATACCCAGGGATGTAGGATTTAAAAAGTCAGCCCATGCGTAGTGCTCTGAAAATTTCCTTTAAAAGGGCAGATGCTTATATCAGAGATTAAACTGCCCAACGTGAAAACCTGGAGAATAAACTTTCCCCAGATGTGTCCAACAGTGGGGGCCAAGAAACAATGAAGGAACTATCAAAAAGGAGAAAGTGCAGCACCTGACACAGCACACGCCAAAAAGCTTCTTGCTCTCTTTTTTTTATTCTAAGCCTATTTCCGTCAAAGAAAGGTCTGTGAAGGAAGAGAAGGATACGCAGAAAGGTCCTATCTGTGGGTTTGTGTTGCTGGTGGTTGTAATAGATCTCCTAAGATGGCTGTGAACAATGCAAGCAGCACTAATTGAGATTTTCTGTACTGAAGTGCCCTTATGGACAGCACAATATGGTGGGCAGCAGTGGCTCACAATTACTCTTATATTATTTTTCTACTTCAATGCCTGAACAAACATATCCACTAAAAACGTATTTTAAATCATTGTGGTTTATATATATATATATATATATATATATATATATATATATATATATATATATATATATACACATACATATATATATACACACACATATATACACACACATATATATATACACACACATATAAATATACACACATACAAGTATATTTTACAGTGAAAAAACGTTTTGTAGACCTCACATATCAAAAATCTTACTTTACAGTTTTTGATATTTCTAATAACTAGCACCCACAACAGCATACAAGGTGCTTATAAGGAAAATAGGCGATGGGAGGTGACCCCACACTGATCAGAGAGAGGGCCAGTGAGGGTACCAGCTACAGTGGTGATTGTGTCATTCGCCTCTAGTATTCTCACCCTTTTACCTGAAAAGCAGCACCTTCGAGTAAGGGCTCTAACAAATGAGCCAGTTAGAAAATTAAATCATGCTTGCGAAATCTGCAAATTTTATGTTAAGTGAACTTTACAAAGTCACAAAATACATATTAAGCAATGTTCTGTCAATGTTGGCTAACAGGGAAGCGGGTTCGAGCAGAAAATATCTTGATGTTTTTTCGCATTATTGTTTTACACGAGGTAATAGCACATGAGATATCACCAATCCCAAAATTCACATATTTTGGCATAATTTTTGTGAACTTTTGCAAAAAAGAAAAAAATATGTGATTTTGCACACCTGTAACTGGAAGGAACTTATCTGTTTTTAGCATTTACAACACTGAATAGAGGTCAGGGGGAGTGGGCGTGCTGTGCACTGGATTCTCTTCGGTGAGGTCTTCAAGAAGAGCCAGGGGAATGTGAGACACTGAAAAGGGCCTCAGTGTGCAAATATAGGTAGTGAAAAAGGGTGGTCTGTTTTTTATTTTTGGCTTTCATCACTTTTGAATCTACAGATGTTTGTAAAACATATTGTGATGAGGAAACTAAGCTCAAAGTTGTGCACCGTAATTATTCTCTTGTTCTGCTGAGAAGGGATGTATTTTCAGAAGACTGCATTGGTATTTGCAACTCTGTGCCATTAAGTTGACATACATGCTTTAGAAAAATAAAATATTGTGATTTTTACTTCTGAAGTTTCGACTGCTACCAGATTTACCAGTCAAAATTTCTTTCCAGGTATATGATTGTTAGATTTGAAGTGTAATAACACTTGAACATATTGTAATGGCAAACATATAGTATTCTATACATATTGTACGAGCTTTGATTCAGCCTCCTTCTTCCATTGGCCCTGGGACGCGGAAGCCATCAGCAGCTCGTGCCCCGCAACCATCCCGGAAGCGCCCTCGGAGCGCGAGCCTTTTCCAGCATGGAGGGCGCCCTGCCTGCAGCGGCAGACTACTGGAGAGTGGCAGCTGCGCCCTGAAGCTAAGAAAGCACTTTGGAGTCTCAGCGTCCTCTTCCAACTGACAGGCTATTATGAAACGTCCGTGAAAATTGCACTAAGAAAACCCCAAGGATTTCCTCGCTCTCCGAGGAATAAACAAGTTTCAATTTATTTTCCATTTAAAGCCTTAACTTTTCGCAGTTTTTCACCTGCACTGTAAATTAGTAGCTACATTCCCGCTGCGGTAAACACATTATATTCGCCCGGCATTGCTTCTAATTGAGGTTTAATACATTCACTCAGCTTTCGAAACGTACGAGACACCAATGTAAGGGAAATAAAGCATGCAGTTTAAATGTCTGTCGCTCTCACCAAATTAGCTAGACAGCCCGCAACAATCCACTGATATTGTTCCCAATTATATACAAATGGAAAAATGGCTCTAAATAACTTTAAACAAAAGGTAAATTACCCAATGTGAGCACATCATTTGTACATAAGCAACTGATACAAAATACAAATTTGGAAAAGCATCTTCTACCCAGCCCAGGCTATCGTTTCCAAATTGAAAATAAACTGATGGGAAAATATTGTAAATTGTGCCTTAAAAACTTCTTTTCTGCAGACACAGCATGGAACCAGGCTTTTTATAAGGAAACACTGACTCTTAAAAAAAACAATGGGCCTGATTCACAAAGGCAACTTACACTTTTGATTAAGTTTAGACTTTGGAGTTAAGTTTACTACTTTCAGTATTCACAAACGCAGTGTGTGAACTTACTACTAAAGTAAAAGTTGCATTTCTCCACCTCCAGAGTAATGTAATTGGCTTACTCTTGTGTGGGTGGGCAACGTCCCTCGCTAAGCCCTTCCCTGATTCTCCATAACCCCCCTTACTCCTCCCTAATACCATCCCCTATAGTAGCAAGTCAGACCCTTTTCCCATCCACTCCCTCCAGGTTCTCCTACATTTACTACTAAAATGTATACTTAAGTGTGAGGAGACTCTGCAGTCGGGGAGGAGAACTTTGCATATATAAATATAGTTAATCCAGAGCCGTAAAACTACACACGCAGTTTGTGAATTTCAATTAGGAGTCTGATTTGTGGTAGTACAAAACTTATTACGAAGTGCAGTTTGTCAGGCCCGATAAATATATTATAAAGAATTATTTTTTTTTACAAAATACTTATACTGATTTGATGAAGAACGGAGTAAGCCCTTTTTTATTCGAATCTGGCTTACAGGTGCACATCCAATATTTGTGCATTTCTTTTCTTCCAACTACAGAATATCTTGCTAAACTAGATGATGTTTGGCGCTGTAGGAAAAATTGCAATTTGCCTCTGGAGTGTCCTCCACACACCAATAAGAAGGTCATTTTCAGGCCTTTTGTTATGGTGCCTTACATTGCGTTATGGAAGCGTCCTTCTTGCTTTTTAGAGATGGGGCCCTACATAGGCATCTGTCCTCTGCTTTCCATTGCACTAATTGATACAAACAAGGATTCTGTTGAAGCTGTGTCCTGGATCGCCTCAAGCAATCCCATCGAGGTCGTCTCTTGGGAAGTCTCCAGCTCCTTGCATTGCCACCTGCTACTTAGCAAGTGTCTACATGGTGAGTAGGCAAGCGCTTAGATCTTTCCCCATGATCAACAAGAAGGCCCACTTTTTCCAAGTAGGCCTTTCACCATCAAAAAGAGGGCCTTACAAGTCTGCAAGGACCTGGCACACGCAGCACAGTAATGGCACCATCATACAATCCTTTCCTCCATAACAAGACTGCCTGAAGACAACAACTTTAATTTAGAGATGAAATCTAAAATGGCCGCCACCTTTGTCATGCATTAGGACTGAACTTGCTCTTAACTAATTTGGACCCTAGCTCAGCCTATTGCGTTTGTAGAAACCTTACTAGGGTTTTGTTTGCTTCCAGCACTGCATAGAATCAAGACAGCATTGGGTTGTTTTTCAGTTCGAAAGGGAGTACTGCATGTCATCTGTGTTGCAACATCAAACAGGGCAAAATATTTCCAATATGTTTCAAAGGCAAATTGAAATTGTTTCATTTGGGGGAGACATTGACTTCATTTTTTCCCCCTGTGATAGCACACGTTTCCTTTAACATTTAGAAAACAGAAAAGAAGTGAAATGAGACAAAGGGAGTTAAAGTTGTAGAATTGGAAATAAATGATGGCAAACAGCTGAGATAAATATCTTGCGATTTATGAAATGTTCTAGACTAAACATGTTAACTTAAAACAAATTGTATGCACAAATGTTAAATTAACAAGGTATGTATGAACAAAATCCTTACAAAGCGTTGTAATACAAGCATTCACTGTGCTAAAGTAACAATGTAGACTTGTTGTAAGTAGGATTATTAATATTAGTCTTACAAGTAGTTCGCAGTTATTCTTGAAGGCAAGCCTTGGAGTTTCCTTAGCATAGTGCTGCTGTGGAAAATGTTCACCATGTCCATCTTCATCTCTAGCCTGAAGGGAAATATAATGGCCTATTTAGGGACTTAGAAATAATGGAAAAAATAAAAAAACGGAATGCAAAACAGCTCAGAAATGTAAAACAAAACATTAAAAAAATTAAGACACAATACATTGTTTAGATATTGATAAATGTAGGGGTTTCTTGTTTTGTAGGCCTAAAACATCAAATACACTTACAATGTGGTGTAGGATTGAAAACAGAGTGCAACCACCAAACATAACAAATGTCCGCCTATATCTCTCACGTGATATCTCTTGCATAGATAACAGTCATGTTTATAAACCAGAATTATCTCTACTAGGGAGGCCTAGAGCTCCGGTCCTCGATGGACAGAGCTATACCACATTTTCAGGATAGCCATTTCAGAATCACTTACTTGTGATTAATCTAAATTTGAAACATTAAGTCAACGATATTCTGAAAATCTGGCCTAGTTGTGGACTTCGAGGCTTGGTGTTGGAGCGATTCTTAATTTTTTGGCCCAGATATTCACTTTATTGATATTTTCAAACTGGACTCAACATTTCAGAAGCCTGTTTCTTTCTTTCATTTTGAACTCTGACCAAATAGGAAAAGTTACTCACCTACTAGCAACTCCTTTCAGGACCCCTTTGCCATCTTGTGGCTAAACCAGGTAACTGCATTTCAGCATTTTTCTGCACTTCCTCGGCCACACGCGTCTTGTGTCCTCTTTGAACCACACCCTTCACTTAACAAAGTTAATCAGCTGGACAAGTGTTACACCATGGCTATAGTTGAGCCTCTGATAAGAGGCAGGAGTTCAGAACGATAGACAGCTTAATTAAGAACATATACACGAATAACTATTTGGCAAGTAACATGCTTTTAAGTTAGCTCAGCGAGGTGAGCACTCGTTGTTGAAATCTGTGTGCAATGTGCGGGATGCAGGTTCAGATGTCTTAGTAATTCATCTTTCAAAGATCGGTTAAGTAAGTAGGCAGCTTTTGAGGGAAAGAATAACAGCACTTGAAGTCCACCCTCTCCACACTGTCCTTGACGGAGTTTTGAAACTTGAGTCCATTATTGATGCTTTTAAAAAATTAAAGTAAATTCACAGCTCAAAGTAACCTGCTTTACGCGAACCAAAGGGACTTCAGCAAAAGAAGACATGCATGGTCAGGAAGTAACACGTATACATTAAAATATAAACAATCTCGCATGTATGACGCATTTCCTGCCAGATTAAAGTATAAATTTCCCAATCTCTGGTTTGCACTCATCTCAACCTTTGTTTTTCTCCCAATAAGAAGCACGCTTGTAATTTGGTGAGATGCATGCTTTACAACTATAAGGCAAAATCCCTTGCTCATATTTTATGCAGATGTTCTGTTTTGCTAAAGGAGCAAAGGAAATGGCTTCGCTCATTATTTATTCAGTTTAATATCCACAATCATTGTCAGGCTCCTATTTTCTGCTCAGAGGGAAAGCACTTCCAGGTTGTAGTAAGGTTCATCAAGTTTAAGGAGGTAGTGGCACAAAGATTAACACAGATGGATAAAATGAACTTGTGTCTATGAAAGTAACATAAGTGTTTGTCCCACTGTGATTAATAAACTTTTATAGTTTCTATAATCTAAGTCCAGGGAGGCAACTACTGTAGATGTGTTACATATTTTTTAAAATATTGCTATTATTTAGAGAAATGCCTTGCTTACGTTTTGCTGATTTATAATGTACTGATTTAACAAACTATGCAATACACTCAATACTTAATTAAGTACCAATTTTGATTGGGCAATAATAATTGTACATAAAAAATGTTCTAGGTAAAGCGCTTTTGATAAAAGCGCTGCATAAATAACAGACTATTATTATATGGTTACTCTTCAGTTCACCCCATTGCCATTCTTAAGTCCTATATACAGGTTGGTAAGTATAGATCAAGGGCCAAGTGGCAGCACAGGCTGGGGAAGACATTGGATGAACAGGTCTCAAAGAGTTGCCTGACTCTCTTGCTTGCTTACAGAGACTAATGATTATAAAATATACCTTGAGTAACCAAGGTGACCACCTTGCATAAATAAGAAGCTACTACATGTCAGAGCAAAGTCAATGAATCGTACTTCATTCAATCCGTGCAAGTGTGACATTTAATGGGATTGTTCATGTAAGGTATTTCAGCAGCTGCCTTTGTATAACCTGGGATGGCTTCCAAAAACCTTAGCTAGAACAAAAGAGAAACTCTGAGCAATTTCATGCACACTTTCCTATTTCCCATTAACAAAAGAGGTATTTGGCTTAGGGAAGAAGATAAGAAGAGAAACCTGCTGGTTAATGTGGAAGTTTGAATTCACTTTCCAAATGGAAAAAGGATGGGTAAAGTTTAACCCTACTTCTTTGTGTAGAACCAGATAAGCCTGACATTTAATTTGTAAGAAAGGATACTTTCCAAGTAAAAAATGTTCAGCTCACAGAACTGAGCCTCAACCTTGCTGTCTTGGTGCACTTTTCAATACAGATGACCCTTAGATGAAGGACTTGCACTAGAGTGAGACTGATCTAGGATACAAAAAGGTAGTCTTCGAGGGAACGTAGAATCATGAAAATGTAACACACAAGAGAAAACCAGGACTCAAAGGGCTTACTTTTACCTGGTTAGTGGTACACATACCACCGTAACATAACTGACAGAACAAAAAATGCCATGTGGGCTAAGGACGTCTAAGTCTGCATCCTGATACGGCGCTGCATGGTGTGCCTGCTTCTCCACTGAACCAAGTATGCCAATCACGTTTGAGGAGTTGACACTAGGAAATGGATCTCTTGTTCATTACAATGAAGGTGATATACCATTGACTGGACGGATATCACTTGGTCAGAAAAACTGCTGGACAAGTGCTTGTTTTTACATCTCGCTCTGTTTCTTTTGTTTTGAGAAAGCAAGATTTTTTTTTATTTTTAGAGGAATCACCACAGCAAAACGGCTTTTGCCAAATTCCTGATCAGGGTTACTTGCCTGCCAATCTTTTTGCCCCACTCCAAAAAAAGAAGCAGGGGACGAATTATTTCCACCTTTCCTCAGTACCAAGGTAAATATGTCCTAAATGAAGTCTGGCAGGCACCTTGTCACGCCCAGAGCACTAAAACACGAAAATATATTAGCAAGGGCAACATTAACCTTCCACTTGAGAGACATGGGTGGAAAAGCTGTCAGTAAAGGTTTGCAGCCTTCTCGGTGGAGCTGGTATGCCACTAAAGCTAGAGGTGTAGCTGGACTGAAAAGGTCTGGTGATATAGAGGGATCAGTGTATGGTCTCCTTTTAAATCTCTACTAAGGTATATCATGTACACTGCAGACAATTCCTCAGAAACGTACATGTCTTAGGAGACAGCTGTTAGCCGAAAATCACCAAGGTGAACCCCACACAGGAGGGGCAGCCCATTGGACGTCCAAGAAGCGTATAGCTTCAACTAGACGTACATGTTAGGAACAGGAAGCCAGTGGGAAAGAAACACACCTGATCAAAAACCTCTTAACATATTCCAAGAATGGTATCACAGGTTCCTCTTCTAACTAGTCAGCAGAAAAATACAACGTGCGGGGCAGGTGTGTGGGGACAGCTATGTGTGGAAGGGATGCACATTATGATTATTGCACTCCCACATTCTCAACTAAGGAACAATTTAGGAACTGCTGTAAGGCGGAAGAACATCTACCAGGAGTTAAAAACATAAAAGGGTGGAATGTAAGCTTTCTGGTATGTTTCATTCATCTTTAGCATAGATGCAGAATCCTCTAAAACAGGCCACATATGGCAGTTACTTGTATTATCATACATTGCATCCCATATACTAATTCCATATGTGGACTTTTGCAATTTATTGACTCCTTTTTAGGTCGAGCCTCGAGTAGCGTGCAAGCGCTGCAAGGCGAAGACTTTAAGTAAGGGGGTTTCAGAAGCAGTCCAAACGCTCGTGCGTCGTGGCTGGCCTTTTTCGGATGGTTACGCGCGGCAGACATGTGTTTCCAATTATCGTGCCCAGACGCGTGCGCGATAATTGGCAAAACATGCCGGCAAAAGGCCATGACGCACGAGCGTCTGGTCAGCTGAGCAGGCTGCCGCGCTCGCTCGCCCTCGCCCCCGCTCCTCTCGTCCCCGCTCCATTAAAACGGGAATATTCCCCATGCTTAATTTTAATGTCGGTGCGAAACAAATGCGTCTGTTTTGGATGAAGAACAACGAGCGATCACAGGAATTCAGTTTGACCCTTTTCTTAAAAGCTCTTGTCTAGGCTCCGGCAGAACTCTTAAGTAACCAGGAGCCGATCCATTTCACGCATGCGTAGAGCTAACTCGTTTGTCTCTGAAAAACATTGTAATGTCTGAGAGTGACTCCAGTACTTTGAGCGAACGAGCATACCGCTGTTTCTTGGCTCTGAGAAGCTCTTGGGAGCGCGTACGCATGTTTGGGGCTGAGCTGGCCGTGATCAAGGACGCGCAGGTAGTATCGGGAACGCTGGAATGTCATTCTGCGCAGTGCGTGCGGGGTGGCAGCTGCCGGGGCCGAAAGACAACGCGAGCCGCAGCCAGAGAACACCGTACCCGAGAGCCGATACCAGTAACTCAGGAAGCCCCGCACCCTTAGAACCCCTAGTAACTTCCGAACAGAGCACAGCATGCTTCACACAGAGACCGTGGATCGGGTGGAGCTGTGCGAAAGTCTGCTGACCTGGGTGAGTGATAGTTGCGAGCACAGCCCTGTTCCACCTACCAGAGCAGACACCGGAACGCCAACTCTCCAAGCTGACAGCCACACCCGCCCCCAAGTACAATGACAGCCCTCCTATAACCCAACATTCTACTCCACATTAAATCGCCTCTAAACGTTCAGCCTTCACTGCCACCCAGAATTAAACCAACTCTCAACAGTCAACCCCCACCCAAAATGTAACTATCCCACATCTATATTAAACTGCAACATATGACTCACCACCCCTAATCCGACTGACCACTCCACCACAAATCTCTTCTAAACAGCCGCTTACTACATCTGAACAGGACCAACCTATAAGTCTCACCAAGACCAGCCTTAGAAGTCTGACCACTACACTTTCATCAACTGCCCGAAACCAAACCACTCCCACCAATATATAACTAACAAACCTTAGCATTAATCTGCAGCATATAACAGATCATCCTCCTGCATCTGTCAAACACCCTTTTAAGTTTATTTGGCAACCGCTGCTTCTGTCCAGCACCACTTTCAGTTTATCTGGCTAGTCTTCTCCGGTATTTATCCAGCTCCCCCGCTGTGTGTAAGCAATCGGCTTTATATCTAACTGCTCCATACTCGTTTTACTGAACCGCCCTCCCACCCGCCCCTCGGCCATGTCCAGCTCGCCACATTCAACTGCCTTGATGTCGAACAACCCCCTATGTTGAACTCCCACAAGTCAACGACCAACCCCCGCTTCAAACCATAAAGTCACCAAAAGCCCCCCAGACTACTCTGCCTATCAGCCCCTTCTCCAGTTGTTTTAGATCTTTGATCTCTTCCCTGACATGGCACACAAGTAATGCACATAACTGTTACAAACGTTCGTATCAAAACGGTGTGTTACTCACACACAATAGTGTGTGTGTGTATGTATATGTGTATGTATGTGTGTATATATATATATATATATATTATTTGGTAACTGCACAATGTTCAGGAATGTGTGTTTGACCTTATGGTCACAGCTTCTCCGAATAGAGGTGAGGACACTCATTCTAGCCTTTTTTTCGAGGTGGTTACAATCAGTACCAGGGCCGGCTTTAGTGCTGGTGGTGCCCAGTGCGAGTTGGCACCCTCCAATGCGTTTCTCCAGCTACCCTGCTTGTTGGAGCCCCCAATGACCACTACCACCTTTTAACAGTGTCCCTCAAGTCTCCATAACTGCTCTCTCTCAGATGCATTTAAATAGTTTTATAGCGCCGCCGCCACCACGCATACCAGTGTAGGGTGTCAGAGTATTTTACATCTCACACACTACACAGAGACAATCAATCATAGGTGTGCAAATCAGTGTATAGGAAATGTTACAGAAGACAGAGGACTACAAGGTGAAGGAGTCACATGTCATCCATACTGGTAGGCAGGATAGTTTGAGTGCTTATTCTGGAAAAGCACAAAGTAAGACTTTAAAACGTAACACCATGGTTGGGGGTTCTCTTTAATAATTTTTCTGTAATAATCAGAATTGATTTGTATCCAAATGAACCCTATTTCCAACGTTAGGATAAAAAAAGACGGGAAAAAATCATAACGCTCTAATCTATACCTTGCAGTTTGCATGCAGCTATTTGATTACATTTAATCGCTCACTGTGCTATATTAAGATTATAATTTATAAACTGCGAGTAACAAAGGATCTTTCAGACATAAGCAGCAACTCACTGACCTAGTTACATTATATACACTTTGTGATCTGAATGGTACAAGTTCTTTGCAGCCTGCATATTAACCCTCTGTGCTACCTTCCCATGAGTCAAAACTGACACTAGATAAACTTCCTTTCTCTCTCTATGAAGAACAGTAATCACCAGAGTTTAGTTTATCATCAGTTATTGTTGTCTGAAAATCGCTGGAGGTCAGGGACGCAGCAGCAGGTGATTTTAAAACCATAATATACTTCAAACACAACAAGCATTGGCATAGCCAATAGGTCTCGCCTTTGGGACCTTATAAGTGTTTAGCCATGCAACACTTGATGTTGTCGCACAAAGGATATTGTGCTGGATAACTAAACACTTATAAGGTCCCAAAGGCGAGACCTATTGGCTATGCCAATGCTTGTTATCTTGGGAGCTCCCTCTTTGCAGACATCTGTCTCAACTATACCGACCTCCTCTATATTATCCAACATATTAAGTCCTTGAAGATACCAGTATCTATGTAGTCACTGCTTAAAAATGTTAGTGTCCAGCACACTGACTTCTTGAAGAGATCTATAGCTAAATATGGATTCCTTAAATACCTCTGTATCCACCGAACTAAGGGCCTGATTTAGATCTTGGTGGACGGGTTACTCCGTCACAATGGTGACGGATATTCCGTTCGCCGAGAAAATAAATCCCATAGGATATAATGGGATTTATATTTTGGCGGACAGGATATCCATCAACGTTGTGAACGGAGTAACCTGTCCGCCAAGGTCTAAGTCAGGCCATAAGTCCTTTGAAGATATCAGTGCCTATATACTAACTCCTTAAACAGATCTATATCCCGACTTCCTGAAGATATCAGCTCCCACTGTACTGACTTCTTAAAAATATCTGTATCTCGCGCATGCTGCCTCCTTGCAGATTTTTATCGCCATTGTACTGATAACTTGAGATTTGGTGCCAGCATGCTGTCTATTTTCAATGTATTGACTCCTCAAAGACATCCGTATCTAGTGTGTTGGCTCCTTGCAGATGTCTAGTTCCACTGTACTGCCTCCCTAATGTTATTGGTAACAACCATACTGGCTCAAGGCAGATATCTGCCTCCAATGTAGTAACTCCTTAATGCTATCTCCATCTACTGTACAGACTCCTTACTGATATTTGTATCCAGTGCAGTGGCCACTTACAACTGTTGACTAATTTTGAATTGTAGGGGACCATGACTAACAACAAAAATATTCTGTCAAATTAATGCACAATAAAAACATTCTTTCAAGAAAAGGAAGAGAACTGAACAGGATATTCTGATCTAAATCAGTAGCTATGAAAACAGCTATTTGAACGGATACATTAACTTATCCTGTTCTCTTTGTTTTCCTTTAAAATTGCAGATGACTCAGTGCAGCTTAAGACAAGGCAGGGAAGGCAAAGTAGCTGAATCACCAGCACACTCACTGCCCCTGTCTGAGGAGTGACACCCATTCAGTTCACTCTCATGTCTCGACTCCACGACCACTCCCTTTCACCAATCTACAGTTCACAGCTGAGCTGCCCCCCAGGTCCTCTGAGGATTTAAGACAGTTTTACATATTTCAAAATAAAATATGCAACAGGAATATAAGAACACCATAAATTCAGCTGCATGTTTCTGTACACGTTCTCTTTAAATAAAAAAAGGCTATGCAAAAACAAAGGATGTCACACAATATGGAATTCCTAGGAGCTGACCAGATGAGGAACCTTGTGCATGTACGTCTGTTTGTTAAGGTTTTTATTAACTGTACAATAAACTACTACACAACTAGTACATGAAGATGGGATTGTGTACAGGGCAAATCCAGTCATAAATCAACCAACAGAATGCAACACACAAAGGGGTTTTACAATGTGGAGTGCAGAAAAAAGGGGTGAGTGGGGATAATGCACCATGGAGGAGGGTTACTGTAGAGAGGAGGGTGCTGGGGAGCGCCGTGCATTGAGCATTAGGGCTTCAAAAGAAGGGAAGGGTGCAGGCCAGAAGGTGGAAGAGCAGGCTAGGTGTGGGTACTCTTCTGTGCTGCTCTGATATTTCCCTAGTCAACCCCCATGATGAGGTGTTGCTCGAAGACCTAGATCTCAGCTCTTTGTGGAACTGGAGAAGGGGTGAACCTAAAATGTTCTGGGCGGGGATGCATTCCAGATTGTATGACCATAGCAGGATAATGCAAGGCATCTCATGTTCTGCTTTCATTTCCTGATTTCCAGTCTTGTAATGCTGGTGCTGCTTGTTGTGCCAGCTCCAGCACAGGTCTTAATCTTGGTCACCAGAGTTGACTGCCTTCTTATATGGTTCACTATGCCTTAAATGTGAAGCAGACAGGCTGTGTGACCTAATGAAGTTTTCTGAGGATCAATGTGCTGCTTTCATGCATGTGAAGACCTTGACAATGCATTTTAGCTGCATGAAGGATGCTTTTTGGAGATGTCAGGGGGATCTCAGTCTTGACATAGTTCAGTATGAAGTAAGTCTTGGATTGTAGCAAGGCATTTCATCAGGGATCAGCCCACACAAAACTTTCAAGAAGAGATGCCTGTCATTTGTGTGCTTTTTCAGGTATTGCACATGGGAGAGCAGATGGTTAGTTGAAAGGTTTGGTTTCTTTAGGAAAGGGAAGGGGCTATCCTGTCATGAGGGCATCTTTGAAGAAAGGTTTGGCGAGGCACACATTGACAATGTTGAGAAGGATCGACCAGATATTGCGTTCACTAAAGACGATGGGATGACACGGTGGTGGCATGAAAGAGAAACACCACACTCCCTCTGTGTGAATATTAAGAGTTACGATAGGACAATCAAAGGTGATTCCTATGCAGATGTTCAGGGAGGGTTGAGCAAAAAAGAAAGGCCTGCAAATGGACAGAAGTGATTGCCTTTGCTTCATTATTAATGTGCCCAGGTACCTGGCAATGTGACATTCCCCTTTCTCCTTCTGCATTGGAGCCATGGTGCATGTGGGTGTTTTCTGTCTGGAAGGATACAATACAGTTTTTAAGTCAGTTCTGGCTTACAAGATGAGTTAGCAGCACCCTGAAAGACTGAAGGGGGCAGCACTGGAAATTGGCTTCACATCAGAGTAGTTAGGGCATTTGGTGTGTGGACGCAGTATGTGCATCTCGAAGAACTTTGTACTAATACCTGCAGTTGAGTTCCCCTCAATCACAGAGGATCGACTGCAAATGAATTATTCGGACCTGATCAATTCTTGATACCTGGAACAAAGTAGGGGCAAGGGACTCCAACAGGAGGGCCAATGCTAACCTGCAATTGCTGTTCTTGAAAATGAATTTCCATGGATTTTGAGGGTTTCAATTAAGCAACTGTCATCCCAAGGGTTCTGAGTTAGTACAGCAAAGTTGTAGGCCAATATATCAAGGTCGATAACATCAATCTACAAAAATATTGCATCCAATGCCTTACCACTATATAGTGAAAGTAAGTCTACAAATACTATGCTTACATCGATATCTACTTGCTTAGACCTAGTGATGTAATTGTCAGGGAGATGTGGTGAATGCATTATTAGGTCATGTGATATAGCACATGCAATTTAGTGGTGATATACTAAACAGCACGGAGGGCAGCATGCAAACCATGGAAATGAACTTTAGACTCACATCTTGCATTCCCTAATTTTAATATTACGAGAAATTATTTTTTTCAAATATTAGCAAGGATTATAAGAATTCAAGTTTTTACCTCTTTAAAGGGTCTCTGATCATAAAAAGAATGACATGAGTATGGTCATTAGCAAGAGCCAGCAGCCAATAGTGGGCTACAAATATAGTCCTGAGGGAATGGTGTGCTAGAAAGAAGAGGAAAAATTAGTGGGAGAATCTAAATGAGGGCTTCAACTTGGAGAACACATAAGAGTTATGGCAGACTCATACTAAAGACTGTATATCTCTATATTGCAGTGAAAATACCGACATGATTCATCCGAGTCTGGAAATGAGAAACCATCCGGCCCTGTAAGTATTTGAAAGTGGGATCCACGGGGTTGTTGCGCAGGCTTTCTACATGTCAGGTTACAGTATAACTTTCAATTATCTATTTTTGCGATTTATTTTCCTCTGTTAGTCTTTTCAGTATTAGTACATGGCTGGCTCCACCTCACATCCATCTCTATACCTGTTATTTTCATTCTCTCTGTGCATCTCATTCCTCTGCCTATATCTGTTTTTCTGCTTTTTATTTTTCACTCTTTATATTTTTCTTCCACTCTGTCTCTTTTCTCCCTTTGTGTGTCCTGCTCTGCCTGCCCCTCTTCCAGCTAGTCAGTATAACTCTCATCATCTCTCTCTATCACTATCCCTCTCAGCCAATCTTCTACTCTTCCAGCCTGAGCCTTGTGCAGTCTGGCCCACTCCATATAATCTAACTCCTAATTAGTCCTTATCTGTCTGTTCTCCTTTATGTCTCTCCATTCATCTCACCCAGTACTTATTTAGATTGTCATCTTCCTCTTTCCCCTCATCCCATAAACTCTATCACTCTCTCTCTTCTTCCCAACATCTTTTGTCTCTTTTATCACTTTTTTAGGTCTGTCCTGTTTTTGCAGTCTGTTGTTCAAGACCTTTTAAGGACAATACCAATACCTTCAGTAAACCTGCATACCACTGCCTGGCTTTCTCATCAATCTCATTTTCTTACTTCTTAATCAATGACTTTCCTTCCTCTTCTTCTGTTTGTCCCTCCTCTGGAGCACTGCTTCTTTACCATCCTTTCAGATCCAGTTCAGCGGGAGCACAGGGTAGAAAGGGGCTACTAGGCCCCAAACCTGGTTGTTGATATTTTTTGCCACTAGCGTCCTTGGGTCCATCATGGTATGTCCCTGCAAACTGGGACAAGTACAACCCTTTTCATACTCAGCTGTCTGGACAGAGAAGGGGGAAGTCACAGGCTTCTCAGGGAGGAGGTGTGGGGGCACAAGCTCAAAACTCTATAATCAACCAATAGACACAAAAATGTAATTCCAGTCCAGTGCTTGTCTTTCTGGAAAAAGAAAGCACTTTCCAATTACACAGCAGTATTCCATACTTCACAATACAATCCAGAATACACGGTGGTACCACTGATTATGGATCGCTCATTAGTGCAACACTTGTTGCCCCTGTTTCTGTGCTCTTTCCCCACCAGGTTGATCCTAGGTGGATCTGTTCCTCAGCAGAAATATGGTAGTAGCATGAATAAGGCTCAGGTGCAAATTATGTTCCCCTACAAGTTAAATGTGCCATCAGTCATTGTTTACTTAGGTTCTTGCTCCCGCTTTTAAGGAGGGTAGAAAATCAGTCTTTTGTGCTTCCTTCAGATGAGCTCAGTGGATCGGTCCCACTGCAGCAGAGGCCCACCATGATCGCGTGTGGCTGCTAATGGAGTCAGATGTGGCTACCATCTTCCTAGACTGTGGCCAACCTGGATAGTCTAACATCACTTGGCGGACCACCCTGGCACCACTGAATGAGCACTCCTGCAGTCATAGTGCAATTCTAGGTTGATGCAGAAGCTTGTCACAGCAGCTGCTGCCCTGAACCAGCCTGATGAGTACATTGAGGCAGTTGCTGCCCACTCCAGTCTGGTACGTACACAGTCCGTCAACTGCAGCCTGACTTAGGGCCGTACACACAGCGAGGCAGATGCAGCCCACCTTGGCCCAGTGTGCGGATGTACCATTGACTTCTGCGGTTCTAGCCTGGAATTGCAGACAGATTGGGGAACCCTCTGCAGCACAGGATGCCCTTGGCTTAGCTCTTTCAAGCAGCCTGCTTTCTGTTTTGTGCTCAACAGGCCAGCAACATGATGGTCCTTCTCCTCCTGCTGACTGGCAAGCTTCTAGGAACGAGGTAGACCCTCAGCTCTTCAAAACCAAAGTGCAGACTTCAGGTGATGTCCCCTCACCTCTGGGAGACTGGCTGCCAGGCAGGCACCCTGGTCATACAGCAGGACTTAGAGAACTCTATGCAACACTCCTTTCCCTAGTCATGAATACCCTAAAAATGGAACAAAGTGGGTTCCAAAGTCTCAAACTTTGAAAGCGGTTAGGGGTGGTTCTCTTTCATGCGTCCTTTTCAGGCTCCTCTCTAAACACCTTTGTGAAAGTGATACATCTCACAGCAGGTAGCACAGTGACGGTCTCCAAACTGGAGCACCCACACATGGGCACAATGAAGTGTGCAATTCTGTCATCAGCTATTATGTAGTAGTAATTAGGGATAGACAAAAGGGCCGGTCTGATCCAAAAACGTTCTCACCTAGCACAACAGAAAATACAGTTCACTCATTACCTATAACATCACCCAAATGGTAGAGCTCAGGAAAAAATAATCAGCAGCCACTTGCTAACAAAGTATTCATGACATTTCTAAAGATAGGTCTGTCACCCTCCTCCTCACGTCAGTGTCTTGATCATAAACCCCCAGTCACAGAAAATGCAGGCAATACACTTCCACTGTCTGTGGAAGTTGTCCTCATCCTTGTGGCGTAGTAAGACAGGGGCATCTAAATTGGATCCCACTGGTGTCAATACTCAGAATCATACACAGTTCATGTTATGGATTTTCACATAGCACTGGAACATTACACAGTAGGCTGCACTCTCACTAACAAAAATAAAAAGGTCTGCTCAACACTATGAGATCACAAAACATAGTATGCTGCCACCACTGCCTCATGTGATAAGCCCAAGACTGGGACAGCAGTCCCCTGTCCACTCTGAGGGTATGCATAGTGCCCCTTCCAGGTCATAGGATTCTGCATACCCACTAGTGTGATGCCAGGGCCAAAAATAAAAGTCAGGATACCAGATACAAATGCTGTCGGGCACACCGGGCATCGGTACATGCATGTATTCCATGAAGGGACGTTCCTGCTCCAACACATCCTTTTGATTGGATGGCTTGCATTCTTACAATTCTTTCGTTCATACACTTCTTTCGTTTTTATACAGCACTCCCTAAGAGTGCATGTGTTTTCTCGCTATCTCATGTTGGGCTCCCAGTTCAGGCCCCACCCTTAACACTCTCCGTGTTGTTCACTTCTCCCAACTAACTCATCGGTTGCTTTACCCACCCATTCGGGTTCAGCTTTTTGAAAATGTTATTATTTTAAAAACCTCCTCAGTTGCACCACACCTTCCCTGCTCCTCATTGACTGCTTTCCTTCCATTCCTCACCCTCTTCCGCACTCCTTACCATCGCTTTCTTTGGAGGGCCCAGCAACTGCAATTTGCTGATGGCTTCTTTCTTAGCTACAAGAAAGAATAAGTGCACTATGATGCACTTTTTATGCTCTTAACATCCCTGGATGTGCGCCCATCATATGGGATTGGTAAATTAAAACGTAAAAACATGGCTGCACATCATTATACATACATACACAATGTGATGGTGCTGTGAATGCAGTAGCATTATTAAGCACACGTATGCATGAGTGATGACACGTGTTCCTCAGCATTGGCACTACGGCAATGAACACTTTTTTAGTTTTTTCCGAAGCTGAACAGGATTGGCAAAAAGCATTGCTAAAACCAATAGGTCTCCATTGGCAAAAGCGACCTATTGGCCTAGTCAATCATTGCTATTACCAGGACCCATTTCTGAGTCCTGTAAAAAAAAAAGATGCATCTCTCATTCAGGTCGAAACTCCTGGGGGAGTGAAGGACAATGATGAGCAAGGAGACTAGAGCAGCGTCCACAAACCAAGCCTCTTGCGACTCACAAAGATGGATGGTGACGCAAACAGCCATCAAGTAAATATTTTGTAACTCTGCCCATGAGCATGCACTCTTAACATTAACAAGCCTGGAATGCTTGTTAATCAGACACACACACACACACATCATTGAATAATAACAATCAGAACTTAAAATTCACATATGAAATCAGTTCACACAAGATAAACTATTTGGATATCGAAATACAGATTAAGGACAACACAATGTGTTCAAAGATGCATAGGAAACTTACCAGTTGCAATAACATACTACATGCGAATAGAGGACACCCTAAAGCCTGAAAAGGGAGTGTGCCATATGGCGAATTTCTGAAAGCCAAACAAAATTGTTCTGAACAAAAGGATTTTGAATATCAAGGTCTGGAGATGTTTGAAAGGTTCAAACAAAGGGGGTAACGAACTGTTGTCTTGAATGATGCACTAAAAAGAGCAGAAGATAAAACTAGAGATAATCTTCTGATGACGAAAAAGAAAAGCACTTTTGAGAGTAATGGAGAGAGTGTAAGATATATATTGGACTATAATACATCCCATCATGAAATTAAATAAATGATAAGAGATAACGGGAATTTTTTTTAAATGGATGATTCTCCCAGATTATTATTACTGGCGCCTCGAGGCCCTCACGGGTGATGCAGCCGTGCTCTACAAATCCGGATTGATTGACTGGAACAACCACAAGTAACATACAGAAAAGATGACTCTTCAGGAGACCTGTTTACACAGTTTTATCCCTAATGTAAAAGTGAACACATGCAACTGGCTCAAAGATAAACAAAATGTGTTCTGGAATTCCAAGAGTAAAGCATATGAATATGGCTGTAACAAGTTGATGTTTGAACTCCATGATCGGGCTGGACTGCTCCCATGAGGCACAGGGTCAGGACTGATTTGCATATGGCTTGGTCTGAACTGGGGTGGCGAAGTGAGCTAAAGAACGATGATGGATTCAACCGAGATCTGTGACTGGGGGTGAGTGTCTGAAAAGTTTCAGCGCTCCGTCCATCATCTATTTGTGTTTGCTTTGAACTCCATGAGGGACAAAAAAAGAAAATTAAAGAATGGATTACATGCGAGACCACATATGAGGAGTATGTCATAGAACGTGGATGTGGCAAAAACATTTTTAGCAGCACTGTGAACAAGTTGAAATTAAGGATTTTACAACACTTACGTGCAATCAACAATAACAATTTCACTTATACAGTGGCAAAACACACCTGGGACATGCACAATGGATACAAAATGGGTCTCAAAGTCTATGGGGTCCAACATATATCTAAGAAACCAAGAGGTGGAGATCTAGAACTAATTTTGAGGAGTCCCGAATCAAGACTGATTATTCTGATGGGAAAAGAGATTCCCTGGGGACTAAACATAGATGTAGAGCTCCAAGTCCACTTATGAGATGATTTCATTGGAAACAACTGTGGAGTCTGAACCATCCAGCATGTCATGGTAGAAAACATTCAGAATATTATCTATGTGTGGAATGAAGGAAGATGGGGTACTTTACCTAGCATTTTGTCTTACCAGCTACAAACATGAAGAACTGTGTGAACTAAATAATCAAGTACCATAATTTTTTCCTTATTCTTCAGCAACATAATATGTTTGGTTTCAGAAATTAAACATATTTATGTATAAATGTTGATAAACAGTAAATAAACACAAAATGGCTGATACAAATGGAAACCAAATAGCAAACAATGTGCGGTCTAGTCTGACACTCTGCACAAACAGACTCTATGGTCCTGTGGAAGGCTGTTGCCGAAACGTGTCAGCCATACCTGCAACATTATGAAAGAAAAATGAAGGAGTAATTCACTGTGTGGACGGATTGCTCTGCCACTTTCTTCTTTCTATGTTGTCAGTTTTGACGTATTTTGGAAAGGAGACCATATGAGACAGATAGACAGATAGATAGATAGATAGATAGATAGATAGATAGATAGATAGATAGATAGATAGATAGATAATATCCATCCCAGTGGCAGTTGCCACTGCTTAGTTATAGTTAGGGGCACTTTTCCATAGGAAATTAATTTGACGAATCTTCACAAAGCTTAAAAAAAAGTCTATTCTACCTCCGTTCCTTCCTGGACAGTTTCAGGGGTGCTGAGAAAAGGAGGGGGTGTCCCCAAACACAATTTTCCCCATGCAATTTTCCATATTTGGAAAATGGCAAAGTGATACAGAAAAAACAGCTGAACAGAATTACACCAAATTTGGCAGAAAGCTAGACCTTTACTCAGAAAGCATGCTTTTTGTGATCTGGTGTAATTCTGTACAGCTGTGTTTGAGAAATTCAGCTTCAAAATATAGAGATATCTGGACAGTTGGTCCCACAGAAGTACCACAGTATTGCAAATTTAAACAAAAAAGCATTAAGATTGGCCGATAGAGCTTTTTTTTCCCATTGGATGCTAAGTCCCACTGGTATGGTAGCAATCCAGGAGTACTGAGGGATAGGATTGGCTGGCAACAACTGAAACAGAAATGTTGCGGCCACCATTTCCGGACTCAGGGACTCAGTCTCTTTGTCCTGTGTTTTACAAAAAAAATACAAGTGGGGAGTAGGGGCACTCCTGAGGGACCAAGCGTGGCCTTCCTATGTGGTCCTACAAGAGTACGGCAGGGTACCTTCGGACCTTGCAAGCATTAGAAAATGTTGCTTGCACTGTCCCATGGTACCTTGGTGTTCTGCTTATATGACAGTACAGCAGGAGTTCCATGGTTCCACAAAAAATAAAAATAAGTGAAATAAAATATGTAAAATCTGGGGTGAGGGCCTGCGGGAGTTGGCCACCTGTGATGAGTTGGGTGTAGGGCCTGACTTCAGGCTAGGCTCTGTATCCAACCCCAGGCCGCACGTGCCCTTTGTTGACTGCCCGCTGGAAGTTAGGTTACTGATGACAACCCCATGCTGCACACACTGAAGGGGTTGACCATGCGCAGCAGGAAGTTGGCTGCCCATGGAGTGTTGAACACAGGGCCTGAGCACAAGTTACGTTACGGATGGACGCATTCAGTTTTGTTAGGCATGGGGAGGTTAATTGATTTGCCCAGAATCACAGGATTTTGAGAGTCCCTGCCGAGACTTGAACCCCGTTTCCCGGCTCTGAGGTCGACCGCTCTAGCCACTAGGCCACGTCCTCTCCCCGGGTTTGCCACTTGGCCTCAGGTCTACCTGGCTATGGAGGTCAGACACGCTCTCCGACGGTTCCACATGCTAGACTGGGGACCCCTTCTCAACATTCATTTCCATGAACTGCTGCTGGACTTAGGTCACCTAATTCTCTTTGTCAACACCCAGCACCCGAGAGGGCAGGGTCTCCTAGTCAAGGTCAGGAAGTCAAAAGTAAGAAAAACACCTGCTACACCAGAATTCAGAGAATTGTGTTTCAAATCAAAAAAAATATCACCCAGCGCCAACAGACGGTAACACAACATTCACATCAGGCTGGTGTAGCAAGATACAGCTCAACAGCAAATGTTATACTAAAAAAAATAATTTCTCTACACCCTCCAAAATGCCACAGATTGCCTAACTGCAGGCAGTTAAAAAGAGAAGATGATCACCCCAACAGGAAACATCCACCGGTTTCCAATCGAAGAACACTGACAATTTAACATTTAAACCTGAGCCATAAAGGCAACCATAGAAATATCTTCATGTACATTCATTGCACTACCTGAAGTGCCCTGGGGTTCAGCAACCAAAAGAATACCCCAAAGTACGACTCTAAAAAGACCCGGATGAAATGGTGATTATCTCCATAAAAGACATGAGCTTTGAAACACACGACCAAACCAAAAAATATATGTACAAACGCATATCGAACTCAGAACACATGGCGAAACAGTCTGCCCCTTCCCTAAACCACACACTTGGCTCCCGAATATTTGTCTGCCGCTTGCCCATTCAACGGCACAGACGGTAGCTGATAAATGAACATAATGGAATCCAAGCACAGCCCTCAGCCAATCACAGTGGTAGAGAGGGTGTCCTGCCAGCTAAATATTGGCCACCTTCAACTTTCCATTGAAAATCACTGGACTGAACAAATATTTTGCAGAACAGGAAACTGGTAAAAATTTAGACTAAAAAATTCCATACGGCAACGTGTCCACTTATGTATCATTATATCATTTGTATAATACATAGGATTCTACAATCGCTTTATAAAAAACCATCTCTAATTTCTTTGTAATTGGCGACTTGTGATGCACCCACTCACCGATTATAAAGAAATGATGGTGAACTCAATTGTAATAACCTATTAAAGTTGAGTTCTGACCTCAAAGTGCCTGCTGCCATAACCAGTAACCCAGGGGAAAGGCAGGTCAGGTCACAAAGCATAGTTAAAGCAGCAGTGAAAAAAACAAAAGCAAAGCTTTTCATTCTTCTGCTTTGTTGTTCTAACTGTGCATTGACAAGCAGAAAGGAGATATTTATGGCAACATGTTTATTTTTTGCACTGCATAGGTAATCATAGAAAAGTCAGAAACATTCTGCATGTTTCTACAGATTCTGCGCTACTGTGCTATTTCATTTTTTTAAAACGGTCTTGTATTAAACGCATTCCAATATATTTTTGCAACAAATATCTAACACCTTTATGATGTGCTTAATTTTGCATTAGACATTCTATTTTTGTTCTTTGTTTGCAAACATGCTCTCTCTTTCATTTGAAAGAGCTACACACCAAGGATTTAATTGGTTTGGGGGAAAGGTGATGTTGTGACCATATATTATAAGGAATAACGTACCACCTGCCGTACATGATAAGGATACTGCAAGTTACCTCTGAGTTCCATAAGCTTATATAGGACCTCTGCCTTCAGTCTTGTTCCTCTATATAGTTATAGAACTCCTTGGTGACTTACAATATCCTAATAATTTATGACAGGGAGTAGTATTTTATCCTATATCGCCATGTATCCTTTATAGCTACTTAAAAATCAGGATGCAGTAACACACTTACTGCATCCTGTGCCATGACTGAGGCAACCCTTGTCACCATAGAAATACAATGGGCTGAGCCTCTCTTCATTCCAGAAGGCTCCCCGCTCTTATACTTGAGGTCTCCGAAAGGCTACACCGACTCCCCTGGGTTTCCACTCTTGTTGCAGTAAAACCTGCAAACCATAACACAGTCAGCCTTTAAGGACACCCCTTCCATTTTTAAGTGCACAATCTGCTTTTCTATTTTAATTCTTGCACTTAGCCACCACTCATCTTTACCTTGGCTTGCCATATATTGGCACTTGTTCCTCCCTGGCTAAATCTGCTGACTTTCATTGCGCTAGAATTTTCAGTGTTACAAGTAAAACTGTATTTTACCTCTGAAGTGCTCCTCATATGCTAACAAAAATAACATTTTCCGGCTTTTTCCTGTAATTTGCCTCTACCTAGTAGTTAACACTCAGGCTGCTGCCCTCCCTTGTTTTATGAAACGGCGGTCCTGTGTATCTCGATGTATTAAATCTTCCCCTTATCTGTTGTATCTCAACTCATCACTTCAAGTGATATTGTGCCTTTAAAAAAGGATTAAAACAATAAGGGATCTGTAAAAGTAGACCACAATTTTGTCCACATACTGCACAAAACTCTTATGTTTCATCACACTTTTAAGTGGGATGCAAAAAGAGGCGATGGGGTGTAAAATGTCGCTTGGTCTAAGAAGAGTAATTAGCAGGAGGTGTTGGCTATCTAAATAAGGGTATGGCTTAAAATATGTAAACTTAAATATACAATTTTGGTCCCTTCATGTGAGCTTTCTCCTATTGCATCCAACAATGTTATACATTAACGGACATGAACCTATAACAAGCCGGACCAATGCTTGTTAGCAGTTCGACATAAATGAGTAACAGCAATGATTTTGTTGTGAATAATTACAATTGAAAATGTTTCAATTCTATAAATATGAGTGCGTGAAATAACCGTTACTAAAGTCTGTGGAAGGGGTTGTGGTCTTCGGATTGTCTCAGTTACTCCTGTTCTTCCCTTCACAACACTTTCCTCTGCAGTCTCTCTGTTACACACAGCATTTTTCTCCCCACATCTTTCTAAAATCTTCTACATGCATATACCACACCTCATCTCTTTCTTCTACAGCACCTCTTTTCACTCTTTCCTGCATCTATGTCCTTGCATCGCCTTCACTTTGACATCCTGCACACATACAACACACCCACTCGGGTCAGACTGGGACAAAAAACAGGCACGGGCACAAAAATACAAGTGGCCCCCATTAGTGAAGCAGATATATAAAAAAGTGGCAATTTCAATGAAATCAATAGTAAAAACTTGCCCACCTGGCCATATAACCAGTCCACAACTGCTAAAAAATCGGCCCGGACACTGATCTATTAGACCAGCTCATCGGGCACTGCCTGATTGCCTATAGGCCATTCCGACCCTGCACCCACTCACTTGTAAGAACTGCATTTCCTTTTGTTTTCTCCCTGTCAATATCTCGACCGCTGTGCATTGAGATATTGTTTCAATCACTTTTGCACAGAATCAGAACTACAAGTGACACACGTGACCAGTGGCGTAGCGGGGTCACAGGGGCTGTTGCCCCAGGTATGCAAAATTCTTTGGGCACGCAAATTCTTTTTTTTTTTTTAAATTGTACTACTAATTTTTTTCCTTTTAACATTTTGCGTCAGGAAGTGCTAACGGTCTACGGGTTAGGGGGGCGCAATACTTGCCTTGTCCCGGGTGCTGGCAACCCGCGCTATGCCGCTGCACATGACAACTGTTCTATACGGTCTGCAGGGAGGACAAGGATTGGCTGAGCATGTATTCTGACCACCTCTAGGACCCACTGACTGACACACTGAGAACTGGAACTTCATTCATCCTCAGCTCTAGGCTTTCCATGGTGCATGGTTATAAACAAGGACTGTGTGACTGCCATGGGTTGCTGTAATGGTTTTTACAGTCATTGGTCAGAAATCAACCATCATTTTACGTGGAATAAACCACTTTTTTACGCATCCTGGGCAACGATAAAGAAGTTAAGGGGCCATCAGGCCTCCTTTTGATCGAGTGTGGGACTGGAGGCGCCCTGGAACCTCACAAATGCAAAAGCACCGGCAAGGAAACAAAAGTACACAGCTTGTTATCTCTTCTCAGGTACTTAAGAGATGCATGCTTTTTACTTAGTTGTATAAGTGCATGCACTGTAAGAATGTCAGATGGGTTGGTCTGTCTCAGTATTTACACAAATAACAATTTAAATAGCACTATTTTATTTCTTTTATAGCGCTACTCTTCCCAATGCTGAGTGTTGGCGCGCTTTACATAACATACACATTATCCATTCCAAATAAATCATGTAAGTGTGAAAATTAATGTACAAGATGTGTTACATGAGACAGTCCGGGTTACAAGGTGTAGGAGTCAAATGCCCTTCATAGCTCACTGTGGTCTACTAGAAGGATTACAATTTGTTAACGACTTGCGAAGGGGGGGGCGCTGGATGTTGGAATAGTATAATTTACTATTCCAACTCCTGTCTGTGCAACAGTAGGGAAGGTGTTGGATTTCAAACCCAACACCTTCTACCCGCTCCGCAAGTCGTTGTTCCGACTTGCAGAGTAACGGTAAGCGTGGTTACAATGCGGTCGTTGTAACGACCGCGTTGTAATTCCCTGCGGGGAAAAGTTTACGTAATAAACGATGTTTACCTTTTACGTGTATTGGTAGGGAGATAGATACAGGACCCGAAAGGGACCCGTTTTAATGCCAATTTTTAATTACTGGCATCTGGGAGACGGCCCGCTTAAAGCCTTGGTTTCTTTCGGTCATGCATTAACAGCTGATCCTGGTACTTTACATTCTGGTACATGCCAATTTATAGGGCAATAGTCATTCTTTGTCGTAATATAGCGCATAAACCTCCTGACGAGGGGTTTGAAACATTACAAGCCTCACGCGGCTAGCATAAAGTCGAATGGATGTGAATGTGTCCTTGTGTAACGTAACTGATGCTCATGTAAAGCGCTCCAATACCTTCGGGTCGAGTTCGCGCTATATAAATCTGCACACAAAAAAAATGGACGTTGATTCATAAACGTCACGCCGTAGCAATGGCGACATAAGGAGAGATCATCAAACGCGGAGCATCTCCACTCTCCCCCGCCACGTCCCTAATTTTGACTGTGCTTCTTCTGTCTGTGGCAGAGAAAGGCCAAGCAAGATGGCAAATGCCCTGGGCGATGTTAATTAATGTAATCATGTGACTAATTGGTCTCTGCTGGGTTTCTGTGGTAACTGCTTCCCAAGAGCTGCCGGGCATTCGTGTTAAATGTAGCTTGGGAGCGGCACGCGGGGCACCGTGATTTCCAGCGCGAGGAGGGGCCCAGGCAGCTGGGCTCGACATGGTGCCCTGCTGGGCCGCTGATTACCCGACAGCAGAATTTGTACAGCTGTGTGCGGCCTCTCGGCTGCCATGTACGCAGGCCCAATTATACTGTTTTTGCCAGTGTAGTGTCTCGCTATTTCTATTAAAACAGGGGCGGGCGCTCTATAGCATTACAAGTAAAAGATTCATAGCTCTGAAGCGTTACCGAGTACCCGTGTGAAGAGCTTGGCCAGCCCATATTTACCATTGCATTCTGGGACGTGTAGTCCATAGTTATATCTGAACACAGGTCTACAAGTGCGAAAAATACAAAGCAAAAGACCAGCAGTTTCTAAGGTTAACACATGGATCACTAAGACAGAAATTACCCGGCCTAAACGTCCCTTTATCGGTTCATTTCAATGAGGTGCTTTGTCAATTTGGTTTAATTGACGAGACTAGAAATTTCTTAACTAAATGTCAATATTGAAAATGTAGTAAAGAACGTTCAAGTTTCCATGGCCAATGCTGAGTAAGTAATTCCATTCCATTGTTTTTATTTTCTGCAGCAAGGTATGGTTGAGGAGGTAATTTCCCAGTGGCATTGAGTCATCAAGTAACCCTCATAAAATCTATCGTAGAAGGTCGGGCATAGGGTTTTACAAGGCAAGTGCACAAGAAAGGTCAGTTTGACTCACATGAAATGAACGAGCGCCAGGACTACAAGTCACAGAATGCATTTGGTAGTAAAATGAAAGACCCTGTCAGGAAACATCAGACATAAAGCCACCTGGTAACACTACTAAATAAGCATAGTTCATGTCCAACATAAAATATTTTACAACGACATGCCAGGCATATATTGCAGAAATATTGCTCTTCTGAAAACACAAGCTCGCGCTCTGTCGCCTCTTCTTGCTTTGCTCGGCGCTTGCCAATTTATACTAATGAGCAATTCTTTTTACGGCTGCCAGTTTTTCCAATTCTGCGGCAGTCTCGTCTTTTTTTCTTATTTTTTTTCATTGTCAGCGAGTGGGTGTGTGGGTGAGCGGCTGGGTGGTGCCAGCTTTTAGAAGGCAGTCTGCAGCTAACAGATGGAAGGGGAATTCGTTCCAAATCCCTCATGCGCTATCTGTTTGGATTTATGCAAGTCATCTTTGCACCTGTGCTGGGAGAAAAAAAAAGGCAACCCAGCTTTCCCCCACACAAGAGGAACAAAGGCGGCAGTGGTTACAAAAAGGAGCTAGCGCGGAAGGGGCGCGAGCCTTCGCGCTGAAGCCTGATCTGGGTCTGCGCGCGAGAGACTGCGCTCGGTGGTGGAATGTTATATCGGGTCTCTAACAATAGAGTATCCAGGCAGATTCAAAATCCGTTTCATTAAATTATTTTACAGCTTGTAATAGTCTGTGCCACAATCCAGTTCCCAGGCTCACGAGGCTCAAAAACGTGCAAGCTTGCTGCTGTAGGCTTTCGTGAACGTTCACTGAGTGGTCACCGTCAGTGCCTTCTACAAACAAGCATTGGCATAGCCAATAGGTCTCGCTTTTGGGACCTTATAAGTATTTAGTTATGCAGCACAATATCCTTGGTGCAACAACATCAACTGTTGCATGGCTAAAGACTTATAAGGTCCCAAAGGCGAGACCTATTGGCTATGCCAATGCTTGTTTCCTATTGGCCATCTAGCTGCCATGGCAGCAAGAGGCACCCACGAGTCCCACGAGACCAGTCGCTCTGATTGGCTGGCCACAACACAAACAGAAATGTTGCTGCCACCATGACAGGACTCAGGTGCTCCGTCCCAGTGTTTTGAAAATTAAAAATAAGGAAGATACAAGGGGGCCGGGTAGAGATACCCTGGCCCCCATAGCCCTTGTAGGGAAGTCCACGGTGGATCCCCCTTGGGGTCAAATTTGTAAAAGAAATTGTTTTTAGGACAACACGATCTTGCTGAAATCTCTCAAGAGCCAGCATGATCCCCTTTTCTCCCAAAAGAGACTTGCAGGAGTACAGGTGGACACGCCAGCTCCCGAGGGATTCGCAAAAAAAGTCCTGTAGGATTGAGAAAACAATTTAGAAAAAGAAAGGACTGTGCACGGTGGGAGTTTGACTGCCTGAGGGTAGGTGGGTGCAGTAAGGGGTTGGCTATGCGCAGGGGGTTGGTAGGTTTTGACTGCATACCAGGTCCTATGGCCAACCCCACACCGTGCAATGCCAGAGGCCATGGGTGGCGGGAGGTTGGTATAGTCACGTAGGGTAATAAATTATGTTATGCTAAAAAAAACTTAGAAATTCACTGAAAAAACAAAAGCTTAAAGTGACGTTATAGTTAGGTATGGTAATAATATCTCACTTTACATTAAAAAAAACTTTCCAAGTTCACTGAAAAAAACAAAGGCTAAAGTGACCTTACAGGCCAGTGAAAATGTCAGTTAAAACATTAAGTTTTATACAAACAAAAGACTGAAATTCACCATTTATTTTCAACTACACAACCTATAACTTGTGCTCCCACCATGCATTGCTTATGACCTCACATATTACATCACTCATGAAATGTTCTATGACATCATCAGTGATGACACCTGAAATAACGTCATTGATGGCAACACTATGCATGGCAGTGTACCAATGGCATGGAGCTGTCTGCTAGCAGCACGGAGCAGAAGATGAGCAGCAAGGAGCGGTATACCAGGTGTGTAGAGCTGTATACATGCAGTATGGAAGAGTATAAGAGCTGCAAGGAGCAGTATACCAGGGGTATGGAGCTGTATGCGAGCAGAATTGAGCAGTATACGAGCAGCAAGGAGCGGTATACTAGGTGTATAGAGCTGCATGCCCGCAGTATGTAGCAGTATGCCAGCATTAAGAAGCGGTATACCATGGATATAGAGCTGCATGCCAGCAGTATGGAGCTGTATACCAGGGGGGTGGAGCTGTATGCCAGCAGTATGGAGCTGTATACCAGGGGGGTGGAGCTGTATGCCAGCAGTATGGAGCGGTATGCCAGCAGCAAGGAGTGGTATACAGCAGTATGGAGCTGTACGCCAGCAGCAAGGAGGGGTATACCAGGGGTATGGAGTTGTATGCCAGCAGCAAGGAGATGTATACCAGGGGTGTGGAGCTGTATGCCAGCAGTATCTAGCGGTATACCAGCAGCATGGAGAAGTATACCAGGATTAGGGAGTTGCATGCCCACAGTATGGAGGAGTTTGCCAGCATCAAGAAGCGGTATACCATGGATATAGAGCTGCATTCCCGCAGTATGGAACTGTATGCCAGCAGAAAGGAGACGTATACCAGGGATATGGAGTTGTATGCCAGCAGTATACCAGGGGTGTGGAGCTGCATGCCAGCAGTATGGAGCGGTATACCAGGGGTGTGGAGCTGTATGCCAGCAGTATGGAGCGGTATGCGAGCAGCAAGTAGCGGTATACCAAGGTTAAGAGCTGTTTGCCAGCAGGATTGAGCAGTATACGAGCAGCAAGGTGTGGTATATTAGGTGTATAGAGCTGTATGCTAGCAGTATAGAGCTGTATGCCAGCATCAAGAAGCGGTATACCATGGATATAGAGCTGTATGCCAGCAGTATGGAGCGGTATGCCAGCAGCAAGGAGTGTATAGAACAGTATGGAGCTGTATGCTAGAGGCAAGGAGAGGTATACCAGGGGTGTGGAGCTGCATGCCAGCAGTATGGAGTGGTATTCCAGGGGTGTGGAGCTGTATGCCAGCAGTATGGAGTGGTATACCAGGGGTGTGAAGCTGTATGCCAGTAATATGGAGCGGTATGCCAGCAGCAAGGAGTGCTATACAGCAGTATGGCGTTGTATGCCAGCAGCGAGGAGAGGTATACCAGGGGTATGGAGTTGTATGCCAGTAGCATTGAGCAGTATACGAGCAGCATGGAGCGGTATACCAGGTGTATAGAGCTGCATGCCTGCAGTATGTATGGCGATACCAAAGGGGATGATGGACGGAGCGCTTGAGCTAATCAAACACTCACCCCCAGTCAACTGATCTGGGTTTAATCCATCATCATTCTTTAGCTCACTCCACCACCCCAGTTCAGACATGGCCCTATGCAAATCAGTCTGACCCTGTGCCTCATGGGAACAGTCCAGCCCGAACTGCCAAGCCATGTCTTCCCTGGACCGGAAACAAGCATCCTGGGACCGGTTTCTGGCTATTCAGCCGTCATCAGCCAGGCTAGCTTGAATCCAGTGGCAAAGTGAGCAAGGGACCCACGTCTGGGCATACCCTGCCAACTTAGGGCGAACAAAGCGATACCAAAGGGGATGATGGACGGAGCGCTTGAGCTAATCAAACACTCACCCCCAGTCAACTGATCTGGGTTGAATCCATCATCATTCTTTAGCTCACTCCACCACCCCAGTTCAGACATGGCCCTATGCAAATCAGTCTGACCCTGTGCCTCATGGGAACAGTCCAGCCCGAACTGCCAAGCCATGTCTTCCCTGGACCGGAAACAAGCATCCTGGGACCGGTGTCTGGCTATTAAGCCGTCATCAGCCAGGCTAGCTTGAATCCAGTGGCAAAGTGAGCAAGGGACCCACGTCTGGGCATACCCTGCCAACTTAGGGCGAACAAAGCGATACCAAAGGGGATGATGGACGGAGCGCTTGAGCTAATCAAACACTCACCCCCAGTCAACTGATCGGGGTTTAATCCATCATCATTCTTTAGCTCACTCCACCACCCCAGTTCAGACATGGCCCTATGCAAATCAGTCTGACCCTGTGCCTCATGGGAACAGTCCAGCCCGAACTGCCAAGCCATGTCTTCCCTGGACCGGAAACAAGCATCCTGGGACCGGTTTCTGGCTATTCAGCCGTCATCAGCCAGGCTAGCTTGAATCCAGTGGCAAAGTGAGCAAGGGACCCACGTCTGGGCATACCCTGCCAACTTAGGGCGAACAAAGCGATACCAAAGGGGATGATGGACGGAGCGCTTGAGCTAATCAAACACTCACCCCCAGTCAACTGATCTGCAGTATGTATGGAGCAGTATGCCAGTAGCAAGGAGAGGTATGCCAGCAGCAAGTAGTGGAATACAGCAGTATCCTCCCCCTCCCCCCCCACCCCCACTGTCCCCCAACCCCCGCCCCCAGCCCTGTGTCCTGGCAGGACGCGAGGCTCTTCTGCAGCGCCAAGAGTTTGTTAATTTATACAGGAACACATTAGCACTTGTTTTACAGGGTTTGCATCGATTAGTCCACTCGCTTTTAGACAGTATAGTTCTTAGCAAGCCCTACATGTCAAAACAGTGAAGAAGAGAGAAAGAAGAAGAGAAAGGAGCAGGAAAGCAAGGGGTGAAAGAAGAGATAGGGGACAGGCACCTGAGAGTTACATTGCTTACAAGTTATGTCTGACATACAGTGGAGCTGTTACCCTGTTGTCATCCCTGCAGGTCCTCGAGGGGCACCTTTGTTGTGATCAGTAGGGTCCCTTTAAGTTTCTCGATACTTCTGTTTAACCGCTTCTCGTTTAACACGGACGTCGAGAGCACTTTAAGTTCATAGGGTCAATGACCTTTCATTGCTGCACTGATCCCAGGTGGGAAATCTCCCTACAGTAAGATACAAAACCAAAAAATGAGAGTTCTTTATGTTTAAGAAGAGCCTCACTGTTTGCAGAACCTGCGCCTAGAAGACAAGGTCTAAGCACCAACGTGAAGGGCGCCTTCTGTGTTGTTTCACCTCGGAGTCCTGGTAGCAAGGCTCTTCGCTCCCGTACTGTCCGGAGTCTGCGCTGCTGTACCCGGTACTGTGAGGGCTTCACGCTGGACACGCACTATGTACAGACAAGGTACGGACTCAGCGCCTAGAAGACAGGGTCTAAGCGCCAATGTGAAGGGCGCCTTGTGTGTTGTTTCACCTCGGAGTCCTGGTAGCACCCTCCTGGCTCCCGTACTCTCCGGAGTCTGCGGTGCTCTACCCGGTACTGTGAGGGCTTCACGCTGGACACGCACTATGTACAGACAAGGTCAATGTACGGACTCACCGCCTAGAAGACAGGGTCTAAGCGCCAATGTGAAGGGCGCCATGTGTGTTGTTTCACCTCGGAGTCCTGGTAGCACCCTCCTGGCTCCCGTACTCTCCGGAGTCTGCGGTGCTCTACCCGGTACTGTGAGGGCTTCACGCTGGACTTGCCCAATGTATAGACAAGGTACGGACTCTTCGCCGCCTCAACGCTCCACCGCTCCCGGCCGCCTTGACACGACCCGTGCAATATAAAACCTTAAATAAGTACACTTTAGATCCTCCCGCAGGGTCTGTTTGTGTACCCGTCTCCCATCCATTAAATCTCTCCTAATCATTACCTTTCTTTCGGGGTCCTTCAAAAAACACCCTACTGTGTCACACTGTGTGTGTAAAGTTAGGGTGACCAGATTCTCAAAACAACAAGAGAGGAGCGGGGGCGAGCGAGCGCGGCAGCCTGGGCTTTTGAAAGCTGACCAGACGCTCGTGCATCATGGCCTTTTCCCTGCACGGCCGGCATGTGTTTCCAATTATCGCGCACGCGTCTGGGCACGATAATTGGAAACACATGTCTGCCGCGCGCGTAACCGCAGGTAAAAGACCATGACGCACGAGCGTCTGGTCAGCTTTGAAAATCCCCTAACTTAAAGTCTTCGCCAGAAGCAGCGCTTGCGCGCTACTCTAGGCTCAACCTAAAAAGCTTAAAGCAGGAAAGGGCTACCATATTGCTACATGTTACTGGGACCCATATTACCATGTCCTGATTTTCCTTTAAAAAAATCATCATACTCAGATCAGAACGTGAAAATATGCACTGAAAACATCTCCCAAACCAGACTACCGAAAGCCTCGACTTCACATAAATATCTCCCTAGAAGTTCGACTAACCATGCGCTCGGTCTACAGATAGTCTAGGGTTGGAGTTACAACAGAGCTGCCGCGTTGCCAATGCACAAGTACCTTAAGCAGTCCGGTGTTTTTCCCTGCACTCTGGGTTTGCAGCCCCATTGTAAAATGACTACAGGTTCCAGAAGGCAGAGAAAAAACCTGGACTGAATGGAATCCTCACGCATAGACCAAGAAAGTTTGAAAGCTCTGGTTAGAATAGTAAACTCCCTGCTGTGTGGAGGTGAGAGGGGGCGGTAGTGGCCTAGGAAATGGCCAAGTGGCTGGATTTAACACGCAAACACCACCAGATTCACGTCTTCTGGCCCCCCTTTACCAAGGCCTCAGGTACTACCTAGTGATTTCACATCCGCTTAATGCAAAGAGTCTCTGAAATTCTTAACTCCAATTGTAGATCACGTGCTGCTTTGCAAAATGTAAGGATTTACAAAGGGTTGCTACAGACTCCAGTCTGTGAATACATCCTCAAGACCAGGCCGGAAAGGCATCCTAACACCAATAGCGCTATGAGCTCACATTAATGGCAATACAGCACGTGGTATTATGAGACAAGGGGCCCGGCCTTATAGAGCCTTACGAGGGAACTGAAAATCCTCCAAAAACTGAAAGAAACTCTAAATAAGGATTAGGATCCACCGGCCGAATTTACTCCACCATTAAGATATTATGTGGTGGAGGAAATTCAATAGGTAGATTCCCAGTAATTCGAGTTTCCTCTAGAAACTGGAGGGTTTTCAGTTCTCGCCAACCTCTAAATGTGGCCAAAGTCTCTTGTCCTCAATCACAGAGAGACATTACACATCTTCACTACTGCCACCATCTCTTTTACGTCTGATCACTGTGCACAAAAGACATTTTAAATGCTCCCCAAGAAAAAGAATCCAATGGAATACCATACTTTTAAAAACAGAATCCATACCATCAACATACTTCTTGCGTCCTTCCTTCCAGAGATCTATGGCAAGCATTTGGTACTGCTCACACATTAATATGTAGTTTTCCAAAACTGCTCGAATACAGGGCCCAAAAATCGAGCAAAGCAACAAAAGCCATTGTTTGACAAACCTGTGAAAAACTTTTCTCACAGAGTTTTTTTGTGTGTAAAACTAGCCAGCTTGTCTCGTAGGTTGTGCGGGTCAACGTAGTATTTTCGATTCTGTAGCGCTAACTTACGTGCAATTATTTTCCAAGTAAAAAATTGGCACACTGGTTTAGATTCCCATAGATCCCTCAACCAATCAACTCCTGTTATGAATGGATTTGTCTCCTACATGGTTCCGTACTCATCATTTCTGTACCCAGAATGCCATACATTCTTTCTGCAACTTCAGACATGACGTACTGACCACAGGCTTAATAAGGGAGGCTACAGCGTCTGGGTGGGGCACGCGAAATGTCAAGTAAATTGCGATAGCTTTATAAGTGCACTGTATCAAATGGTGTTTTTATTGAACCAGCACACTACAAATTGTTCTTGGCTTGCCTCATGACCCTGTCGCTAACAATGGCAGAAAGTGGTAATGTCTTTAATTCGAAAAGATGTAGCGATAAACAGACGTAACGTAATGTTTACCACACTCATGTTACACTGTATCACAGTTGGTGCCAGGCCTACCATCCTTGCATTTACATGCATAACACTGTAGTTATCTCCCTGTCAGCCAGGATCCGTGCACCGACACAACCTTCATTCCCCTGTGATTTTCTTGGAATATGCACAGAGGAACACAGTAAGTGAACTAAGTACCTACCCAGACACCCACACACCACATGCTTGAACCAGGACCCAGCTGACCCAAACTCACATCTTTCTGAGGTCAATAAAATGGGTGGCATCCAGTTTGGTAATATGAACACTTATTATTATAAGCTCTTAGAAGTTAATTCAGTTGTGCTGTGGCCTATGAAAATACGAACTGTTCATTTATTTGAGGTTCCACTCAGGTACCTGCACATTCAACACACATCATGCCACTCTTATCAGCAAACTGATGATACTATTGGTGCTTAATTAGCAAAAGTAAATGGATAAATAAATAAGAGCGGGTCCCAAAAGTTCTGCTAATGAGCCCGCCCCAGGCTCTTCAGAGTGCCAGGGTTGGTAAATACAATGGCTTGATTTCACCTCACACCTCGAGCTTGCACCACACGTTTTAACGGTTCTTTTTCATTCCCTGCCCTCACCTGTTGTCAGTTGTCACCGTTTTCTTCTCTGCCCTTCTTATTTCACCCTTTACTGCCTTTTCTTCTCTTGCTCCGAGTCAAAGTCTGATGGTGAAAAATAGGTCCTTGTCACCAAAAATGGGTGCCAATGCCCACCACCTGCAACCACTAGCTTAACGTAAGCAGCAATCACTAGTATAACGTAAGCAGTGGTAATCCTCATGATGGGCACTACAAGGGTTCAATAGTACGAAAAGTTCAATTTACAGAAAACTGTCGCATCTTTTAGTAATGGGACAATAGTATACAAAACACCATGCCAGACTAACCTTTGAATTCATCATTCTGGGGATAATGCTAGCTAATACTTTCATACAGGTCCTGTGTGTACCATTCGTATTTGACAAGGCGTTGAAACATTATAATAGCCATTGGTATATTCAAAGCTCTCATGTGGCTAGCATAATGTCGAATGGACGTTGATTAGTAAACGTCACGCTGTAGCAATGATGGCTTAAGGAGAGAGCATCAAACGCGAAGCATCTCCACTCCCCCGACACACCCCTAATTCTGACTGCGCTTCTTCTCTCTGGTTGTGCAGAGAAAGGCCAAGCAAGATGGCAAATGCCCTGGGCCAGGGCTTTAAGTGGAATGAAAAAACTGGGGGGGGGGGGGGTCTTTCCAAGGGACATGGCCAATGTAATTAGGGCGTGGCTTAAAACATGTAAGCTAAAAATCTGTGCTTAGCATAGTGTCCCATCCGACTGGTATTTTGCCGCTTTTGTCATTGCATCCAGATAGATAATACAACAAGTAAACATTACACCTACAACAAGCCAGAACTATTGGCTTTGTCAATGGTTGTTAGTTGCCTAAGATAAATAAGCAACAACTACGGCTTCGTTGTATATAATATTGAAAATGCTTCAGTTCTGAAATGATGAGATTGTGAAAGAACAATAACGAGTCTCTTTGAAGCTACCCCAAAGGCAGTGAAGGGTGGTACTGCTGCAGAGTTAAGCTTATTTATTTTCCACCGAGGGTGAGGGCAAAAATGGAGAGCCCAATAGGGACCCGTCTCAGCACCTGCTTTATAGAACTGACGGTCCTGAGCACCGGCAGGATCAGGCCCACTTAAATGCCTGCCCTGGGAGATGTTAATTAATGTAATAATGTGACTAATTGGGGCAGGTCGAGAGTACTATAACAAGCATTGGCAAAGTAAACAGATCTGGTGTTGACAGGCAGCATTTTGGCTTTGTAAATGCTTGTTTTGGCATGATTTTTGTAAAAACTAATGTTTAGGGAGGTGTGGCTCACCAATAGAAAAGAAACCTTTGGATAAAAGCAAAAATATTTCTCTGGTTTCAGAATGCACACATTGCCATAGTATTCCCAGGCACAGAAGGGAACTACTTAATGTATAGATGTGTTTCTTGTGAAAGAGAAGAACGCGGTCACTCACAGTGAAGTTTGTTAATGGTTCCATGTGTATGCTGTCATGGGTAGAACAAAAATGTTAATGACACAACAGACCAATGGAAGAAAAGAGCTGGCTGAGAGCCCCCATACCTATGTACATTACAAACAGTGCCTAATTTGTGAAAGAAAGAGTGCCTGTGACCGAAGCTCCGCTCAGAAGCCCGCAGCTAGTGTAACTGAATGTCCCAGCTCTGAATACTAAGGCTGCGTAGTCCTAAATCCACCTCATACCTCTTTAATCCACTATCAGACACTCCTTACCCATTTATCTCCCTGTTGCTCGACCCTGCTTTCTCCCTTTTTGACGGATTTCTATCTTTCTCTTCCTTCGTCTTGCCATTTTGTGTGTCTTTCCCTCTTTTGCTCTCAGTATATGTCTAATGCGGAAAAATAAAGTGCCAGTCCCGCAAAATAAGTGCTGAAGTGCCTCCCCACCAGCTGAAATGAAGCACTGGTATATATAATTTTAGTAAAATCAAAAGGCATTGGCTAACTTGAGACCTCAAACGTAATAATTAAAACTAATAAATACACTTTCAACAATCTCAGCCCCAGTGGGCTCATGTTCACAAGCACCAGGGAAGACAGTAGGACAGGGTCCACCATGAAATCACCCTATATGGTTAGGCAACATGGAGAACACTTCCTGTGCTGTACTTAGCTTGGCAGTTGGGGACTTTTGGCTTAATATGGTCCAGAATGGGAGATTTTTCTGATGCTTTTATGATCTGCCAGAAATCAGCCTCCCCTAGCATGGATTGCTAAGTTACAGGCGCCGCTGTTTTCCTGGCTATCAGCAGACACGAGCTTGGCTCCATATTCAGGTTGGGCAACTTGCAGGTCAGCAGAAGGTTATAATATAATCAATGACACCAAAACATGTCCAAGTGGTCTGGTCTACACTCCCTGTTTCATAGTAAGTAAAGTATGGCACATTTGAAAATAACCACAGAAGTCCTTTAAGGAAAGAGCCTATCCACAGTCCTGGGCAATATTATTTTTTCTTCATCCCTCCACTCCCCTTAGAAATAAGGAACTTTTCGAGGTCTTTTGATACATCTGGTGCTCGCTTGTGTTTTTTTGTAGCGGTGCTTTAAGGCAGTTGTTTGTAGTCCCCTTAATGAAGCACTGGCTCTTGGAACAAAAAGTGGCAGTTAGTTTCAGTCATCATAGATGCCTAACGACTCCATGTCAAGATGGTCACATTCAACCAATAGAATTCTGCACATTTGAAGTGCTGGCCTGTACTTTTAAGGGTAAAACGAAATGTACGCACTCCTTTGTTGGTCCAATAAAAGGTTTCACAAATTACAATGTAACAATTATTTCTTAGACCAGCACTATAAAAAAAACAACATTATGCAATGGGCTCAGCATATATAAAAAAGATAAAGGACCAAAAGGAAGTTGAAGGGATGTCTTTTTCACATTAAGTTCAACAGAGACTATATTTTTATTGGCGAGAAAACAGCAAATTCTCCCTCGGCCATAATACCAGTGCTTACTTTGAGCCGGTTCTTTCCGGTTCTCAGCACCGGCACCTAATCCTCAGCACCGGCGCTTATAGCACCAATTAAGGACACAGTCATATTCAAGGCCATGATTTTCCCCAGAATCACAGAATGTTGAGCCACGCCAAGACTCTAACCCGGTTCCCCAGCTCCGAAATCGGCAGCTCTAGCCATTAGGCCAAGTCCTCTCCAGAATAATAAGTGACGGGGCTCTAGTCAGGACGCAGTTTGCACCAGCACATTTCTTGTTAGCGCTGCCTCCTGAGGAGAGCCCTGGCACTTTTTATTTTACAAATTAACCACTACATAATACCCACCATGGACACATGGCAGCACTTCCTGTGAAAAGGCATTTGGCTTTCCTGTTCAGGGTTGAAGCTCTGTAGGGCCCATCATGCTATGCGCGCACAGGGGGTGCATGCAGGTAACGTAAGAACTTGGAGACGATCACCAGCGCTCATTAGCGGCCTCACGCAGACAATTTTATTAAAAGTGCTACCCATATTCAAATAAGCTGCAGCCTACTTTAGTATGCTGTAGTGTTCCATGCAGGGGGCATACTGAGGTCACTGGAAACACAAGCAATGTGGCATCTTTACCAAATATTAAAGTGGCCTGCAGTATTGAGCTCGGTGTTCTTCTTGAACGGTTGTGTTTTGTCACCCGAATACGCTGATAGTAGATATAGGACTACAACCAATTCTCAGTAAACATAAGATGATGTAGTCACGACTATCCTTTAGAGGTAGCCAGGGGTAGTTGCCCCTGCCTTGCCCTTTTGGACACCTAGTCCAGTCCTTGTTACCACTGGTATCAAGAGTCATGAAGGAAGCAACAGGAATTGAAAGTAAGCACAGCACCTACCAGTGGCGTAGGGAGGGCAGGGCTACAGGGGCAGTTGCCTCAGGTGCAAAATTCTTAAGGGCATTCTTAGGGGTGCAAAATGTAAAAAGAAAAGCAGAAGGATACTTGCCTTGCCCCGGGCGCTGGCAACCCACGCTATGCCACTGGTGCCTACAGACCTGCTTACTTTCTCTTATTTCTGCTCATTGCTCTCATCCTTGTTCCTCAGAAGCAAACAGGAAGCAATTGAGGGCGAAGGTTGAGACAAGGAGTCAACAGTAAGATGTCATCAAGAGTGAATGGGTGTGTGATGTCACGTTGTAGGAAGCTGGGTTTCTGTTGCAGTAACCCCCCCACTTTTTGCCAGACTACTGATGCACTTTGACTTGATGTGCCCTGGGTCCCTGCCAATCAGGTTCCCAGGGCCTGTGTTCTTTCCCAAAAACTGTACCTTGTACCCCCAATTGGCACTCTCTGGCCACAGGTCAGCCCCTGGTAAATGGTACCACAGGTACCCAGGGCACTGTGACCAGGGAAGGCCTCTAAGGGCTGCAGCACTTATTGTGCCATCCTTAGAGGCCCTGTACCTTTACACTCACAAACTGCCTTTGCAGGCTGCGTGTTTTGGTGCAGAACAAAGTGAAGAGTCGACATGGCAAATATCCCTGTGTGCCATGCCTACAACCCACTGCCCTGGCATAGATCAGCCACCCCTCTAGCTGGGTACAATATACCAGTGGTGAGGGTACAGGTGCATGAGCCCTGTACCCCTACAGTGTCTAAGTCAATTCTTAGACATTGTAAGTTCAGTACTACCATTAAAAGTATATGGTGCTGGGAGTTTGTCATTACAAACTCCACAGTACTATAATGGCTTTACTGAAAACTGAGAAGTTTGGTATCAAACTTCTCAGCACATTAAACCCACACTGACGCCAGTGTGGGATTTAATGAAAAATGCACTCAGAGGGCATCTTAGAGATACCCCCTGAAAAACGACCAGCCTCTGGTGGGTTCCCTGACTGGTACACACCAGCCTGCCACCACGAGACATGTTTCTGGACCCCTGGGGTGGGAGCCTTCGCTCCCTGAGCCCAGAAACAAAGCCTTTCCTGGGCGGAGGTGTTCACACCTCCACCAGGCCAGGAAGAGCCATCTGTGTCAGGGGAGCTTCAAAGGCCTTGTGCCTTTGTAATGCGACCCCCCAGCCTCTCCTGCTATCAGGAGAAGGCCCCCTTCCTGTCTCCCCTCCTTTTCCGCGGGAAGACAGGTGGGAAAAATTAGCACAGCCCAGAAGGTGTGCCCACCTCTAGCAACCCCACCCCTCAGGGGGGGGAGGAGAGGTGAAGCCCACTCCTCAGTGCCCGCCATCTTGCAGATGGCAGGCACTCTGCAATCAGGACTAGGGATTGTGCCCACTCCCCCACGTGGGATGAGCACACAAAGGGTGTAGTCACCCTAAGGTCAGTAGCCCATTGGCTACTAACCTCGAGACCCCTAAAACACATCCAAAATACAGTATTTAGGGGGCAGCCCTGAATCAAGAAGGCAGATTCCTGCAACCTACGAAGAAGAAGGACAAAAGAAGACACCCAGCAGAGGAGACTGCAGAGAACAACTGACTTGTCCCCAGCCCTACCGGCCCGTCTGCAGTTTCCAGAGATCCTGCGCCAGAAGTCGCCCTGTCCTGCAGTCAGCGACCTCCAGAACCCTGGGAGGACTGACTGCCTTCAACAAAGACCGGATCTCCTTCGTACAGCAGTTCTGTTCAAAAGAAACAGCCAAGAAAGACTCCAAGCCTGCTGAGGACAAAGAAACCCGACGCCTGGAACCACCACTGCACCCGACACCTACGGCCCGAGTTCGAGTGGCCCAACGGTCCCAGCGAGGTCCCCCAGCACTCCAGAGTCCGAGTCCACTGTGGGTTGACCCCTCCAGGACTCCCCGACGTCGCCTGCAGCCTCTGCACGGAGACACCCCAACCGCGAGTGGCCCAGTAAGGTGAAATCCGACCTCAAAAGACACCCCTGCATCTAGCCGCCCTGCGCCCTGGAGAAAAGAACCCGAGGTGCACCTACGACCCTGAGGCCTCCAACTTACCTGCCCAGCTGTTGGTTCCTCCCGGAAGTCTTCCGGGACCGAGCCTGCAGCTAAAAAACAAAAACGAAAATCCCCATTGAAAACAACAGGGCACCCGACGCCAAAACAGCACCCTGCACCTAGCCGCCGCTGCACTTTGTGTGCTAAACCGGATCCCCCTTTGCCCTGAGACTAACACCAGGAGCTTGGCTCCCACAACCTTCTGGCCTGCTCGTCAGCTGCCACCAACGGGAGGCCCCCTGTCCCCCATTGGATAACATTGGGCCTCAGCACTCTGCACCCGGCCGCCCTAGTGCTGCTGAGGGTGTAACAAGAGCCATCCTTGACCCAGGGGGGCCCCTGAGTCTACCCCCAGAATACCAACTCCCACAACCAAATACTTACCTTTGAACCGATAACCCTATTTTCCTCGATAGGATAGCATTGACTGTTTTTCTGTGAAAAGTTTCTAAGTGTGGAGTTGGAAAATCTATTAAAGTCTTTAAAACTGTAACAAAATAACCATAACACTTTTACTTACCTGTTTACAGGAAATGTCCCAGTGCAGTATCCAGGTATACTGCACTGTGTAAGAAAAGTAATCTGTAAAGTAATCTACTTGACATTCTACTAAAAAGCCTATACAAAGTATATGTACTGTATTCTCAAAAGCATTGCATTATCAGTAACTACTGTAATCCAAACAAAGTGCATATACAATTGCAATTCAAACTGTTTACAAACTGCATTACTACTGTAAAGTATTTATGGCTTACCTGTGCCAGGCTTGCTTGGTTCTAGAAAATAAAATAACTAAAAGAATATTTTTATACAAAACCAATTGGTCTGAAGTTCAGTCTTTGAGTATGTGATATCATTTGCTGATTGCGTGTGTACAACAAATGCTTAACACTACCCTCTGATAAAGCCTTACTGCTCACCCACACTACCACAAATAGAGAGTAAGGTGCTATCTACTTTTACCTCTGCCTACCTTTGGGGTTCCACTGGACTCTTTGCACACCATACCTCACTTTGGTATAGTACATACAGAGCCAGCTTCACACGTCCGCTACCCTAGGCATTTTAGCTGCAGGGCATTGTACTCTTCCTGTCAGCAAGGCGAATCCAAATTGTAATGGACCGTAAGGACGCCTTGTTCAACTCCAAGCAGTACACTGAATTAAAGACCAAGGGGAATATGTATTTAGGGTTGCACACAAAACCACTAGAGTGTATTGAGGTGTGAATGGGCCCCAACTTGGCACTATAATGGGTGTATTGTGCTGGAGTAGTGAAAGTCTGATGCACGGTTGAGTAATTCAGAAAAGCCAGCATGGGCTCCTTGTGTTAGAGATTCCTTTCTGGCAGAGGCTTGTCCAGTCCAAAACCCCTTGTGGAAAAGAAAAACAGGACGTATATCTTCAAGCTGAGAGAGGCACATGGGGGAGTAAGTGGCAAGACAGACAGGTGCCTCACGCCCTATTTCCTGTAAGCTTGCCTGTGTTTAACATCATGTCTTCGTAACTCGAATAGGGAACTGCATTCCTACTGATGTGTTTGTGAAGTGACTGGAGCTCTGGGTTTATGCTGTTTTTTTCTGAAAGTTGAGTGCAGGTTCCTCGGAGGGCAGTCAGGGGGCGCTACAGGCAAAATGCATGGGCTCAATCTTGTGTGTGAAATGGAATGTGGGCAACTGATTGGCTGAGCAACTGCATGGGTGTGTCTATGTGCGAGTGAAATACAACTGTTGCAAGGGATTCTGGGGAATGTCAGGTGTCATTTGCGAAGGGACTTCCGCACAAGGCAGCACTGGGTCCTGGGTTACAGCCCTGCAGGGTGCAAGGTAATCCGACAGAAGCATCTCAGGCTAGGGGAGCCAAGGGCTAGACACATATGACCTAGGCTAGTCCATGGCCGCTGGCAGACAGATTCACCAGGCCTCTCCAGTTCCAACTCCTCTCTGAAGTGACAGCTAGCCCTGGAGATAGGAGAGGAGCCAACTGGAACTGGGTTCCACTGGACTCCAAATGAAGCAGAGAGTGGGCAACACAAGTCAGGTTACTAAGGGCTACCAAGCGGTGGTCGAGAGAGCAGGATTAGGAATACATATATCCAAGTCAGGGGAAATGCCTGAATCACACGTAATACAGTCAGGGATGACAAGCAGAGATTCCCCACTAGCTAGCGTAAAGATCGCCAATGCAATCGGTCTAACCCCCTTGAAAGACAGGAAGTAAGTCCCTCACAGCAGCTGAAATGATCTAGCGCATGCTTCACCACTTTAAGTTTTACACCTCAAACTGAGATAAAATGAGATGCCCCATGAACCCCAAAGGAGGATGGAGCTGCATCTGTTTTGGGTGGTGTTGCAAGGTGGAATATATGTGGTACGGCTGGGAGGCCCTACCGTGCAATATTCTCACAATACAAAGTGATGGCCCTTGGATTCAAAAACAATAATCCTTAGCCCAGTCCTCGTAATGAGGCAAAGAGCACTCAGGCATTACTGGAGGAACATGTGTTAAGCATTTTACAGTACCATTATCGTGCATAAGTAATTGAGCCGACTCAAAAGAAATCCAACACCAATTTATAAAAATAGAGTGCATTTTTATATAAATATAGGCACCAAAATGAACTTTGTATCATATGTACAACCGGATTGTGGATTTTTAAAGTGTTCAAAAATAATTACAGTAAATCTGTCAAACTGGTCCCATTGAAATGAATGGAGGAAAACACAAGTGACACTCGGTCATTTGCAGGGTGAATTCAAATGAACCCTCGTGGATAAGGTCATAAGGGTTCCTAGATCAAGTTCCAACAGTAGTTACTTCATTACCTTGCCCAGGGAGTCTGGGTGCAGAGGTGACTTGGCTGTCCTTGGTACTGAACGGGATCCGCGGGAGCTGTCAAACTTGCAGCACTAGACAAAACCACACTTGGAGAAGGAGTTCCACTCTACCCTCGGAGAGTAGAGGCCTTTGGGGTCTAGGACCCGGGTTCAACAGCTAGATTCCTTCTACCTTGCTCAATAGCTCCGGGTGCCGAGGTAGCTGGCAGCTGTCAATCGCCAAGGCAGGTCGCACCAAAGATGCTTTACCACACACTCGACGACGCCACCTTCCGGATGCAGAGACACAGCATCAGAGTCGTTGCCGACGTCAGTCCCTGTCACTGTGAGGTGCTCTCAGGCTGGAAATATCGTTCAAGGGGTCCATCACCCGACTGGTGATCAGCAAGCCTTGGCTGCGGCAAATGTAGTACACAGTTACTTCGGCGGCTGGAATTCGACAAGAGTGGAAAGCTTAGCTACCACTCCGGGCTTGCAGGATGCCACTTCTTCTCAGGCTCACTCTCGACAGGCCCAATGGGTCGCAATTCTTGTCACGCAGCACGTTGATTTACCTGCAGCTTGCAGGGACTGGTCCCACCAATCCAAGGGAGTCTGCTTCGGTTTCTGGTGTCCACTGGAGTCCCTCCTGCTGGGAGCAATGAGCTTTTGCCCCGGACACATGTCAAACACTTGGTTCCATTATATGGTCTCTTCAGGGCACTTAAGTGTCCTATCTTCGCACTGAGACAGAGTCCAAAGTCCCGTTGTCGGTGGCGGTGTCTTCTTTGTGCCTCTTCTCGGATTCAAAGTCAAAACTGAGATTCTGGTGTCAGGGGAGCCCCTTAAATCCTAGTTTAGGGGGTGTTAAGGGTGTGAGGGACAGTGGGCAAAGGGATACTGGTCCCTGTGGCTAACCTGCCCTGTAGAGACAACATTCTGTGGGTGAATGACACTGTGCTACCTAGAGCCCACTATTTTTGGGTCTGCAAAATCGCAGAACCTTTCCTTGGCTGTACAGACCTCCTAGCCCACCCTAAAGGTATGACTAGCCTTTTGGAGGTACAAGCCTCCAGACCAACTAATTTTCCCGCCTGTCTGCATGGACAGGGCAGGAAGGACTTTGTCCTCAAGTGGGGGACAAGTAATTACACATTAAGGGTGGTGAAAGCCTTTGGGGCTCACCGCCTTGATGACTGTAAACACTAGCCATCCCGGGAGGGAGAAGGTGTGACCCCCTTCCTGCCCAGGCCTTTGTCTCCGTCCTAGGGAAGTGCTCGCACATCCCACCATGAGGGCAGACTCTTGTCTTGAGAGCAAACGGCTCGGGGAATCCCGCCAAGGCACTGGAGCACTAAACATTAGGTGGGCACCCACTCAGGGTGCTACCTACGTGCATGCCAGCTCACTCTTATCACGAGAATCGTGTTGGGGGTGAAAAAGCAAAGTGTTTGACACCAAACACGACACAATTCGGTCGTTCCATAATGGAGCTGGCTATCTCGAGTTTTCTCGGTAGCCAGCCAATGTTACTCTATAGACAGCCGGTCACTTACAGTAAAACCTTGCTTTACAGGGTTACTGTAGGGATATATATGTGTAAACATATATATCCACACCTTTAATATAGTCAATATGAATTACAGAGCACAACCACTGGTGTGTCTATTATCTGACTTAGTAGTCAGTACGGTTTTAATAAACCCAAATGCAAATACAAAAGGTTGATAGAATAAACAACAAATGTCAATGGCAATTTAGTAGACAAATGGAAGATCCATTGGAGTCTTGATATAGATGACTCGAAGTACAAGGTTGGAAGAGCAGACAGCCGACACGTGTTTCGTCGTGTTAGTACGACTTTTTCAAGGCTGTAGAGACAATGTACAAATGTTTGACTTCCTATACATGACATCCAAATTATAAGAATGTAAATCCTAGTACAATTGTGTCAGAATTGGAACAATACAACATCTGTTAAGGACCAGCTAAGACATGTCGCATTAAACTGAGAATAGGAAAATGATGCAGTAGCAACCATTCTTCAAAGTATTTCCATCACCTTCAACGTAAAAACAGAATCTAACACCCGCCATCTGAGAGGCATAGTTGGTGTGAGCATTCTTTAGAAAAAATAAGGGTTGTTGTAAGTAGAACAACGTGAAGAAAGCGTGAAAAGACGTGAACAAACGTGAAAAAAGCGTGAAGAAACCGTGAAAAAATAATAATAAAATAACTGAGTGAAAAATAAAGCATATTAATGTGTGTGGAGTTTAATTTGACCAGATGTTGTATTGTTCCAATTTTGACACAATTGTACTAGGATTTACATTCTTATAATTTGGATGTCATGTATAGGAAGTCAAACATTTGTACATTGTCTCTACAGCCTTGAAAAAGTCGTATTAACACGACGAAACACGTGTCGGCTGTCTGCTCTTCCAACCTTGTACTTCGAGTCACCTACATCAAGACTCCAATGGATCTTCCATTTGTCTACTAAATTGCCATTGACATTTGTTGTTTATTCTATCAACCTTTGTATTTGCATTTGGGTTTATTAAAACCGTACTGAATACTAAGTCAGATAATAGACACACCAGTGGTTGTGCTCTGTAATTCATATTTGCTTGTATTATATATGGGAAAGAGCATTCCTTTCAGTATATAGGACGAACACTGATAGATGGCACGGTGTTCTACATAGAGCACACCTAGAAATTATTTATTGTTATAATACTGGGATAAGACTGAGACTGACTTTTCTTGTAACCACGGCCATTTCTTTTTCTATAAATCACCTTTAATATAGTGCACTCTACCTCCTGGGCTTAGAAGGACAACCTTAAGAGTGGTTTATTTACATTATTGCCATGGTATGGCTCTGCAGCACATGGTGTGTGCAGACAGGCTGCTCGTGCAGGGCTGCAATGGCAGACCTGGAAACACATTTTTACTTGGGTCACACAAGTTGGCACAATACAGTGCTGCAGCCCTGGTGACCCCTTTACCACCCTTGCCCTTGGTACCACTGGTACCATATACTAGGGACTTATAAGGGGGAAAAGTACCTTGCCAATTAGATGTACCAATTCACATTACTTTTAGGAGAAAGAGCACAGGCACTGGGGCCTGTTTAGCCGGTCCCAGTGCACTATCAGAGTAAAAAAAACAGCATCTAGCAGTTCTAATGGGGGCAAAAAGTGGGGGGCATCAGCAAAGAAGCCCAGTTGTCAACAGGTGGAAAATCAGACATCAGGGTGACGTGGTACCTCCGGATCTGAGATGGTGAGGGCTACCTGGGCTAGATTTAAATGTGAGGGCGAGTGAGGACAAAATGTAGAACCTGATCAGAAGATTTACAGCTGCTTGCTTACCTACCATGTTTGGAACTTGCACAAAGAAATGTATAAAATGTGCATACAGTTTTGCATAGACCCATTTTCCCTAACATTGTGTGGGTGGAGTCTTACACCATGGACATTTTTCATGAAATCATTGAAGAAAACTCTTTCTTCTTACACCCTCTGTGAAAATAAGGCACATTTGTGCATGTTCCACATTTTAAGCATTAAGTCATCTGGGGCTACCAGCAAGATCCTCTCGATTGATTGAGTTTGGCACGTTGCTTTTCATAATATATTGGAACCCTTTTGTGGATAGACTCGTACAAAAGAGTAAACCAAACAAGGATGTGGGGAAGTGTGATCTCCATAAGCACTGCTTTGCAGTGATTGTGGTCTCTTTGCATTTTTAAACCAATCTCTTTGGCAAACCCTCACACACTGCATCAGAGACCCCAACAAACATAACCAACTGGATACTGTTTTGAGACTTCATTGTTTCAAGGAACTTTGGACTGTGCTGGAAAAAACAGGAGCTGCTCCTCCATTGGAGTGGAGGAGCATCACCCCACTTAAATGCATCCCAAAGCCCCAGAGATGAAAGATGCAATGATAATTTATTACCATTTTATTTTTCATCATACCGTCCTGAACCGAGTGTCAGGAGGGGGCGGGGCCTGCTGAGTGGCAGCAGGGAGGAGTGGTGGGCAGAGGGCTGCCTGTGCACGGTTTAAAGTGGGCATGTCTCTTTGGCTGGCCGTCTTGCTGCGGCCAGCCAGACATGCGCACTTTAAACCTCTTAACCCCACTGATAAGGCAGCTGGGTTGAGAGCAAGTGCAGGCCACCAGTGAGATGGGGAGCGCAGAGAGAGGCTGCTCCCTCTAATCAACGCACTGTTCTCATGCTGGTTAACAGCATGTGAGGAGCACCAGGATTAGTCAAGGGAGTTTGCTGGGGCCCACACTGCAGTCTCAGAAGAAGAGGTCCGGAGTGAGGATGTCATGTCATCTGGATTCCGTAAGTGTTTTAATTTTAATTATTTTTTTAAATTTTATTTGCGCCCCCACTCACCAATTTGCCAACCCCCCCTCCATAGATGCCAGCCGCCACAGAACATGTAAGAGCTGGGAAAGCCGAGGACACAGCAGCGTGTATTTGCTATACAACCTACATGTTTATGTCAACTAATTCACAAATTATATGCATTGTCTTATTGCAGGATGTTCTGTTAATGCCAGTGTTAGATTGGGTTACCCTTACTTTAATACTGTTTTTGAACTGCTTACAATTTACGTTTCGTTTTCAAATGTTTAAGAAAGACCATATTAGTTTACATCCAAAATGTATTATGCGATTAATATTTCAGTACAACATACTACTTATTGATTCCCTTTGTCTTTTGAAAATGAAGGCGAGTGGGGGTAAAGAAATACAGCAACGGCTACTGTTTCTATTTATTTACAGCAGGCATCTCCAACGAGTAGCTTGGGAGCTACTGGTAGCTCTCCAGCTATTCTTAATAAGCTCTCCTATGTGCTGCCAACCTACTAAATTAGAGGTTATTGCTTGGATGAATTAAGATATGTATTCCAGAATTGAAAAGTGTATATTCAAGATGAAAATGTGTGTATTTTCTGAGCTTATTAAGATGATGTTTGTAGAAAAAATATAGAATTTTCTAATTCTATTTACATTCCAAAGTTGAGAAAACATTTCTGGCTAACCTGGCTGATGCACTGGAGTAATCACTGCTGGCAGTCTTACATAGGGTGGCCCCTAACGTAATGTTGTCCATACAACGCTAATAATATTAGTAGCTCGGCAAGATTATTACTGACCCTGAGTAGCTCTTGTTATAGAAAAGGCTGGAGGTCCCTGATTTACAGAAACCAGGCCCTCATTTTAGAAACTCCCGATATGTACCTCACCTGAGATTTGAGAAACTTTCCAGCCTTGGGAAACATCTTTCACTCGAAGAACAGGTGTCTGTGCCCTCACATACCAAGTAGCACTTGTAGTTCCAAGGGACTAAGGCCCAGAAAATAATTTTTGCAGTCTGTGTTGTTTCCATGGCAGCGCGCTGTATTTAAAACGATTAGTAGAAAACAAAAAGGGGGCACAATCTATAGAACTGCTGCAACTGGCTGATTTCATTAAGATCCACGAACAATTCTTAATTTATTGAATGGAAATATAAATGGGACAAAATCGACCCACATCAATATGCATTGCTTACATTATCATCTACAGAGCACACACCTAAATGCTGCCACTTATCAAGGACTTCCACCCCAGATGCAAGCCTTCAATGGTCGAAAGAGAAGCTTCAACATAAAGAATTGCTCCAAGCAGAGGTGCTTTTAATATGACAACGACAGCCAAAAACAGACATATCTCAAAAAAGTTCAAAGTCACAGACCCGCTTCCCAGTGTTTAGGATCTGGCAGTATGATATGGTGGGCATAGTTTTAAAACCAGTGGGATGGCTAATAGTGAACATCTGAATTTGATGGTGAATAAAAAAGGGTCGGGCGTCACTGCAATGGACGGATCAGCAAATGTTGTTGTTGAGCATTTCTGAGCGTAGAACCTGCACCTGCCTCAAGTTAGCAACTCACTGGTATGACTGGGAAAGTTCGCTCATGTATTCCTCGCAAATCCTTCCAGCTATTCAAAATATTCACATTACAATTCTGCTGCACTTAAACTGCTCTCCGCTTCCTTGCCTCGCCAACGTCCCTATCAACCGGGTCAGATTACAGAAACTTTATACACGTGCTAAAAAATAGAAAAAAGTTAAAACCTGTTTGCATCATGTTTGTTGATTGATTCATTGGGAATGGAGTAAACATATGTTTGCTAACTATTTTTTTGTGTTCAAGAAGATTTATTCGTTTTTTTTAAAAAGAGTATCAACACAGAGGAAAATGAGGAGGGAGAAGAAAAAAATCTTGTATCTTATACTTGTGATTATTCTCTTTACTTTTCTCTTTTGTTTTCAGCGCAAAGCACATTTCCCCTACTTTTCTGTTCTTTTTGAGGGCTTGTAGAAATCTATCTACAATCTCACCTTCCGCCCTTCTGAACTCATTTTCCTCAATGCGATTCCTTTGCAATCCAAGGATTTTACTATAAATGATGCTTTGTTTCAAGTTTTCCGGGTGGAAGCTGGAAGCATGTAAGAGCGTGTTACCGGCTATCTTTAAATGGTGAAATGTACTGACTAAGTTTATTATGAACAGACGAATGCCTTCAAAACTCGCAATTCAAGAACACATGAACGTGTTGTTTTGAAGCATGAAAGGCAATTTTTTTTTTAATATATGGATCAGGTAAATATAACACGAGTGGAGTTTTTATTGTGAATTAATTTGACTGAACGAAGGAGTTAGTAAAAAGAGTGAAACAAAATGGCGCCTCTTTATGTGAGCTTGGCTACAGTCCTACCCGAAATGTGTCTTGGCGGCAACCATGGACAAATAAAATCAGTGTATGATAGCAATTCCACAGCGTTAGCCCCTTTCTGAAAGTCAGGAGAAGGAGGAATTGTGATGAATACTGAATATAGCAGACTCCTAGTTGGCCGACGCGCCCTTCATTCAGGAGCACAGGCAGTGCTTAATTTGAGGCAGTGGTTGCCGGCACTCATTTTTGTTTTTTTTAATCAGTTTCCTTTATCTTTCACTTAGTGAACAATCCTGCTAGTGTATAGCCGGAAAAACATGTTTTTGCCCCATTCCAGATCATACCTGCTGCACAAAATGTAGCAAATTGATATGCCCTCTTCTTATACACCTAGGCAAAGTTTAAGTAGTATTGTCTCAGCTCAAATCTCTGAAACAATCACATATTAGCAAAGGGCTTCACATGCATATCATATTCAAACGCTTGGATAAACGTTAAAATAGTTTTAAAAGTCCACTTTATTGTTTTGATAGTGTCAGAATAGAATCAGAAATGTGATCACATGTAAAACACTGATACAATGCTTAATTTGTGGTGGTGGTTGCATGTGGTGGGCATGGGCACTCATTCTGGAGCAGAGTCTTATTTTTCATCATCAGTGTTAGAAATTGGGTTACTAGTTGACTGGGGTGAGAACCCTGCTCAAGCAGCAACCACAATCCTAGTCAGGGCAAGGCACAGGCAAACCCAAAATTAACCTGTGCTCACCCCCTGGTAGCTTGGCACAGAGCAGCAAGGCTTAACTAAGAGGCAATGTGTAAAGTATTTGTGCAACACTTCAAATAGTAAAACAGTGAAAACACCGCACAAAAAGATCCCACGCCAGGTTAGAAAAAAAATAGAGCTTCATTTCATAAATAAAACAAGACCAAAACAGCAAAAATCCAATTAGTAGAACCACAGGACAAAGTCACAAGTTCAGGCTGACTGCGATGGAGCACGGGCCAGCTACAGGGACCCAGTTAGGCCCACTGAACAAAGTACCTTAAATCCTGGTTTCCGGAGTGTTGCGAGGATCCACATCAAAGGTGCACCGCGCAGCCAAAGTGATGCGTTGGTTCCGAGATTCGGCAAGGCTGCGATGCAAGGGCCTGCATAGTTGTCGAGGATCCCGTCGACGTGGCTTGCGATGCAAAGTCCGGTGTTGAGGATGCATCATGCAGTGGCGGTTCTGAAGGCGTTGCGGGTCACAGCAGCGATGCAGGTCTTTGCGACGGGTCCAATACATGCAGCAACAGAGATGCGTCTTCTCTGCTCTGGGTTGCGCCACGCAGCAGAGGAGATGCGTCAGTTCCGCTGGATCCACAGAAGCCACTTCCAAAGGCCCAGGACAGGGGTGGCACCATTTGGCAGGGTAGACTCACAGATGGCAGAGTCCAGGTGAAGATGCAAAGTTGTTGGAAGCCTGTTGTGTCCCTGAGGCTTCAGATCAGGAGGCCAGCAAACTACCCCTTGGAGTTACTCTGGGTTCTGGGTTCAAGAGATGCAGGTCCAGTCCTTCTCCCCCAGGCAAGAGGGCAGCAAGCAGCAGGTCAGCACAGCAAAGCAAGAGCCCAGCAGAGTGCAGTCCAGCAGAGTGCCAGTCCTTCAGCAGCACAGCAGTCCTTCTTCCTGGCAGAGGATCTACAGGTCCAGAAGTGTACTGAAGTGGTGGTGCCTGAGATCCTCCTTTTATACACAGTTGTGCCTTTGAAGTGGGGAGCTTCTGGAGGCACGTCTTTGAAGTGCACAGATGCCCTGCCTTCCCTGCCATGGCTCCAGACTAACTACAGGTGGAGCCCTTTGTGTGGAGGAAGGACACAGCCTATTTAGGTATGAGGCTGGGGCCAGCTCCTCCCTTCCATTCTGCCAGTGATGGCCCATCCAGTCACACTGAAGCTCCAATTGTATGTGGCTGTCTAGGAGGAATACACAAAGCCAGACTGCCAACTATACCCAGTCATGTGACCAAAGACAGGCTGCGGGCACCAAATTGCTAAGGCAAGAAAATGCCAACTTTCTAAAAGTGGCATTTTCAAAATTCTTTTTTATAATCCAACTTCACCATAAGTTAGGATTTTAAATCAGGATTCCAGCGACACCAAACATGAACCAGTCATCTCTTCCCATTGGGAAATTGCACTTATAAAATGCAATAAGGCAACTCCAATGTTATCCTATGGGGAAGATAGGCCTTGCAGTAGTGAAAAACGAATTTAAGAGTCTTTCACTACCAGGCCATGTAAAACTTAAAAGTACATGTCCTACTATTTAAATACATTGCACCCTGCCCTCTGGGCTATCTAGAGCCTTACCTAGGGGTGACATATATGTATTAAAAGGGAAGGTTTGGGAGTGGCAAGGTTTATTTTGCCAGGTCAACATGGCAGGTTAAAACTGCACACACAGGTTCTGCAATGCAGGCCTGAACCATGTTTAAAGGGCTACTTAAGTGGTTGGCAAATTAAGCCAGCCACGCTTACAGTGCTGCAGTCCCACTAGTAGCATTTCATTTACAGGCCCTGGGCACTTTACTAGGTAAACTCATAAGTAAATTAAATATGCCAATTGGGTACAAGCCAATGTCACCATGTTTTGCGCAGAGAGCACAAGCACTTCAGCATTGGCTAGCAGTGGTAAAGTGTGTATAGTCCTAAGGCCAGCAAAGACAAAGTCAGCAAAAACAAGAGGTCTGAAGACAAAACGTTAGGAGGGAACCAAACCACGCTAAGGATGCCAGGTCTAACAATCAGACTATCAGACTTTGATCCAGAGCAAGTGAGAGAAAGGTGGAAAACAGAGGAAAGTGAAAAAAGGGTCAATATAGGAAAACTGTGACAAGGAGAAGAGATGAACAAGAACTTTCAAGAGTACAATGCTTTAATTGTGAATGACTCTTGAACCCACAAATGGATGAAGAGGGCTCACTGAAAGTCTCTGTATGTGTGTGTATAACTAAAGCAGACTTGATGCCAGACCTACAAAGACAGGCAGGAGCATTGAACAAAGCAAAGATGCGGCGAGCTACTTGAATTGTTTGAGAACTGAGAGGGATTATCCCCGTACACAAAGAGGAAATTGGATGCACTAATGTAAAGCATAACATCCAGCATTCACTTTATGAACTATATTGCCACTTTATGAAGAGCACATGATTATATCAACCTCTTAGCCCAGTTGTTTAGTCGCAAGTCTCAAGATGGAATTGTCAGCAAACAAATTTGCATTTTCCGGGTCTTGGACCAGAGCTCCATCCTGCTTTTTAACTTATAGGACAACTGGGACATGTAATATGCATACAAAATGAAGACGGGCTAGGTACAGATACAGACATGAACAGTGTGGAAAGACTAGTACTTGCTTGAGCACAGATATGAAATAGCGGACAAAGGAGGAAGGTTGGAGCGTATGCAGGTGGAAAAGCAAAAGGTGAGGTGGAAGGAATTTGACAGGATTTTAACACTTTATCATAACTATTACTGCATTCCTAAGGATGAAAAATTAGAACAGTCTTGGTAACAAAATAATGTACCAAGATGCAGGTTGAAACTGGAACATTACAATGATACGACAGGGTTGAGATTAAAGAGAGGTGTTTTTTGGGCCTATGGTATCCCAATGGCAAGGGCTTTCTCCAAATATTTGAAGAAAGGCAACCATAAAGTCAGTTGAAGACAGTTCTTTCAAGGCCCTCGAAGAAGAATGAGAGGATAATAGTTTGAAGGAGCGGTTTCAACAGGTAAGTTTCTGTTTCAACAGGTAGGTTTCTGTTTCAACAAGCAGGTTTCTGTTTCAACAGGCAGGTTTCTGTTTCAACAGGCAGGTTTCTGTTTCAACAGGCAGGTAGGTTTTTGTTTCAGCAGGTACGTTTCTGTTTCAGCAGGTAAGTTTTTGTTTCAAAAGGTAGGTTTCTGTTTCAACAGGTAGGTTTCTGTTTCAACAGGTAGGTTTCTGTTTCAATAGGTAGGTTTTTGTTTCAGCAGGTAGGTTTTTGTTTCAGCAGGTAGGTTTTTGTTTCAGCACGTATGCTTTTGAGACAAGAGTGGAACACAACAGTGAGAAGAGATCTGTGGAAGAGTTCGGAGAGGTGATGAGAATGAGGGGAGGGATGACATTACTGATCTGTTGTTAAGGGGGTCTATCATGGGTACACGAAGAGTTGGCTAATCAAAGGAGAAAATAAAGTTCAGCTGGGGATGTAGGATGCAAATCACAGAGGTAGAAGCAGGAAAGGCACTGGATATAGAGATAATAGAGGCCACTATGCAGAAAGAATGGGAGGGGGGGAGTAGGAATGGTAATACTTCATTACCCCTCGAGGAGAATATATTAGAGTCGCAATTTTCGGCCAATCATTCTCTACAGTGCCTACTGGATCAAAAGGGCTTATTATCACCACGGTTATCATCCTCACCTTGTGGACTGTTTTCTTATGAACCAGAGATAGGTTCACATGATAGCCTGATCTTAAATAAGGGTATAAGGATAGAAGGAGAGGGTATAATTGATAAACAGAATTTAATGACGGGACAGAGCGAGGATTTGAATGTAACCCCAGGGTCAAAATTGGAACTTTCAGCTACCCCGGTTACCTCAGTATTGGACCTTATATTGTTATTACAGAAGACACTACAAGGGTTACTTGAAGTTACATTGTCAAATAACGATATTTTAAAAGTACAAAAAGAGCACCTAGCTAAGATAGAGGGTGAGTTAAAGGTGATTAGATGTCAAATGCCAACTATGATAAGACCAGTCCTCAATGCTGACTTGCAGCCCCCTGTAGAGGAATCGGCTGCAACAATTGACTCACTCAAGGAAACACACGAGGTTTATATTTCAAAACAGCCAGAGTATTAAGAAGGGGTGAGGTCCTTAGATTTGGATTAACTAATCTAGTAAGACGAGTAGGAAGGAAGCAGCAAAAAAAGGGGGGCAATAAGATAGTGAAAAGATCTAGGTCTGCAGAGGTGGGGTCTGGGGATAAGGCACATGTACCAAAGTCACCAAACCCCGTTAGGGGACCAATGAGGAAGAACACCCCAAAGAAGCAAGTTAAAAAGGTGCAAATAGATAGTAACTCAGTTAGGCAGGAGAAACAATCAAGGTATATACCCCCAACTGAGCCAAAAATTGCTGGCCCATGTTTGGACCATGGCAAAGGTAGCGGTTCTAAATCAGGTAATATACGGGATATAGGAACTAGAAGGTCAAATAATCAAACCCATATGGTACATACGGCTCAAAATCAATATCTTGCCATAAAAAGGGCAAGGAAGGAGGGCAAAGATAATAAGTGGCTATATTTTGAACCAATTCCAACAAATAAAGGTGGTAAGAAGTTAAGGAAAAGGTCACCACTAAATAGGTCACAACTTTTGCAAGCGTTTGCCCTATGCCCAAATTTGAAAGGTATGGGGACAAATGACCTAAGACAAGTGGGATTTGAGCAAAACAGGGATGGTAAGGAGGTTACTAGGGTATTAGTATATTCGGATCTGGTAAAGACAATGATTGAAAAATCAGTGAGAGAGGTACAAAAGGAAGGCATACGGATAATACCTGAAGAGGAGGTGGAAATAGAAGTTGAAGATAAAGAGTTGCAAGTAAAGGATTTTCTAAGGTGCCATGCAGGATTAAAGAGTAGACAGGTAAGGATAATTAACCAAGAAGAAGAGGAAGGGGCAGGCTGGGGAAATTTAAAAATAATTGCTAACAACTCAGATGTGGAAAATTGGTGGGGAAATTGGAGTCAGGGAACTAGCCATGCAGGCCATTCAAATAGGTTTACTGAGTTGACAGGGGAGGAAGGACTCCTGGATGATGTAGAATAGGTAAAGGGTACGCCGCATGGCATAAGAATAGTTTCCTGGAATATAAATGGGCTCGGAGATCATTCTAAACAAGAAAATATAAGGGATTTGGGAAAAAGTACCGAGATTATATGCATCCAGGAAACCTGGCTATGCGGCAAGACCCCAACATTTGATGGTTTTTGCCAAATCAATCGGCCAGCGAAGAAACAAAGGTTTGGGCGCCCAGCGGGGGGATTAACGACATTGTTGTCAACGAAAATAGTGAAGAAGGTGACAGAATTAATTGTAAAATGTAAATGGTTGCTTGCCTGCAGGTTAACTTTATCAGTTACTGACAAAATGAATACAAAGTTGCTGCTTGTAAATGTTTATATGCAATGGGCTAGTAAAAAGGAATATGTAGTAGAAATGAATAATTTTAAAGAAGACGTGGATTTTATATGTGAAAAGTACGATATGGATTTGATTTTAGTAATGGGGGATTTTAATCACAAATTGAACCCCAAGAATGTAGATTGTTGGTTCTCAGAATTATTGGAGGTCCATAATGTAACTCAAGCGACCTTCTCTGATAGTTCCCCTTCAGCAAATGATATCCAGCTGGGAAACTACCTAGGGTCTAAAAGTCTCTTTTGCCTAAATGGTAGGCATCTTCAAGATTGTCCAGCGAAGAAAACTTTTAAATTAGGCTCACAAAATTGCCCGATAGATTATATCTTTATGACAGTTCAGCACTTTGAGTTAATCAAAGGTTTTAGGATTATAAACAGAGTAGGGAGTGACCATAACCCACTAGAGCTAGACCTTTTAGACATTCAACCTCACCCCAGTAACAAAGTTATTGAACAACAAGTGGGATATCCCAGGAGGATTACAACGAGACTTACAGAAGAATTTATAGCCCGGTTAATAAAATTTCAGCAGAACTTAGATCTGGGCACAGTAACTGGTCAGTGCTTGGATTGGTACGTGGGTAAAATTGAAGAAGTGGTCCATAGGCTGTGTGACAATCTAAGGAAAAATAAATTGAAGGTAAATAAAATATTAAAAAAGTCGGAGAGACAAAGAAGGTGGTTCTCAAAGGAATGTATGGAAAAGAGGAGGGAACTAAGGAGAGTTGCACGTAGCCTTAGTATAAATTATGAATATGCTAGGGCAATTAAGCTCGTACAACTAAAAAGAGAATATAATATGTTAATTAGGAAGGCAAAAAGAGTCTATAAAGAAGGATGCTGGATAGAGCTGCTTGAGGCAATTGAGACAAAGAATATACGGAAGTTCTGGAACTTGGTTCAATCAGCAGTGGGCTGCCCTCCGGCCGTAATGAATTGTGTGGTAGAAGAGGCAGCTTGGGAGAAATATCTGCTGGAATTATATAGCCCAAGAAGAGAACTGGAGGAGGGTGTGCTGCCAGATTGGAGCGGTCTGGTAGCAGATTTAAAAACCGACTTTTCGGTTAGAGAAGTGGAAAATACGATAAGAACACTGAATCTAACAAGGGCATTCGGTCCAGACAACCTTCCTGCCCAGATAATTAAAACTCAATCGAACTGGTGGGCAGAATTTTTTTTCTAAGATGTTCCAAGTTATTTTAGACACAGGGAAGTTTCCCAATAACTGGAAGGGTGCAATAATTAGGCCTATACATAAGAAGGGCGATATGCCGGCCCCAAAGAACTACAGATTAATAAATCTGATAGATATTGGAGAAAAGATCTTTGCAAAAATAATATTAGGTAAATTAAAAGATTGGGCAGACCAGAAGTCGGTGGTACCGGTAGAACAGGGGGGATTTAAAGAGGGCCATTCGACAATGGACCATTGTTTTGCACTTTGGGCACTCGCTCGGAAATCAATAGAGCAAAAGGGGAAAATGTATTGCTGCTTTGTTGATTTCCGGGCGGCTTTTGATTCAGTGGACCGTAGGAGCCTATGGGAGTGCTTGATAAAGTACGATATACCGGAAGGCCTATTGGCCATTCTAAAAGAACTTCATAGTGAGAATTGGGCTCAAGTAATTAAGGATACACAAGGTTCACTGACCCAGAAAACTGCCATAAGGAATGGACTAAGACAGGGTTGTGTCTTGGCCCCCTTGCTCTTCGCCATATTCCTAGCCGACTTACCGGCAGCATTGGAAGTGGAAAGAAGTGCAAGCCCCAGAATGAGTGGTAGGAAAGTATCTTGTCTTCTATATGCAGATGATCTTGTGATACTGGACCAAACTGAGCTAGGACTCCAAAGGAAATTAAATGTTTTTAGAGAATACTGTGAGGCAAAGTTTTTAGTTGTAAATATGGAGAAAACAAAGATTTTATGTTTTGGTAAAAGAGATAAAAATTTTAACTGGTTTTTAGGACAAATAAAATTGTAAAAGAATATAGATACCTGGGCCTTTGGTTCGATAATTCGCTGAAGTGGTATACTCATTTAGAAGCTCAAAAAACAAAAGCGCATTCTTCTATTTGTGGGCTGAAAAAATTTAACAAGGATTATGGGGACATGTCACATAGACCAATGTTAAAGGCATATGAAGCCATGATCCCACCCCAAGTTTTGTACAGGTCTGAAGTTCTAACCCTAAGTGGTAAAGGAGATTGGGATCGGGAAGAAGGCAAGGCCTTAAAAACTTTATTGTCTTTACCAAGTTCTACAATGGTTCAGGCAATTAGAATGGAATTAGGAACAATAGCATGGAGTAGTCAGGCCCAAATGTCTCTGCTGAGATTCTGGAAGCGCCAAGATCCAGGGGGAGTACAGAAAGTTTCACACTGGTGTAGTGAGGAGATTCGGCATAGTAGCCTAAAATGGGCCAGGGATGCGAGAAAGAAAATCCAGACTATAGCTGGGAGTTTAAATGTAAACTCAGTACAGAACCCTCTAGATGTAGAATTTACCAAGAGATTACTTAGATACCAAGGCTTAGAACAGTCAAGGATGCTTGATCTGGAATATCTGAGTAAGAAAAAATCGGTACAAGGTATAATAAACTCCTGGGTAAATGCTGCATGGTATCCGTATCTGGAAACCCTGCCTAATCATGGACTTAGGTGTGAAATCCTAAGAGTACGAATTGGCATCAATCCATGGTTAATGGAGGAAAAAATAAAAGCCGCCATGATATATCAAGATGGGACATGTAAATGCGGGCTTGGAACTAAAGCTGAAATACTGCATATATTGCTAGATTGCCTGGTTTTACAAGATTTGAGGAAATTGATTTTAAGTCCATTATTTGTAAAATATGGAATAAGCTCACGAGCCCAAGCAATTGTATTAATAACTGATATGATAAGTCTCGATATAGCTATAGCACTAGGAAATTATATGAAAGGTATAAATAGCTTTTTACGGGATAAACTAAAGGGAGGTTAGCAATGTATTGATTTTAAATTCCTTCGCCCACAGAATCGGTTTAGATGAAATGAATATAATATGGAATTGAACTATTTTAAAATGCCTCTGTTATTGGGGAAAGGAAGTGGATAACGTACCCCCTTTTTAAATAGAGCACTGATGGCACTGTTATTTTAATGTCTTTTATGTGGTTTTAAAAAAAAAAATCTTTTCCATACATGTATATAATATGAATATGTTGCTGTTATAGGAGAGGAGGTGAATATTGGTTCTACTAACTTTTGTATTAGCTAGAATAATTATAAAGAACTGTGTTGTTTTATTTCCTTCGTGATTCTTGTTGTTTAAAGACTATGGTCTAAATAAACAGAGTTTTCTCTCTCTCTCTCTCTCTAGAAGCAGGTAGCATGTAGGTAGGCGGACAGATGTACTCAACATCCATGATCCTACCCTGGTGCGTATGTCATCAGTTAAATATTTATTAACAATTCTTAAATGTCGGCTCAATATAGGACGACAGGTTGAGGCTATCAATGAGCCATGTGCGTAGGAAATCCAATGTTTACTACACATTAGAAACCATCTATTCCAGAATCGGTACAAGCTGGATGCATTTCCTGCCTGGACAACCTTAACTTTATTTATGTGAGATTTGCAGTTGTTCTGTCTACAGGCAGTGCACCACGACTGTATGATAAATGAGAGCAGGAAATGTGACAGCATCATGCCCGGCCTCCAATGACTGAATATTCGGTGCAGGGCAGACTTCAAAGCTCTAATTCAAATCGATGATGGATTGCAGGGCTAGAATCAGTTTATTACAGAATTACATCTGTTAGATATTCCCCAAAAGACCACTTACGACTGTAAATAAGGTCTCCTAGAAATTCTACATTTAATAAGAGCTCCTTGAAGACCGGTGTTCAATATCAAGGGAGCATTGCCGTATGTGATTACAAAATTCTTACAATGATTAACAACAGAAACAAAGCTGTTTGCAATGTCTTTTCAAAACAGTGTTATCTTTCGGAGCATTTCCCCCACAATTTTCCAGAAAATACACTTTGGTCTGATGACTGCTAGTCTGCCTGTTAAGCAAACCCCTCTAACAGACCCTTGTTGTGAGTGGTGTAATTAAGGTTAGCTTGTAGGGGAGGTACAACATTAGTTATTCTGAAATATATATATCAAAAACTCCTCTCATACACAGGTTGAGAAAATGCGCACTCAGGTGTGTTGTGAATGATATTTATCTGCCTCTAACTCTTAGAGTTAACGGCAAATAAACATCTTGCGCAGCACACCTGTGTGCGTGTTTTCTCAACCTGTGGATAAGAGGAGGTTTTGATATATGATCGGCAGCTCCGCCTACTTAACGTGTCACCTCCGTAGAGCAAAGAACTGGGGAGCGAGCTTTTTGCTGTGATATATATAACTTCCAATCCTGTTTCCTTCCATACAAACAGGCGCTGACACTGTGGGCTTTGAACACTAAATTTATTTCTCAGAGAGACCTTGACGCGTTTCGACGGTCAAGCCGCCTTGATCACATAGTGGGCGCCATTATCATCGGCCATTAAATGCTTTTCACACTGACAAACGTCATAGCAACACAGTATATATATATATATATATATATATATATATATATATATATATATATATGCACATATTTGATGGTGCTTAAGTTTTAAGAGTAAACAAGCATTTTGGCAAACCAATAGGTCTGGCTTCAACGTGTCAACCCTTGTAAATGTAGGGCTTTTCCAATGCTAAAAAAAATAGCAAAAAAGGATTGGTTTCTGTATATAATGCAAGTAGGAGATAGAGAACCAATATAGCAAATAGCGTGATGATTAAGTATATTTTTGGGATGTAAAATAGTCCCTCATGCATAGCAATGGAAACACTTCCTGGAAGGGGATACAATACATCAAATGGCCTACAGCATACGGTGAGAGAGGGATACTACACTGGAGACAGCAAAAGCCTAGTCTATGGATGATTGTAAATTTGGTAACAATATGTCTTGCAGACAGCTGCACTGTCAAATCAGACCCAAAAGCCTTCCCCTCCCCTAATCCAACTTCATTGGAACCTTTTCTGATGTCACACGGAGAAGATGCTTACCCCTAAAGCTGACAGCAACATACCCGTTAACTTTTCAAGACCAAAAATCAGCTTGATATCTGTGCACTGCTAATCACACCATCAACGGTTCATGCATATATGGGGAAGAGAATGAGGTTGCCCAAGGTTCTTGTAAATTTCTGGGAGCTATTGCTTTCTAAAGCTCATCAGGACAGCAAAACTGGACAGAACTATTATGGCTTACAGATCAGAGTTCAGTACAATGTATGGGTAATATGAAAATTGGTGCACTTTAATGCATATTGGTCAGTGGCAAGTGCTATAACTGGCAAGGTTTAAATGTCCCTTTACAGAGGGGGCATTGGCCTTTGTCTCCCAAGGAAGATTTTGTAAATGCTGTGGGAGATTTTTCGATCCCTAGCACACAATGCGTGTAACAAGTGTCAGAAAGAGAATATAGTTTCTAGACCACTTTAGATGGGTGCCGGGGAGCCTCATCCAAGAACTGTTTGGAAAATGAGAGTTCGAACACTGTAGGGCTAGTCACAATGTGCAGAGCATGATATGAATATGATTCAAAGACGATTTCAAAAGCGAGGTGGGAACCAGGGGTTGTCCTCTAAAGGACTACTTGGGGAATCACTTGGTAAATGATGTTTTAAGACACATTATTTCTGTAAGCATCCTCCTCTTTCATTCCCTCCAACCCCATAAGCCCTAGATGTGAAGTGGCTGCTGAAACAAAGTTGGTGTTGTGTCATCAAAGACCATTTTAGTGTAAAAGGACGGTGTGTTTAAAACCGGGGGATCGCCTAGTGTGAGCACTGACTGGGCACTTCAAGAGTTTTGGAACTGCTGCTTAGAAGCTGAGACTCTGAGCATGCACAACAGAGACTAAAAAAACATAACACATCTGAGAAAAGTTGAAAATACAATTCAAATCATCAACCTCTCAACCCTCCATGTCTCTGTTACTCTCTGCATGAATGCAGCAGAGACAAGTGCCCAGTCACATCCCGAAGAACCAAAGCCCATAGGTGCCAGGAGGATTTGCAACCACACTCCCTACCAATCAGAGTGGGGCAGAGGGTGTATGGTGTCTACCCGAGTAGAACTTTGTGACCCCCATCTCCACTCTTCCAAGTCACCACAGCTCACCTCTACTTCCATAATCATAAGATGTTCTTTCCGTTTCTGCAAGAGCCATACAGTTGGAAAACATTTTCTTTTTCACTCCATCAGCGATCCTTCATTCCAGCTCACGTCCTTATCCCCAGCTCTTCTTTCCTGCCCTCTACCTCAGCTCCCTTCTCCTTCCTTCGCTATAGCCTTCCCCCATCCCCAGAAGCTCCCCTCTTCTCGTCAAGCTCTTCCTCGACTCCTCTGAGCACAGCTTCTCTCCTTCACGTCATTTCCTCTCTCCCTGGTTACCTTTGCCTCCGCAAGCTCAACTTGTGCTTTCCTCAACTTTCTGCACTCAAGCTCTTCTCCCCATCTCTAATCTTGTCTCTCCCTTAACAATCTAAACCCCCCTCCTTCAAGTCCAACTCCTTTTTCCCAATTCTCCAGTACTTCCTTACTCCCTCCAGCCATTGCATTGTCTCAGAGTCTGACAGAAGTATCTATGGGTAGATACTGATGCCTGATTTGCTAACATTCATGCATTACACTGAACAAATGGTAAGAAAATTGTGCAGCACTGTATTTTCAAAGGGTCACTAGCCAATGACGTCATCAATGATGCAATAAACGCTGTTTTGCCTGATAAGCGTTGAACCATGAGAGAAAAGGTAGCGAAGTAGTATTTGCATGAGATTTGTACTCGAGGGACGCCAACCAGTAGAAAGTGTCTACTCGCAGACAACTGCTCATGGGTAAATCATGCAATAGGTGTAATTTAATTTCGAAGGTATTACGCATATTACGCGTAGGAAAATCATGACATTTCTTTTGTGCATGACTAGACCAGTTTTCAATTAGCATTAGGATCTAGTGTAAATCCAGTTGCTGCTACATTAGTCATCTGGCTTTGCATGGAGTTCTAATGGCGTTTGCTCTGTTCCTAACCAGTTACGCCTCTTTAGCATACATTACAAGCGGTTTGGCGCTGCACAGTGCTAAGCCAGTTTGCAGTGTGCTTGCATGATCTTTTCAACACAAAAGACTTTGCACATAAAAGGTGACTGACGCTGCTTTGCATCATGTAGTGCTGCGTTGCATCACGTGGGCGCCAACACAGGAGAATAGTAAATGTGGCCCCAAATGCCTAGGTAATTGGTGTAAACTTTGGGTAATGTGTAAATATGTGTTGTGCACGTCTGAATGCAGGTGACACCCCCAATTTCAGAGGAGCTGACAGCTATCACTGAGCAAGGACTGCCTCTCACTTTGTTTTCCATAGTGGGGGCCCTCCTCTGTCAAGAATGGATCAGGATTTTCTTCCAAGACCATTTTGGAATAATTAGCAGAAATTGACGCATTTCAGAGCAAATTAAGCCAGTCACACTAATCAAAAAAAATCAATTTGCATGGAGGCTCACAATCATCTGGAAAACGTAGAGTCAAATGTCCCTATATAGAGCAATATAGTAGGCCAGGGATAACACCAGAGTAGGTGCACACTGCAAGTTTCTATGGTGTCTTGACATGCACACTATTCACAATGTCTCATTAGTTATACAGTTTGCAGTTTACAAACTGCTCAATTCACATGTTAGTATACTTTTCGAGGTCCCATAGTAACTTAATATTCCCACTACAATTTTAATATTCACAACCCTTGTTATTGCACTTTCCCGTACTGCACCGGGCTGACCCTGTGCAATCCCGCAACACCTCGATAATTGTGCACTTTGTAATATTCACCAACGCTTCGGATAGCAGCGCTTGCCAGCGTCCTTCTTTCCCCATTTAGCGCACTTCGGCAATTTTGTATGTAATGCCATAACTGGCACCCTTTTTGTTGTTTATTTTTTATTGACAGCAGCAACATTTTAAATCCAAAAAGTTTCACATACTGTAAGTCTGTGATGATGGAATGGAGACCACAGTTTTGACAAAGTAACAACTGGTGTGTGAGTTAAGTGTGAGCTGAGTGCACTAGTTGTGTGGTGGAGGTTGGTGGTGACAATCATTTGATTACCGCTATGACATAAAACTAGGTAGAGGATCCCACAGACATGAAAGGAACAGACTTAGGGCCACATGTATGAAACCATTTTGCATTCGCAAATGGTATGAATCGCTAAATTCGTCTGTTTGCGAATGCAAAATAGTCTTTCAAGATGTATGAATGGCTTTGGAGTCCCAATTTTAGGTAAACGCAAAAAAATTACGATTTTCTAAAATTGTGACTACAAATTGGGAATCGTAAGCACATGTACCAAGCACTAAATGCAAATTTGGCATTTAGGAAATGCTATTACGATCGACTCCAAGACAATGGTAACCATGTGCAATTTTTGAAAATGCATTTTTCAAAGTGCTATGTAGCACACACTAGTGTGTGCTTTACATGTGCACTTTTTTTTTGCGGTGCCCCCCCCCACCCCTCCGGGCACCCTTGGGTTTGCATCACCTAATTTGCAATTACCACTTAGGTAATCACAAAGTAGGTAATGCAAAACCATTTGCACGCCGATAGGAACGAATGGAGTAGTATTACCTAATAGCGATTACCTAATTGCGATTGCAAATCTTTAGGAATCGGTATTAGGTAATAGCTCTTTTCTTACATACCATTTTGCATTCCTTAAATAGTGATTTCCGCTATTTAGGGAATGTAAAATGGATTTTTGATACATGTGGCCCTTATTTACGAGACTGGGGTGTAATCGCTGGCATGAAATATACATATTTGCAGCATAAAATACATCCTTCCAGTAATAAGTTTCATACTACTCAGGTATGTACACTGGATAAGTTCCCATAATGTCCCATTAAATTGGCAACTTGATTCATAAGCACAACTTGCAGCTTTGCATACCATAGTTTATACAGCACACTTTGACATTTGACTGTAACATATTTCCCAAAATACCTTATGATACTGTGCGCTTTGCATTATTACACAATTCCCCAGCTAGCACAATTTTACGTTTCCTTGTTTAACCAGTTAGCACACTTCGCAGTGGTTCATAATGTTACATTATATTCTCACTTTGCAATTTCTCATAGTTCTCCTGTGAACATGCAGGTTGCTATATTCCACAATGATTAAGTAAGCACACTTTGTAGTGCTGCATATCCTACTTACAGTGAACCACTTTGTAGTATTGAATGTAATTCCCCAGGAAGTAAATTTCCATAAATAACCAGAGGTCACATTTGGAGAATTTGCACGATGCGCCAGGTAGCGTTTATCAACTGTTAATAACTCCCAAGTAACCGTGCCCGTTGTCACAATACCTCATGTCCCTAGTTACCACATTTTGCACTTTTCCTTGAACCCCGCTTAGCAAGTTCTACAATTTTAACTTTAAACACTTTCCCAATTTTATTTAATACCCCCTTCACCAGTTGGCACTTTTCCTCCTCAGCCTCTGTAGTGCCCCAATCAACACACTTTCCATATTTTAATTATTACGCTTTGCCACCTTATCGTAGCTTTTCAAAAATTCTACAAAGCGCCTCTTTAACACACTAACAAAGTTTCCATACAATTGGTCCACCTCACACTATCACACGTTCCATGTTTCCACGAGCTACCACCATTTAACACACACTGCTCAATTTTCTAATGTGTGAAATAATCACATTTTCTATGATTCTTTAATGCTACTTGTTAGACCTGGCATCTTTGGCATGATTTACCCTGTCTTTTTGCTTCTGACCTCCTGTTTTTGTTGACTGTGTGCTACATTTAGTTTTTGCTGGTGTTAGAACTCTGGACACTTTACCACTGCTGACCAGTGCTAAAGGGCAAGTGCTCTATGTGAAAATTGTATTGGGTATTGGTTTTTCCAAGATTGGCATATTTGATTTACAATGAAGTCCCTAGTTAAGTGCACCAGGTGTGCCCAGGACCTGCAAATCAAATGCTACTAGTGGGCCTGCAGCACTGATTGTGCCACCCACATGAGTAGCCCTGCAATCATGTCGCAGACCTGCCAGTGCAGTGTCTGTGTGGGCAGTTTTAAACTGCCATTTCGACCTGGCAAGTGCACCCACTTGCCAGGGCCCAAACCTTCCCTTTTACCACATGTAAGTCACCCATAAGGTAGGCCCAAGGCAGACCCATGGGCAGGGTGCAGAGTATTTAAAAGCTAGGACATGTACTGGTGTGTTTTACATGTCCTAATAGTGAAATACTGCTCACTTAAGTTTTTCACTATTGCAAGGACTATCTCTCCCATAAGGTAACATGTAGATTGCCTCGAAATATCTTTTAAGTGTAATTTCCCATTGGGAACAGATAGAGATTTGGAGTATGGGGTCTCCGAACTCGCAATTTAAAAATACATCTTTTGATAAAGTTGGTTTTTAAATTGCGTGTTTGAAAATGCCACTTTTAGAAAGTCACATCCTCTTTCTTTCCCTTCATTGTATGTCTTGTGCTAAACTCAAAAGTCTTTCTTTCATTTTTTACGGAGGTTGTCCTTTAAGTACGCTTCACGTTTTATACGCACTCACACTTCCGCGGTGTTTTCCACACTCCGCATCAGACAACCAACTGTGAATGCCCGAAATGCATTGGGACAAGCCACACAGCCAGTTCTTAACATGTTTAATTTGGCTCCTGTTCAAGTGGAATGTTTCATTTCAAGACTCTTGTTGTTTGAAATTAAATCGACTTGAGCAAGACACACTCTACAAGCATCTCTGTCGTCTGAGGGGCAATTTGTTTAAAATTTTTATTGCCTATGTACAACTTACTTTAAATTATTGAATAGTGTTGTCTATCCTGTGTTATTATTGTTTCCACCTTTTCAGGGGACCACCGTAGTGCATTCTGTCTCTAGAACATGTGTTCTAGTTTTTTTTTCATGTTGAATTGGGTGGCTGGATGGAGCTTCCCCACAGGCTGCACACATCAGTTTGTGACTTTGAATAATCAGTTCAATTTGGTTCCATTTTTGTTATAGTAGAGTGCAACCCAGCTTTCTTTCCATATTACTTTTAGAAAGTGGGCATTTTTTTGTTTAACCATTCTGTGCCTCTGCCTGTCTGTGGAATCAATATCTGGGCCGGCTGACAGTTGGGCGCTAGTACATTCACTCTAGACCAGAGGTCTTCAAACTTTTTGATGCGGAGACCCTCTTGTCAAAACCTTTTAGACGTAAGGACCCCCTCCTGACATAAATTTCTAGAACCTGGTACTCCTCATCATCGACAACCATGCATGCCCCCAATCCCCGCAGCAAATAATTTTTACAGTGGGGATATAATATTAAACAGTGGTTAGCCAACCTAAGATAAGTGAGCGTGGTGGCATGGTCAGAGGTGTTGCTAAAAACAAAGGGCCTCATTTATGAGGAATTGGCATAGCGCAGCGCCGCAAGTCTTCTTGCTGCGCTGCCCTACGCCAATGTGAAAGGGCAGGAATGCACCATACTTATGAAATACAGTGCATTCCTGTCCTTTCCTCTTGCATTGGCGAAGAAATTGCTGCGTAGCACCAACATAGGCAGGATTGTTTTTGTGCAGGGAGCGGCACCTTCCTTCACAAAAACAATCCCAAGAGGCGTTTTCCTCTTTCTATATGAGCTGCAGAATGCAGCACACATGGAAAGAGGAAAAAACAAGGAGAAATGAAAATATTTCTCCTCGTTACGCCTCCGCTGGGGAGGCATAGGTTTTTTGTGCTGCCCCAGGTTTACGTGATTTTGTAAATATGGGGCAACATCAAAATCCATGGGTGTAACGTGGGAACCCCCACGCAATGCCTATGGAACACCTCCTTGAAGCAGAGTAAGGCAACGCAGTGACTTGTGCTGCTTTGTCTTACTCCATATCTATGAGGTCATGCAAAGACATGCAGGGTGACTTTGCGCCGCCTCATAGGTATGGTTGAGACACATGCGCCTCCGGAGTATCAAAAAAAGTGATGCTCCGGTGGCGCAAGCCTCTCATAAATAAGTTCCAAAATATTCTGTACATTTTTTAGGTCTTTCACCAAGAGGTACCTACATATAAAAAAATTGGGCAGTGTAAATGAAAAATACATTTAAAAAGTAGTTACTCAGTGGGAAATGCACTGTAGTACATTATGAAACCTCTATTAGTTAATGCACTGCAAAGGTCTGTGTTTAACCAGGGAGCCACAAAATTAAATCTTGGTTGGTGCAGTGGAGAATAGTGACTTGCATTTTTAGTGCTATGAGGTCACAGCCTGTGACAGAAAGCACTGTTAATATGCAAGTCATTATTTTATACTTGCATTGCATTACACACAGTATAAAATAGACTGATACAAAATGTGTAAATAGCTTTACGATAAAATGGTGCTTCCAAAATGTAGATTTTAGTAATACCAGGCCGTATGTAATGCATTTTTTTTTTTTACATAACTGTCCCTTCAACATTTTCTTAGGGGTACTAAGGGCTGTGTAAATACAGTTAGGATTAAAAGTAGTACTCCACAGCCCAGTAGTTAACTCTTTGCAGTATCACTAAAAAAAAAACAAATCTTTGTCATCACAAAGGCTGGAGTGATTCAGGGGGTCCCAAGCACCCTGCAGATGAACTAATAGGGCACATTTGCATTACTTTCAGGCGACCATGCACCCTGGCACTAAAGCTTTTCACAGTACAGGAGACTCAGCTGAAGCATTTTAACGAGCGAAATTAGCTGTCCCAGGAGGGCTGTCTTTTTCCAAAACGAAGACAAACGTTTTGGAATCCAGGCACAAGTGAGGCTGGGGAATGCACGGCCCCCTTCCCAGGACTCCATGGCCCCCCTGAGGGTCGCGTCCCACAGATTGAAGACCTCTGCTCTAGACGGTCACAATAAGGGAGCTGAGGTGTGCCTTGCCTATCCTGATGGGCCATCACCAGGCTGATGGGCCTTCCTGAGCTAGAGTGGGTGGAGGAGTTGTCACTGACACCTGAATAGGGCTGTGCCTGTCCTCTCACAAAGCTATCTCCACCCCCCTGTAGTGTGTCTGGAGCCAGTTCAGGGAAAGGTACGGTCTGGTGCACTACAAAGACTTTTCTTTGAAGTTTGCCTACTTCAAAGGCAGAAAGGGGTATAAGTACTGGACCTCTGATACCCCAAAATCAGAACACTTCTGTACTAAGGACATTCTGCCAGGAAGAAGAGCTGGATGCTGTAGGAGAGACTGCTATTCTGCCTGTTGCTTTGTTGTGATGGCCTGCTGCTTGCTGCTTCTGTCCTGGGAGTGATAGGACTGGACTTTGCTTTCTGTACCCTGCTTCCAAAGTTCTCCAAGGGCTTGTGCGTGCTTGCCTCCTGTTAAGAAGTCTCAGGGCCATCAAAGACTTCAGCTACCAGTGCCTGGGCTCTTCTGCTGAGAGTCCTGACTTGCCAGATCTAGTTCCTGGGCCCTTGGAAATAGAATCTGGTGATCTAAGAGAAAATCCATGCATCGTCTCCCAGCGCAGGTTTTATCGATGCATTGCTGAAGAAGATTTACGCATCGCCGCTGCCTGTACTGAAGCATGGTTCCTGATGGACGCATCAACCACGGCTTTCACCGCAGGCCCCAGCTCAACTTCGCAGCACATCAGAAAAATCGCCAAAGCGTGAGTTCCGAGCACCGTGTTACGGACATCCGTGGCACCTGCTATGACTCGGACGCAGCACCTGCTTGTGGCTGGAAGGTCGAAGCAGCGCCTGCATCACCGCCGTCGCACGGGTGCAGCACGCCTGGATTTTCGACGCATCATTCATCGATGCCATTTCTTCATTGACGCAGCACCGCAGTAAGGAACCGAGGTTGCGTGTCCGGATATCGACACATCACCTCCCTGTCCAGTAAGGACCCGATGCATCACCTCTCCTGCTTAGCAGTAAGGAACCGACTCATCACCTCCCCTGGGAGTAAGGAACCGATGCATCGCTTTGCTTTTCCGGCGCCTCACCTGCCCTGCGCCTATTTCCGTCTTTGAATTTTGACGCATCCAAGGTACTTTGTTGTAAAAGATATTTATTCATAGATTTCTATAGACTGAACTTATTTAATCTTTGAAAAGTGATATCTTGACTTGTGCATGTTGGACTTTGGTCATTTTGGTCTTGTTTTTTTCCAGATAAATATTGGCTATTTTGCTTAACTGGTCTGGACTCCTTTTGTAGTGTTTTCACTGTTACTGTGCTTGTATGTACAGATGCTTTACACATTGCCTCTGAGATAAGCCTGACTGCTTGTGCCAAGCTACCAAGGGGGTGAGCAGGGGTTATCTTAGCTGTGTGACTCCTTTACCCTGACTAGAGTGAGGGTTCCTACTTGGAAAGAGTGCAAACCACTGCCAACTAGAGATCCCATTTCTAACACTACTGCTCCACTCTCAGCTACCCATTAAGTTAGCACAGTTATCAAGTTCTCATTGTGCCCCTGTAATATTCGAAGATTTCATAGGATAGCACAAGCAGGCCTTGGCACGAGTACAGGGTGTCATTCTGAACTATGACGGAGTCTGGCAAATGCACCTAGTGCAGCCCTGCTGTGGATCACGTAGCGAGCCCATCAACAACCTGAGCTACTAGGAGCCTGGGTGAGAGCTCAGATTCCCTGTCAAATGGCTGAATCTTCTGGACTAGCTAGAGGGAATGCTGCATGCAGCAGAAGGCCTAGGATGGAGACGCTTCCTCCCCTTAGGACAACTAACTTGTTGGATAGCTACTTCTTCTGGTGTAACTCAAATCCTCTTGGGTCTCACCCAAGGCCCTGCAAGTACCAATGTCTAGGACCGAGAAAACCTAAAATATTGAGGAAGAGAGTGACCATTGACTTCTTCATCAGCCAATGGGAGGTGGCGTCTCATGTTTGATTGCAAGGCAAAGTTCACTTGGGTATCATCAAGAATGTACTTGGATAGATGTTCATGTACTGAAACTGTGGAGCACTACACCTGCTGAAGTTAAGATGACAATCTTTATCCACAAAAGCCCTCTTGGTTTCCTAGTTGGAGTCAGTCCGCTCTTCTACAGCCATTTTGCTTCCTGCACTCCTGAAGCTAATCCACTGGGATGTAACTGTATGTTAAAGACTTTATGTCAAAAAGACCAGTTGAATTCCCTTTTTGATTGCCTGAGGAAAGTGAAACTCCAACCCGTAGCCACGGGGCACTCTGCACAGAATAGTGCACATGAAAGTTGTCAAATGACACTTCAAAAGAGACCCAGATAGCAGGACAAAAGGGTAAAAAACTCTTTGACAAACTTACAGCTCTTGAAGATGAAGATAAAGGGCCTGATTATGAGTTTGGCGGTCTGTGGACTGCCAAACCCACGGTGGCGCAGCGGTGGCGGTGCAGCTACCACCGCACCGGCGGTCCGACTGCCGTATTAGTACTCTGGCGGTTGGACCGCCATGGAACCGCCACAACCACCAGGGAACTGCAATCCCTCACAGTGGAGAGGCAGTCTGAGACCACAATATGCTTGGCGGTGCCGCTGTGGCACCGCAAAGCATATTACGAGTTTCCTCACCACTAGCGCTCTCGTGGCGGTGCTCAAGCCATGAAAATGCAGGCGGTAAGGAAACTAAGGGGCCCTACAGGGCCCCCTGTTGCCTCTGGGCCTCGGGATACACGCAGGGGGGCACATGGTATGCCCCCCTGTGTGCATGCACTCCTTTCATGTATGTTATGGGCTGCACAGTCCATGCCTTGCAGGAACAGGCTTTGCTGCTCCCCTTGCAGTGCCTTTCTAATAGGCACCACAATGGGACTGCCAAAGGACTGCCCACAGACCATGAGGAAACTTGTAATCTAGCGGCCGGCGGTCGAGTTTGGTGGTGTGGGAGCAGGGCACTGGCGTGGCAGCCTGCTCACACACCGCCAAACTCGTAATCAGGCCCTCAGACTGAAGTAATTACCAAGGCACCAAGGTAACATGAGAAATGGGTTTCCTCAGCAGGGAAGTATATCGAAGTGTCCACCAGACTGGACGCTTCTAGACAAGGAAAACACATGTTAGGAATTCTTCTTCCAGGTCAGTAAACATGTATACCTACCCAAGTGAAACAAGAGGAAACTATAGCATTACCAAGAAGGCAAATGATTTTTCTACAGGAAGATGTTAATACTATTTAGGAGGCCTGGGCATAAAAAAATGAGAGTTCGGGGGAAACTGCATCGATAATTTCTGAATGACTTTGTGGATAGTTAGCAGTGGAAGATCTTTGCAGTGGAATTCTCAGGTATAGACACAGAGGGCAGTTTCCTCAATGCAAGCCGAGCCATGTTGAGCAGAATACATACTGTAGGCAAGCGGAAAAAACCTGGATGCTCAACATTCATCAGGACTCAGTGCAGTTCTAGTTTAATTTCTGTGTGGCAAGCTGGCATCGCGAGGCTGTTTGACTCCAAACACAGTCATCTGTTTCACTAACTGTACAGTGGCAAGTGACATCACTGCCATGGCCCATTTTCAAGACTGGCAGGCAGAGGTGATAGGATTGAGATGTCTCCAGTTTGTTTAGGTAGAACATAATCCATCTTACTTCAAAGACGCAAGATAGACAATATTAGGTTAGAATGACAACACCCATCCAAATATGTAAAACCTTTCCAAAATATGTCCAATGGTGATGGCCCTGTTGATTGCTTACTGTCATCAATCAAGCAAATACTGTAATGCCCTTTGTGATGTTGGATGGGAACAGCATGTCAGAAACCTAAACACAGTAGAGTGTGGCAACCAATCTGCTCAGGCTGGGGCCTTTCCTTAGTATTCTCTTGCGATTCTATGTAAGTCCACCGCTGAATGGATATAATTTGTTGCGTTATTTCTGCTTTTATGTTTTGCCATCATCAGTGAACACTTCATGAATTCTGCTGTCGGGTTATGAACTGACCCTTCCTGCATGTGGGTTGACTAGTTTACATAATACCTACACTGTAATAAAAAACAGTAGTGTCATTCACCTCATAATATGGTTTACCCCCTTAGTGGTCACTTCTGGTACACTACCCCCCACCTCTATGCAATAATAACCAGGCTTTACTGCAGGCTCCAATTTTACAAGTATGGGGTTATAACTGGTGTTATTTGAGTGGTTCCTTAACCTCTTTTACAAACTAAGCTTATTTTCTACAGTCAGAATTGCAACAACTGGAAGCAGATTCCTCTTCTCATGGCCCTATCATGCTGCACTAGGATAAAAGATGAACACACAGTGCTCTTTGGAGTACTCCTCATGGTTTCTTAACCTTACTAGAAAAAAGTTGTAAATATTTTCCTCACGGTAGACTGTTGGGCAAGGCAAGACTAGGAAAATGACTGAGGTGCGACCAACAGGAGTGAATTAAGTTTGACTATAAAGACACCAAAGCTTTAGGAGTAGTGAGAGATAAGCAGCAATATTTTACTTTGCCTAGGAAGGCAAAAATCTATGCAGCAGCTCTGATCTCACTCATTTAAGTGGGCGTGCTAAATTATAAGGAAGCATGAGGCCTTTAGGACTAACATTGTCTTGTACCATTGAAATAATGTTTTCTTTCACACGTGGCAGTTAACATGCCAATAATGGTACACAGGAATTCACCTGTAAAGACGAGAATATACCAAAGATTTAGGGATAGCTTTGGCGTGTTGATGCAGAATCCCTAGTAAGCATACATATCTAAAATAAAGGGGAAGTTGGAAGAGGACGATTGTGATATGAGTAGCCACTGGCAGGCTGTTCACAGAGAGAAAAAAATGGAACTTTTGGGACAGAAGGTAAGATGAAATTCTATACAAATTCCTGTAACTGTTGCAGGAATCTGCTACTACTTCTAATTATGACCATTCTAGAAGTCCAGTTACTGTTATAGTGAATTAACTAGTCATGGGCAGTATCCAATCTCTTTAATAAAGTACACCCTCATGGTACTGGCTAAAAATTAAGGAACCTTTTTGCCAGATCATACGAATTCTTGGATTCCAAATGACATCCGATACAGCTTCACATCATCGGCTTCTCTTTGTCAATTTTGGGTGAGGGAGTTTACTTACAATGGCATCAACAACTAATCTTATATTCATCTTCTAAATGGTCTGTATTTTTATTAAAAGCAGTTGTGTGTACTTGTGTACTGATGACCCTGTCCAGCTTGCTATTTTTGGGTTGAGGACATCTCAGTTTAGCCTCCTGGATACCATGAATTACGAAGATCACAGGTAAGAGGGGAGAATGGGCAAAAAGAAATAAATTTAAATTGTGTAAGGACTGGAGAATATAGGCGCCCGGGATGTATGGCGTCAGAGTCACCCAGCCCAGAAAGTGTACACCTGTTTCTCACCCACTCATAACACTCACAGCCGGTTAGACAGGATCCTAGTGGCAAACCCAGACACTGCTATGTCCTTTGAGGTGACACATCAGGCGCGCTTCTTATCTGACCATTCCCCTGTGGCTTGCGTGATTGACTGGGGGGGTCCCGGTTCGTCGCCCCCGGACTTGGAGGTTACCAGCGGAGGTGCTCGAGGACCCGGTAGGGAAGCAACACATAGAATCTGCCATAACCGACTATGTCGATCTAAATTGGGAGGGACCTGACTTGTCACGGGCTACGAAGTGGGAGGCCTTAAAAGCGGTGGTGAGAGGGGCCTGCATGGGTCTCACAATTGGGGTCCGCCGGCAACTCCAACGAGAGCTACATGATGGGGAACAACGCCTCCTAGAGGCACAGACCCGAGACGCTCCGGATGCAGCGGATGGGGCTAGGGAACACGTCCTCCGGGAGCGCGTACATGACATTTGGGACAGGCTCGACAAATATACCCTCACACGATATAGACAACGCCTCCATAGGGAGGGGGATAAATCGAGCCGCTTGTTGGCCTGGATTCTCCGACGAGAACAGGCCCCTGCCACGATTGTGGCTCTGCGGGAGCCCACTGGTGGACTGGTCCACTCAGAGGTGGGCCTACTGCGAGTCCTGAAATCCCACTTACAAATAGTATATACCGCAGACCCAGCTGTCGGTGAGTCAGCTTATCTCCCATACCTGCGCGAACTGACTCTTCGGTCTATCCCTGAATTGGCAAAGAAAGAGCTAGAAGAGCCCCTTACACTGGGGGAGGTGACCTCAACGCTGCAACACTTACCAAGAGCTAAGTCCCCGGGGAGTGATGGGTACCCTCCTCAGTTCTATCAGGCATTTGCGGGTACGCTTCCCCGCCTCCTCTTGCAGGTGTATCTTGAGGCCTTTGAGCGAGGTGCTCTCCTGCCCAGCATGAAGCAGGGAGAGATATGTATGATATTAAAGCCGGGGGGGATGCGCATGAGCCCTCGTCGTACCAACCGATTACGATGATTAACACGGATGTTATAATTCTGAGTAAGCTCTTGGCCGCTCGATTAAGCCCATACATGCCGCAATTGGTACATGAGGACCAATGTGGTTTTATACCGGGTAGAAACACGGCTATGAATCTGCGCCGGCTTAATCATGTAATGCATGAAGTACGCGGTCGGGAGGAACAGCTGGCACTGGTCTCCAATGACCTCGCCAAGGCATTCGATACGGTGGACTGGGGTACCTTTTGGAGGTCCTACGAGCCGTGGGCTTGGGACCCAACTTCTGTCGTTGGATTTACATACTGTAGACGGAACCCCGCGCAAGGGTTAAGCTTGGGGGCGCACGCTCAGAAGACTGGCAGCTCAGTAGGGGCACTCGTCAGGGGTGTCCCCTTTCGCCTTTATTGTTCGCCCTGGCCATAGAGCCTTTCGCGGTCCGGATCAGGGCGGACATGGATCAGTGGGGCATTAGAGTGGGCAACACGAGCCACATTATCTCCCTCTATGCCGATGATGCCCTGTTTTATTTGGCCTCTCCCCGGGACGCATTACCTGAACTGCTGCGCCAATTGGACAGATTTGATGAGGTGTCGGGATTGCGGCTTAATAGGAACAAGTCACTGATTTTTCCATTGGCTGAACTAGCCTCGGTACCCCTGGAAGATCATCCGGACCTGGGGCTGCGTTGAGAGCGGGAGGGTTTCCGATACTTAGGGATACAGGTGGCGCCGACGGATACACAGGTGTTGGCCAGGAACATAGACCGGGTAACTACGTCTCTACAGCGCTCAGTGACTTTTTGGAACACCCTTCCACTGTCATTGATGGGTAGGCTGGCCATCTCTAAGATGGTGATGCTGCCCAGGGCCCTATATACTCTCCAGAACTCACTATGCCCATTACCGGCGCGCGTCTTTAAGACCCTGAATATGATTCTCATGTCCCTGCTCAGGGCAGGACGGCGCAGTAGGGTAGCCCTTAGCACTATTATGCGTAGTTATGAGGAGGGCGGCCTGGAAGCTCCGTGCTTTGATTTACATTACTACGCCGCCCAATTACAACCGGCGGCGCACTGGCTGACTGACGCGGACAACTGGGAGAAACGCCTGCTGTCGGGCAGGGTGGATACCCTGGCACTCCAGGAGGCGCTGATGCGGGGCAGGGGAGCGGACGCGACTCACCCCTATCTGGTGAGACATACGGCCGACATGTGGCAGCGGTTTGTGGAGAAGGTTTTAAGGAAAGCCCCATTCCATAGGGAGCTACAAATCTGGATACTGGCACCATTCACTGACATGGGAAGACACATGTCCTTTCAACCCTGGATGGAGGGCGGTTGCGAAGTTCTTGCCGACCTTTTTCCTAATGAAACATTTATCACCTATGAACAGGCGGAAGAGAGCTTTGGCCTCGGTCAGGACCAATTCCTCCATTACAGAGGAATTCAGGAGGTAGTGAAGGTCACCTGGCCACAATACCCGGACATTCCACACCAGACTCAAACTCTAGATATCCTGATATCGTGTGGCGCTGGTCGCAAACTGATCTCTCTCCTTTATAAAGCCATGAAACGGAACTCTGCTCCCCCAGTGCCGCCGTCCAGGGCCGCCTGGGAAGGGGATATAGGCGCCCAGTTGGAGGAGAAACAATGGGCATACATAGGCTCCCTCACACACACTGTCTCCTGTAATGCCAGATTTAAACTGACGCATTTTAACTTCTTGCATCGCACCTACCTAACCCCGGTATCATTAAAACGCATTTCACGAGATGATAGATGCCCCAGATGCGGCGTAGGGAAAGCGGGCTTTCTACACTTGGCCTGGGAGTGCTCGGCTGTCAGGCAGTTTTGGGCGGAGGTAGTCGGCAGGATTAGTGCAGCCACTGGTATTCAGGCACGCCCGGAACCCTTGTATTGCCTGCTTGCATCGATTAGGAAGCCCAAGAACAGGAAACTCCCATTTAAGTTGCTACAACTGATGCTTGTGCTAGCTAGGCGCAGGGTGGCCATCACATGGATGGGACAGAGAGCCCCGGAAGTGTCGGTCTGGCTCAGAGACGTACGAGAGTGGTCTCTAGCCGAAGAAGTCCATATGAAACTTACCCGCAGGGACGAGAAGCTGCAGGACGACTTGATGATTTGGAGGGAAATGTGCACTTCTGGGTTGACGGAGGGGGAGCACTCTACTCTTGATACGCTTGAGAGTTGGGGCAGCGGGTCACATGTGAAAGACTACCCTAATCAAGATGGGAGGCAAGAGAGATGATTCCAGCAAAACGTGGCCTGGGTGTCATTGGTGTGTCCCATGCTTAAGTCTCACTATGTTATACTTCCGAATGATTATGTATCCCTATTGTGTCTATTGTGCCTTTTTACCTCTGATGCTATCACCTGTACCAAGTATTGCCAATCACACCATCGGCATGCTCCTATATGCTGTATCATTAACAATCTGTTCTTCTTATTGCAAAATAAAAAATAAAGTTCCTAAAAAAAAAAAAAAAATTGTGTAAGGACTCTGATCTGAACCATTTTGTAATTTATAGGAGTTATACAAAAAACTCATCACACTATTACTCGGCCATTATGGGATTCGTCAACGTGTTTCAGTGCTTATTGTCAAAGAGATCTTGTGCTTGGAATACACAAGTCCTATTTCGTCAATTTTCAGTTTTTGGCTTTTATCCATCTTGGCTTGTCATAAGTGTCACTACTTTCACATAAGCAATGTAACTTGTAGATGTTTTTAGTTGTTCAAGCTCAAGCTGGAATACAGTCTTGTTATTTGCATTTAGTTACTGACTATAGTTCAGGTCGGGTGAGTTACTTTGCTGTTTAGGTGAATTTATATGTCAAAGGGCTTCCATGTCCTCTTTTGTTTTGCATCTCTCCTGGGCCTTTTTTTTTTTTTTTTGATCTGTTTATTAAAGATGTTGTGGTTGTGAACAAGAATATACAACGATATATCATCAATAATAATATCATACAGAGCCAGTAGATGAGTAACACATTCAAATCACAAATCATCTGTACAACGGCATAGATACAGCCATCCATTTTTGCGTGACTGGTGTTGATACAGGGCATTTCCCGCCTGTCATATGACTCCTCCCCCTGTCAAATATTGCTGCACAATCACATTATAGTACAATAAAAACTTTAACTTTGCATTACTTGTCGATTACAGAAGTACGATGCTTATGACTTCACTCCGCCATATCACAATGATCTGCTCAGTAAGTCAAACAATTTTATAAAAAACCAACCCTTAACGTGGGATCTCTCCTCACCCTTTGTGTACATGCACGTTTTGTGGGTGCAGGAGTCCTCAATTGTAGGTCTTAACGCAAGCTGCTAGCTGTCCACAATTTCTAGGACTGCAATAGGCCACTCCGGGTTATATCATAATACTGATGCGGCTAGCTAGTATTTGACTTGGTATCCTCACAAATCTCAGGAGCTCTAGATTGACAGTGGGTACACAGCTCACTTGGTTTAAGAGATCACAGATAATGAAGAGTATAAGTGGGCAGTGCAGTCCTGGTGCTATGGAGCCTGCTAGCAAACACCCACATGGGATTAAGCAATCTGAGATCATTAGGAAAGTAAAAGAAAAAATTAAGTGGCGGCTGGTAGGGAACGGGGGTGGCGGGGCAGGGGGGGGGACGGATGGTTTGAAAAATATTTTTTTCAAAACACTTACCTTTTCCGCCGTCTCTCCTCATCATCTCTGCTTCTCTTCTCTTCCTGACTCCAGTCCGGAAGAAGCAGGAAGCAAACAGGCTCCCCTAAGACAATCACAACTCTGAAATGTGATTGGGCTGAGTGCCGTGGTTCGGCGCTCAGACGTGGACAGGGAGCCTGTGCATGTTCTTCACCAGGCTGTGCTTTACAGCCTGGTGGGGAACATGCAAAGTGCGCATGACTGTTTGGCCGGCCCAAGACAGACGGCCAAGCAGTCATGCGCACTTATTGTACACAAACCACTCCTCCTCCCTGAGCCACCAGCCCGCCCGCCCTAAACCAGCCCCACAGCAACCAAAAATAAAATGATAATAACTTCGCTATTATCATTTTATTTTTCCCTTTTTCACTGCTCTAAGAGCAGTGGGGCGACGCTCCTTCGCCTAAGTGGAGGAGCCACCCCTGAAAAATGATGACATGTTTCATGTCCTAAACGCCTATGCAGAACTAAGGAAATGTATAACCGGAAGATCATACTACAATGCAAGAATTACTCTGTAGAGTTCTGTAAATGCCACAGTCCAAACATCTATAGATGCAGCATAGCTATGGCCCTGACTATGAGGTGGACGGAATAAGGGATGGTATTTACTGTGCCTGGTAAATAATGAGACCGTGAGGTGAGGTATTTACAGAGTGCAACAAATAACTCCTTTCACACAAATGTGGTATTTATCACTCGAAAATGTGCATGTTTTGCCATTTTACCTGATCTTTCCCCTTCCCACCGCGCTCACCAACCCACAGCAAACCCCCCCCCCCCCCCCACCCTGCAAGAGGTGGAATTTGACAGATATGGAGCTGTGCAACAGAGGGCGATTCACAAAGATTTACAAAGATACTTGATTACAAATGTGGCTTTATTGGCAGGTAATGCAAAGGAAAGTGCGGAACCCAATTAACCCTTGGAGGCTTGGGAAAGTAAACTATTAACAGGTAAATGTGCCTACTAGGGATTTGTTTAGGCATACTTAGTTATACAATTCATATGGTAATGTATCAAGGTTCCAGACGGTAACCTACAGTTAAACAATCTACAATTCAATTGTTAATTACTTCCTAAAAGATCTGTAAAAGATACTAATGAAACGGGTGTGAATTCTTCAAAAAAACAAATGTATGTGATGTAAATAGAAAGGGTACAAAGAATTAGAGCAGCACAAAAATGACCGAGGTTTACAAAAGAATTCTGCACTGTTAACACCTCAGAGTCATTAATGCGACCATCTATTCCAAACATGAATACATAAATAGAACAGTGAATCTGAACAAAACAGAAAACACTTTCTAAAGAAAACCAATCAAAAAGGAAATAGATGCAGTTGTCGACGTATCGGTCTTGTTGGAGTTCGCATCCGTTAGACCATCTTCAGGACGATCAAATGAACTGTTGTATGACCCTTACTTATGAACATTTCATGGGGAATGTCTAATCATGACTGAATCTGTTATGTAAGTAAAATCTTCCTAGTTAATTGCACAGAGAACAAGCATTTGCAATGCAATAGGTCTCGCATTTGCGAGAGTTTGAGCTATTGGTATTGTAAATGACAATGCCTTTTATTTATGTTTTAAAAACCAACACATAAATAAAAGGCATTGCCATTTACAATGCCAATAGCTCAAACTCTCACAACTGCGAGACCTGTTGCATTGCAAATGCTTGTTATTTTTGCAGTGTCCTACTCACAGAAAACATTATTTAAGTGTTGCCTATTGAATAAAACCCTGTTTGGAGTCCTCTTAATGTAAATTGGGCAAAAATGTTTTCTGTTAAGGACTTTAATTGTAAATCTCTCTGAGCACTGGGGTCTGGTGCATACATTAAAAACAGCTAACCAGAAAATAAAGCAACTCGTGGCATAAATGTCCAAGGAGCATGCTCGCCATCTCATCACTAACTGAAATTATTTGAAGATTTTTGGGGGCCGGGCAATAATTGCCTACGAGTGTTTTTCCTCCCTTAAATGCCTCATGGGACGAAATGACTCGAATAACGTACTTTTTTGTCTGTCTAAATAAAGTCCAGTGACATCTGGGAACTCATTGCAAAACCCGAGCAATTTGACAGGCCCTGCCACAAACGCTTGCTTTAATACATTAATTAAACATTTGCACGTGGGAGGACTACTCGCTGCCATTAGAATGAAGCCAGGATTACATTTTCCAGAACAGAGTAACAGGAGACAGAAACGGAAACCACTAGGCTCATCCAAAGATGAAAGAAGACGGAAGAGACGCCGTGCACAACAGACGCCGTGCCCGTGCACATCATCGCGCGTGTCTGCCGCTTGTTTATATATGCATCGCGCTTTCACCTTAAGTGAAAGCGCGATGCAAAAATAAACATGCGTGTCTGGAAGAGACGTCGTGCACGAGCGTGCGCGAGCTAAATCTCCAGTCCGGGTGGGCGGGGCCTAAGGGCGACAGGGCGGACACAAACCCCACTTCCAAAGAAGCCGGACAGCAAAGCAACAACAATAGATCTCGCTAAGGCGAAGCAGCGCATGTGCGCTGCAACGCAGGCGAGACCTAAAAAGCTATTGAAGAGAGAGCGCTACTCCTCTGACATGCTGCTGTCATGTAGCGGCGTGTCAGAGGAGTAGCGCTCTCTCTTGTGTCTGACGTTCGCAGGCATAAGTATTAGCGGTCGCGCTCATTTTCTCCTACAGACGACGACTGTATTTACAGCGGACTGTCAGAGGAGTTGCGCTCTTTTTTGAATTTGACTTTTGCAAGCACAAATACCAAGGAAACTTTTAAAGGGGACTCCACCAGAGCCTTATAATTGGACGCCGACTGCAGGAACAGCGGCCAGTCATAGGAGTAGCGCCCCGCTCTTTGTTTGTTTGAAAGAGCTCTTCAATAGCTTTTTCTCGGTGGAATTATCTAGGAAGATTTTACTTACATAACAGATTCAGTCATGATTAGACATTCCCCATGAAATGTTCATAAGTAAGGGTCATACAACAGTTCATTTGATCGTCCTGAAGATGGTCTAACAGATGCGAACTCCAACAAGACCGAAACGTCGACAACTGCATCTATTTCCTTTTTGATTGGTTTCCTTTAGAAAGTGTTTTCTGTTTTGTTCAGATTCACTGTTCTATTCATGTATTCATGTTTGGAATAGATGGTCGCATTAATGACTCTGAGGTGTTAACAGTGCAGAATTCCTTTGTAAACCTCGGTCATTTTTGTGCTGCTCTAATTCTTTGTACCCTTTCTATTTACATCACATAAATTTGTTTTTTGAAGAATTCACACCTGTTTCATTAGTATCTTTTACAGATCTTTTAGGAAGTAATTAACAATTGAATTGTAGATTGTTTAACTGTAGGTTACCGGCTGGAACCTTGATACATTACCATATGAATTGTATAACGAAGTACGCATAAACAAATCCCTTGTAGGAACATTTACCTGTTAATAGTTTATTGGCAGGTGACACATGCTAGACCCGAGTGTCCATTTTCTGATCACTCTCAGTATGGTGGCCATGTTGTAAGGTGTAACCTGGCAGATCTACCGTAAAGAAAATGCAAGTGAAGGAGCTCAGCTATTTAGCAGCTCAATAGAAAGCAGTGAACGCTGGAAACATACCAGGATTTAGAGGTGACAGGTTTTAGGTTTACAACCTTCATCTTTCATTTAAAGATCACCTGTCTGAAAAGAGAAAGCATGCAGATTTCCGGATGACTTCCCTATTGCAGTCACTTTCCCTTTAACTAACATTAAATAGCTCTTTTGTCAACATTCCAGGACAGCTCCCTGAAGCATCCATAAACCCCTGTAATGCACTGGATGTCCCTTTCTCTGCCAGCTTAGTATACACAAGTGAAACCCTAACAACCAGACGACAGAAGTAACCATGGCTGCACGGTCTGCACGACCAGGCATTGGAGCACACAGCATTCCACAGAGTTATCATTTGCAGGTTTACACCGCAGCCTATCTGGTTGCATTGAAAATGGCAATGCGTTTATGCAGCTAAACCTTTACCGGTTAACACAGGTAAAATTCACCTTTGTAAAATACCTTTTAAGGCAAATAACATTTTGTTAAACATAAACACAACTTAGTACTTTTACCAAGTTTTGAGTTCCATTTTTTACTTAACAGTGTTCCAACATAGAAAATAAAGTACTTCTTACTTCCAATAATTATCAAATCATATCTATATTTCAAACGGGGTTATCCAGCACCCGTTCTCCTCCCCACCGGGAACCCTGCAAACCGTTCTTTGATCCCCTCAGCCCTGAATGCAGCACTAGGAACCCTGCTGACTATCACAGACCTTACTGTGCTGAAAGGCATAACAAAGCTGCAAATACAGGGACATGCGCAAAGGATGCTGCAGACAGCAAGATAAACTATGCATGATCAATCCTAGAGGAAAACTGGTCTCTTGAACATTACTTGAGCATAATTGGTCTCTTAAGAATTACTGCAGTACAGATTACAATTCTCAAGACTCACGGTCTGATTCAGAGTTTGGCGGCTGTCCCACCTGCCATATTACAAGTGCTGTAGAATATAATGCACTTGTAATATGGCGGTGGGATATCTGTCACGTCTGTAATGGAGTATACCTCCGTCAAACTCTAAATTAGGCCCATAACTGAGAAGTTGAAAGTATGAAATCAGGGATAATGAGTGTATGGCATAAGAAGTGAGCAGGGCCAGAATGCACATTGGAACGCACATGCTGTGTGGCTTACCACATGTGAAATTGATAATAACCCCAACGAAGTGGAAACTAAAGATGGCAAGCCTGGGAGCAAACATTCTACCATAAATCCTAACTCCTCAAAGAATCCTGGAAAAAACATGGCCCTTAAAAATGGTTTCATCCTGGGAGATATGACTGCCTACATGGTGAATACTCCCACAGTCATAGCAGCCACAGCAGAGGGCTGGTATTGCACACAAAAAAGACAGCGAACCAGAAGAGGTCTGGTGGTGCAGGCAAACAACCACAGAGCCAGTTTGGTTGTGCATGCTAATAGTCATTGAAACAGGAGACATCTAGTGATGTACTGCGTCTGCTCAAGAAACAGAAGATATTTGATGTTGCACACTAACAGAAACAAAAACAGAAGCTGTCCGAATGTGCCAACTACCAGATAGCCACTGGTTGGTGATACACACTAAAAGCCAAGGAAAGAGAAAAAGCATGGTGGAAAACGACAAGGTAAGAAAAGTAGAAGAGCTCTGGTGGCCAAAGATGGAAACAGATGAGGTCTAGGGTTTTTGCGATCTGGCCTGGAAACAGAAAAGTTTTTGTGGTGTACAATATCCGCCATGGAAACAGACGAGGTCTAGTGCTACAACATAACAGCCATGGAAACCGAAGAGGTTTGGTGGTGCGTTATACTGCCACAGAAAAAGAAGACATCTGGTAGTGTGCTTTAATGCCCACTGGTGGCAATTCCCAGCCTTTTCCAGTTTCCAATGCAGTACTCAATATTCTTTTTTTTATTTCCTTAGTTTTAGTTTGTAGGTCATGCACCTCACAAGATGGGATGCCTGAATACTCTAGAATAGAGTAGCACAAATATTACCACACAGACACGTTAACAATTAAACAGAAGGCAAATTGAAATTTGTAGATACTTCAAAGAGGGGTGAAATAGAGTGGTTGCAGGTTTCGAACTGACAAACCCAGAGTAAAAATAGAGGGTTGTCATCAACAGGCTTAAACCCTCCTTATGAAATTTGTACTTGTAAAGCGCACCCATACCCCCAAAGGGGTGTCCAGGCGCTGTACGCATACCGCTGTGGAACCCTTCCTGGCTTTTCCCTGTGAAATGTCCACTCCTGGGCACCCCCAGGGTGAAGCCAGGCATCCCAGCGCTGTTGGGGCCGTTGTGGAGATTAAGCAAGCTATTGCCCAGAGTTGCAGAGTGGGACCCATGATTAGAATAGGCACCGAGGCAAGAATTATCAGGTCCGAGGAAATTGAGCCCAAGACCCGCCGAGGCGGGAATTGAACCCTGGTCCCGGGCCAGATCTCTGCATCAGGGTCTGCCGCTCTAACCATTGAGCCACACTTCTCCACTTATAGATTAATCATAATCTCCAGTGCAAGTTAGCAGGTGTATTGGGATTACAAGTAATGCAGAAACACTTCAAGCCTTTGCAGTTTCCCACTGGCACCCTGGGTTCTCAAATCAGCCAAAAAGTAAGCCTGGAGGAGAGTTAAAAGGCAATCACCACATCATGCTGTTTCCTGTGCTTTCTCCCTTAAGGTGAACTTTAAAAAGTAAGGTTTGCAACGAGCAGCAATCAAAGATGCCGGCTGCCTAACAATTAAGATTTTCCGAAAATCAGATTTTGCAGGTGGCTCGAATTCTAAAAAGGCACAATAGGTCTGTTTTATACTTTGCCTCATTTTTTTCAGTGGTTAGGTGGCTGTAAAGAGATTTACATATTCTTTAATCTCGACTATTCAACATGATTAAGGTATATTTCTGTGCAAATTGCTGCCATTTGCCAGCAAAATGGCGTCTACGTGCCAGGCAGGCTTCGGAATACAATGTCGAAATACAACTGTGATGTAGACATTGTTCACTGATGGCGTACTTTGGAATTACTGTGCTTAGACAAAACGAGCAAAAAGTAACAACTGCGAATAATGCGCTGCACTTTATATAAACGCTTCTATCCTACCTTTAGTTTATCGCACTACTTGTGTATGCTATGTCACCTAGATTTAAAAATAAATTACAACACCTTATCTACGTCACCTTATCCATTTCTATTTAGTGTTTTTACATTTTTTGTAGGGAACAATGCTCTGATGAAGTTGTGGTTCTCCTTTTTATTGATAAGAATAACTAATAATAATAACTACTTTTCATACTTCTCTTAAACCCAAAGTTTCTAACAACTAAAATTTACGAATGTTACTATAAGGCTTTAATGGTAATCGATTTATCAAAGTCAAAAGTATGAAAGGCTAACCTGGCTCTGTCAAGATTCAAACATACAGCTCACAACTAGGTCTGTGTGGAATTTTTGTTATGACGGCGTAATAGCATAAAGTCCCCTAATTTTGCATTATGAGGAACAGGGCCAACTTTAGGGCAGTGCGACTGGTGCGGCCGCACTGGGCGCTGACCTGCGTGTAGTGTCTTTGGCCACTAGGCCCTCATGTTGCAGAAGTGACCACACGGAGTCAGTAGTGGGGTACTTGAAGTGGCCCAGGGCACGTGCGCCCGGCCCCTTTTATTAACAGGGTCACCTGACCGGTGATGCCTGTGATGGGTGGGTGTGCAGTGTGGGGTGCAACAGAGATGGAACACTAGAACGTGTCCAGCAGGACACTACATCCCTTCCAAACTTTAATGAAAAGAAACAAACAAAAGTCCAACCTATAAGGAAAACAAATAAACAATATACAGCACCAATGAATCTCTTCAGGCCATCTGCCGGGCAGCGCTGGAGCTTTGGACTGCATGGTCAGGATGCTTTAGTCCACCTTGGCGTTGTAGTTCAGACTGGCCTGGTCTCACAGTGTGAAAGTCAATTTACATGGTCCTAATAGCAGTGCATCTGGAGCGGTGGTGGAGTCCACTTTGGAGATCTTGCAGGTGCTCAGGTTCCGGTGGACGACAAACCTACAGCTATTGAGGATGACCTTGGTAGATGAGGCCCTGCCTTGGAGGCGACGTACTTGATGATCTTTTCAGTTCCCGATAGCCGAGCAGCTTCAGACTTGCCTCTCCTGCCTGGACTCCCCTCTCACAGGAGTTTCCTGGAGGGCCTTCCTGCCGGGCTGCCATGGGACTGTGTGGATTGTGCAGGCTTCGTGTAGGCCCCGCGAAGGAGTCGCTGAGGAACTGCCAACAGGACCACAGCCAAGTCGCTCATGTAGCCGCAGAGGGTGGTGTCTCAGTCTGGGTGTTCTCGCCATCAGGGCTCAGGTTCTGTGCCTTCCTCAGAGGGTCTTTGGGTGACCAGTCTGTGACCTCCATGCTTCCCGGTGCCCGTCTTGGAGCTGCTGCTGACGCCTCTCTCCGATCCGGATTCCCCTCTCACAGGAATTCCGTTGAGGCCCTTGCCCCTGGATTGCCACGTGACCGCATGGGCTGTGCGGGTCTTTTGTAGGCAGCACTGAGGGGTCGCTGCAGAACTCCCAACAGGGCCACGGCCGAGCCTCGTGTAACCCCAAGGGTGGATGGTCCAATGGTCGGGAACACTCTTCTTCAGCAGGCTTCCGGTTCACGTTGACACAGAAGGTTCCTGGGTGAGGAATGCCTTGTTGAGCTCCGGCTGTCTCGAGTGGTTGGATCCACTCTGGTGGTGCGATGCTCCTTTGATGTTCTTGGTGATGATGCACTTTGGATGATGAACATGGTAACTTTCCTTCAGTTGGGCAAACAGGCGGCGATCTCTTGCTTTCGGTGACCTCATGGATTGAGGAGGACTGGAGGGACTTTGTGGCCACTTGCAGTTATCTTCCAGCAGGTGCACTTGCTAGGCGTGGTGCTACAGATGCCAAGCAGCCGGTGACAGGTGAGAGGACGGTAGAACTGCGAAGCGTGGGGCCTGGACGCAGATCACGCTTGCTAGCGGCTTACGGTTGGTCCTCCCGCGAAGCTGTCTCCAGTGACGTCTCTGCACCCCGGTGGCTAGCTTGTGCTGATGATCACATTCACCAGTGCTGGCAAGAGTCCTCTGTCCTGTCACTCTTCTCCTTTCCTTCTTGCACGCCTGTGGTGGTTGTTTGCCCTGTGGCGTCGTGCCACTCTCCTTCATTTCTTCACGGAGTGGCGTCATGCCACGCTCTTCTCCTTCTTCCGACCAGGTTCATCATTCGGATGTGGCGTCCTGCCACATGTCTCGTGTTTGCGCCACATGGACATCTCGCTGACCGTGTCCGGTTCTTGGGACAGTCTTTCCTTTTCTGCGGAATTGCCGCAGGTCTGTCCTGTCGGTCGGACTTGCTTCTTCCTCTTGAGGACCTTTCACGGGCACCATCCCCTCCTCAGGGATTTCCTCGATGCTCCTCTTCTCTTCACTCGAGGGCGTCGTGCTTGCGCCTCGAGGCTGCGCCGTCGTGGCGCTGGATCCAGCCTCCGTTCAGGCATGCTTGGCAGGGTTGGTCACTTCGAGTGATGTGCTCCATGCTTGTGGTGCGATGTGGCATCAGGCCATGTGTCGCCTGTCATTGGAGCACATGTTGTGGTGGTGGTTGGCCACGTCGAGTGTGCGACTCTCCTCTTGCCTGTCTTGGGTCACTGGCGACTCCGTCTTGAGGCAGTGTGAGGGAGAACACTCTGCTGTCTTCGGACCACTGCGGGGCTTCGCTGGTGCAGTGGAGATGTGGAGGCTCTCTGTTGCCTTCAGCATTGCTTCTTTTCTGTGGCTATGTCTCTATCTCCCGGGCACCTGCTCGTGCTGTCGGATTCACTGGTGCGTCCTTCTGCGCACTTCTGGCTTAATGCGCTCAGTCCTCTTAATGGGCGCCCTCTTCTGAAATATGGCTTGCCCTTCTTCTAGCTTGCGGTGGTGTCTGTTCACCATTGGGAGCGTTGTGCGCAATTTCCTTTCTTGTGGTGGTGTCAGACAGCCACTGGGGGTTGCACATTCAGCGCGCATCTTTCTTGCGTCTTCATGGGGCTTGGCTGCCCTCGGTCTTCTTGCCTTCCCTGGACCTTGCTTGGTCACTTCTCTTGGCTGGGGCTCACTGTCTCCCCCTTCCAAATGATTGACAGTCCACAGGGGCAGGGCAGTCTCTACTTTCCTTATGTTTGGCGTGGCTGCGGGGCTCGTGCAGCTTTGGGCTTCTTGGTGGTCATTTATCAAGGGTTTGCAGTCTCTCTCTTCATCCCCTTAGGCAGTCCACAAGGGGGAGGGGGGGGGGGGAGTGTAGCGCTTTCTTTCACAGATTGTTGCTGCCTAGGGGTAGGGACTCTACAGGCTTCTAGTGTGCCTTTCTCTCGCAGGTTACCTGGGTGCAACTGGTCCTCTCGTTCCCCTGCGAGCAGGTGACCACTGGGGCATTTGGTACACTGAGCAACAGTCTTGGCTTCTTCTGTCTGAGGGCCAATGGCGTTGGGCTTTGTCACTAGCTTCCAAGTACTCACCGCACTAGTTGAGGATCGGGTTCCTGCTGGGGTTGGCCTTCTTCCACAGGGCACAGGGTGCAGTCGGCACCTGTCTTGACTGCGCTTCACAGCCTCCGTTCTCATTGAGCAGGGGGGGGGGGGTGTAGAGATGCCCCGGTTTGCAGCAGAGTTCATAGGGAGTAGTGCATTACTGGAGGCGTGGTCACGGGCACTGCTGGCCTTCTTGAGGTGACGCTCGTATGCTGCCCACCTACTGGTGCTCTTACAGATGTCTCCTGGGCCGAATGCGGTGGGGCCCATTGACCACAAGGTGGCGCCTCAGTCTTTAATGCGGCCACAACAGCCTTTGCTAGTGCTGCAGGCCTCGCAACCATTGCAGGTGTGGCGGTATTCCTGGAGAGGCCTCAGGGGGCACGCTTCTGCTCACGCTGGGGCAGACTTCCTTGGCCGTGGGTGCCAGGCTGACCCACGCTCCTCTCTCTGGCAGGTAATTGGGGCAGTGCAGTGTGGAAACCGATCGGGTCGCAGTAGCCGCTTCACGCCAGCCAGGCAGTTCACTCGGGCGTCCATGTCCTCGTTGCTTAGGGTGCAGTTCAGGCATGCGAGCGCTATGTGGTGCTGCACTCGGGTCTTCTCTCCCCAGGCCGCAACAGTCTCTCCTGCACTTTTGGGCCTTGAGGGTTGTTGGGAGAAGCTGGTGCTGGGCTTCGCTCGATCTCAGGGCTTCGTTAGGGGCACCTCTTCACTGGGGCAGCTGGCGGTGAGCAAGGCCGCTTCTCGGCAACCGGTATGGGGGGTGAGGACCCGCTCACCGCGTTGCTGCTGCGTCGCCTTTACTTCACCCTCAGGCGCTCATAAGGTAGGGGCTGTGGCGCACGGCTCCACTCTCGAACGCCGGGGACCACAGGCATTCACAGGCGGCGGGGCTCACTAAAGCTTATTCTCTTCTTTCCTGCACTCTTCTGGGCTACCGTAGGGTGAGCCCGCTCTTCACACCCACGCGGGTGCTGCAGGCGCCAGACCAGTGAGCATGGTCCGACGGCGTGTTGCCGGGCCGCGGTGCTTCGCCAGCCGGCTGACGCCTCAGGCTGCAGAGGGTAAGAGGGAGTGAGGTGGAGGATTTCAGCGGGTTGCACAGCATCCTGCTCAGGAGTGACAGGACGACTCTCCCTATCGCCACACGTTGCGGGTCACAGGGCCTCTTGATTGCGGCAGTGATTGCCTGGGCGCAGCTGCGGGCACATTGCACGCATAGCAGGGGGGGGGGCTGCTCTCACCAGAATCGGGTAGATGCTGTGCCATAAGGTGATGCCTCGTGGGGAGTTCTTTTCCCCTCCTGTTTCTACTGGAGCCCATGTGGTAGGAGACGGCCAGTCTCTGTTCGTCCTTTGAAGACAGAGGGCTGCATCACGGTGCCGAGCTTGATCCTCTCCATGAGGGACGATGGAATGCCTTGCACCGGGCACGCGGGGCGGACCTGCCACGTCACCATTGTAGTGTCTTGGGCCTCTAGGCCCTCATGTTGCAGAAGTGACCACACGGAGACAGAAGTTGGGTACTAGAACTGATCCAGGGCACGTGCGCCCGGCCCCTTTTATTAACAGGGTCACCTGACCGGTGACGCCTGTGATGGGTGGGTGTGCGGTGTGGGGTGCAACAGAGATGGAACACTAGAACGTGTCCAGCAGGACACTACACTGCAGAGGGGGGTGCTGACCTCAGGGGGTGCACTGTGTTTATTAATAACTTATGATTGGAGAGATGAGGGACACTTTTGCTCCGTGGTAAGTGAGAGACTCTGAGGAGGCGCTCATGAGGTGTGGGGGCGCCAAAAATGATTGTCGCACCGGGCGCCACCAGCACTAACGCCAGCCCTGAGAGGAATGTGCGAAATGTTCACCATTGCACATAAAGCGAAATGTCGCGTGATTTGTGTCCACAGGAGACTGGTTCGAATAGAAAATGTCCGGTCAAGAGACTCTTCAAACGAGACATTTTCCCATCGAACTAGTCTTGTTGGTATCTCCCATTACTGTTTTGGCGTGGGGCATACTATGACCTGGGAAAGTTGTTTGCGATACTGCCGAAATGCATGCCACCGAATGCCACAACAATCAAGCGTACTTTACGGGGAAAAAATCTCAAATTTCGCACACCCTTGGTTTCAACAGACAGCTGCGGTGAGTGTTTAACTCACTGAGCTTACTTCTTTTCCAGCTAAAGTGGCATTTAAAAATAGTAATGATCCCTCTTTGCAGCAGTCATGGAGACTGTGGGTCGAAAAGCAGCATATGGTGAAGTAAGATTTTTTTCCTTTCTGGAAGAGTTGATGCCTTCGGTAGCTCCTCCCCCTCTCGTGCAGGTTAGGAGAAGGTCGGGGATCTGCGGGGGCGGTGCCACGCTTGTAAGAGAAGCCTGTCCGTGGTGTCTCGTGAGCCCCGGACAGCCCTCCGGGCCGGAAAGGAGAAGCCAGTTATTTGGTTGCATCCGATCCTCTGTAGTCGGGTTTCCTCGTCGCCATCACTGCCACTGATCCATAGAAATGTTCTCAGCAACACTATCCCAAGTCAGAGAAAGCCCTGCACTATCTTTTATATTCCCCTTTTGGCAGGCTGACAGACGCTCTTTTTTTAATTTCTTTTCTGTTTTTTTGCTGTATTGTTTTCGCTTTTTCTTTAACATTCGTAGCAATTATGTTTAACTGTGTACTTAAGGAAACACTCGATTTCTTGATTCTGGGACAAGGCAAAATAAGCACAAAGGTCAAGGAACTCTTATAAATCAGGCTCGCCTACTGCTCCCATCCCTAGTGAGCTAAGCAAGAACAAAATAACATCTCAAGGTGAAATGAACATGTGTGTGTGGGATGGAGAAGAAAGGTCGGCGTGCGAAGTCCAGCACCAAACCTTTTAAGGTCTGATGTATCAAAATATGTATTTTTCAGCTACTTAGTAGAGTTCACTCTTAATATACATTTACCCTGGACCTGGCTGCTCCAAAGAAATACTAGGCAGAAATATTCAGCACTATTACCAAGGGGGCGACAGACAGCGTGATAGAAGCATCAAATATAATCACATTGTCATGGGAGTAAGGCACCACATTTATCAAACACAATTTGCAAAGCCTTTCAAATGCATTGCTACCTATCTATGCCTTTTATCTATTTGAGTACTGGCTTTACAAGAAGGTTTGCCAGGATAGGGGGAACCTTTGTAGGTTCTTAGTCTTCCTTTTTGCCTAATGCAAACAAAACAAATTTGTATTAATTGATGACAGTTTATGGTAACTCACTCACAAGGCCGGAGTTGGGAACCAAAAGCAGCCCGGGCAAAAATGCTCAAACCAGCCAACTCCCTTCGTCTTCTCACGCTATCACTCTCTTTCCATCTATCCATTTTCTCTTCTCTCTCTTTCTTCCCCTCTGATTGCCTTCTCTTTCCTGCCACTTCCCTCCCTCTCTCTCTTGAAGCCTCCTGGGCCTTGCGCAATTAACCTTGCGGAGCTAAGAAAGAGACACAGGCACCAAGCGCATCCCTGGGCTTTCCAAACTGGCCTCCAATGGCTCCAGCCCACCGGGGGAAATGCCTGGTGGAATAAAAAGCCTGATGAGAAAAAACAAGGACCCCCTGAACAATGGATAGTTCAATTCCTAGGACAGGGACTTAAATGGTAGTAACAAAAACTCCTAGGCAATGTCAATAAAGCAAACAATATACACAGTATCTATAACAAAGAAAACCAAGGAAGACAGAAAAAATATGTTCAAAGTTGTTACCATTTTAATAATTTCTTCTCATATTGTCTAAACAAATGATATTTATACAAAACATTTAAAAAATGAAACACAATATGTAACACATCACTTTTAATCAATAGATATAAATAAAGGGTTAAAAAGTGGCAATATCTTTATTAACTCGACGCGCGTTTCGGCGTATACAACGCCTTCTTCAGGAAAGCCACACAATTATAGATCCTGTTTCAAATTAGTTCCTAGTGATTAAAACCTGCAACTCCATAGTTGGTGGATGTTCTTGATTCTAATAAATGGCTGATAAAAATGCGGTGCACCAAATGTGCAACGATGTCTTATTAATATTAAAATCAACGATTTCACGAAAAAGTCGGATGTCTGGTTATCAAACAAGCCTCGTGTAGGTATATTTGAAAAGCGACCTGGTCCCGCTAAATGTTAAAATCAGTAATATGGTATTCTGGAAAGCCTCTTGCGATGGAAGAGATTCAACGAAGAAACTGGAACAAGCGCTAGATATGCGATAGTGTTCCAAATATGTAGCTCAATAGGCATGCACAGTAAAGGACTTGTCTGATAAAAGGAGGCTCCAGGTAGGACCAGGCTGAGGATGGCTGCCGATGATGCCTTCGGAAAAGAGGAGAATAAAAAGCCTGTCCAGCCCTGCTCACTCAATGGTGGAAAGCACTACTTCAATTGTGTGTCAAAAAGATTTGCAACTGTGAAAATACTGATCACCTTTTGGCAGCATCCTGGACGTATTCCAATGTTGGCATCAATTTCAGCACATGCTTTATGGATTAATAGGTAATATGCTTCTCGGCTCAGGTAAGAGCAATGGATGTGGCCTACTTGGACTGAAATAAAGTTAAGTTTTCATAGTGTGCCAAAAATATCACCAATAGGCACATTAAGTGACCTTGGCGTGACTTCCTTGACAGCCAATCTACAGTAGAGTTAAATGGTGTAAGCACTGCGGACAACAGGGGGCCACAGGGGTGATACAAGAACAGGACTACCACCAATCTACTTCAAAGCCGTTATCAGAGGAAGGAAAGGTTCTTAAGGTTTTAGATATTGCTATGATCAGCTGCACATGAGGCAGTTTGAGGAGGGACCTTCGAAAGGACTGGTCAGAGAGGTGGCAACTAAGATTCATTGCAACTGCGGCGTGGAGTGGGGAGCTTTAAAGGTGGCCGTCAGGGGTGTAAGCCTTGGCAAGACCAACGGCATCAGAAGAAAGTTGGAGCAGGAGTTGGGAGAAGGGGAGGAGTGCCTCTAGAGACTGGTGCGGCACTAGGCGGGGAGGTGGGAGATGGGTCACTAGCAGAAGCGCACAGGAAGGTGGCGGCCATTTGGGACAGACTGGACTGCCTTGTCCGGTGGAGCTATAGGGAGCACCTTGATAGAGAAGGTGATCGATCGGCCTGGCTGCTCAAAAGAGAACATCCCCCACCCCTCATTATTGCCGTCCATAGGGCTGATAGCTCGGTGTTTATGGGTCTTGCGGCGATCACCCAATTATCTCGGTCGGGTGTATTCGGCTCGAGCACACGAGGAGACCCCCAGAGTCGAGGGGTTCTTGGAACAGGTGGCTGTGACCCAGTTGATGGAGGCTCAGGCGGAGGGGCTTGGAGAAATCAAAACGCTGGAGGAACAGAGAGAGGCCCTCCGGAATATGGCCAGAGGGAAATCTCCGGGACCAGATGGTCTCCCAGTTGAATATTCATCAAGCAGACTCCGCTACCTTTCTCCCGCCACTGCTCAAGACTTTTCTTAAGGGCACAAAAGGCTGACGAACTCCCGCCACATATGCGGGAAGCCAATATAATTAAGCTACTCAAACTGGCCAGGGATCCTACGGATCCGGGAGCATACGGACTGATCTCAATGCTAAATGTCGATGTTAAACTGCTTGCCAAGGTCGTGGCACTGCAGTTGAGTCGTGTTGTTACACACTTAGTTTGTGATGATCAATGTGGCTTTATGCCGGGAAGGGGAACCCATAAGTGTCTAAGATGACTGTCACATGTGATGCATAAACCAGGGCCATGGACATTCATGCAGCCTTGATCGCCTTAGACAGAGAAGACGTTCCATACGTTGTACTGGACGTATCTCTGGGAGGTTCTCCGACAAATGGGACTCGGTGATGGGTTCCTGGTGAGGGTGCAATTATTGTACAAGGCGCCTATGGCGAGGGTGCGCATAAGTACCGAAGCGTCTGACGCCTTTTGTATTGAGCCAGGTACGCAACACGGTTGCCCCTTGTTGCCACTTCTGTTTGCCATGGCTATGGAGTCACTGGCGACGTATTTCAGAGATAGGACGCATGCTAGGGGCATACAGGTGGGGGACAAGACCCACGTTGTGTCCCTGTATTGTAGTGTAGCTCCTATTTCCCTAATAGGCTCTGCGCATTGGAATAATATATCCTATAGGTTTGACATAGGACTACGGTCAGTATGTCCCTATCGAATATATTAAACTTAATTACTTGTGCCAGCTAGCTCAGAGGCCACTAGAAACTCCTTGACAACAAGAAGGGAGTAGTTTCTGGCAGCCGCAAAACATGACCACTGTGTTTCCCTTTAGAATCAGAACGTGTCCCAGAGCCGTGGAAACAATAGATAACTACTTCACTCAGCTCAATCGTGCATGCTTAGTTTTCTCCAAGTTACACAGAAAGAAATAGACAGGCGTTTCAATAAAAGATTTATTGAACAGTCTTGTTTCTGGTGTAAGTAAAATGTGCTGTTACGATCACAAGACAGTATGTGAGATAAATAATGTACAGTGTGAGCAGTAGAAATAAATAATACTGCGATAGCATTATCTTTTAGTGCATATGCATTTACATAAATAACAGACTAAAAATGTGAGTACTCATATGATGCGTTTCTAATCTAGTTCTACCCCAATGTACCTAACCTAACCTAGGTATAAGAAGAAGTATGAAGTAGGTGAAGTATTCCTTACTATGGTATACTAAGAGTATGTTAAGCCTAGTATGCCTAGTATGCCAAGAGTCCCTCTAGGTTCTAGTCTGCTCCATACCTGAAGAATGAGAGAGGTAGGAATCTCTTTGCCAGACTCGAACTCCAACACCCCGCAAGGGAAGTTAGATCACTGGAAGCTGGACTCTCTGCGTGCAGGGATGACAGCGTCTTCTCAGTGCGTCAGGCCGGGAAACGGGCTCCTCTGAAGTCGAGGTCTCCTCTGATTTACAGGGGCTAGGGAAGGTATATTTATACCTAAGAAGTACCTAAGAATGTTAGCATTGACGTGAGTCGAACAGCGGAAGACGTCATGAATGAACCCCTAAGGAATAATGGTTCATGCATAATATATGAGTCCTTGAAGAAATCAATAGTCCTGGACTAGGGAAACTCCCGCAGCCTAAGGGTCTGTTCTTCATGAACTCGTTGTGACGTTAGGGTGGACGGATGTCAGAGACCATGCCTGTATTTGGAGTGCACGGTTTAATGCCTAAATAAGGGCTGGGATTTTATGCCTATATAAGGGCAGGGCGAATTGTGCCTATATAAGGACATGATACTGGAAAGCCCATTTATGGACACCCTAAGAGGAATACAACACCCACTCCACTTTCGTGTGTACGATAATACTAAAATGCTAAACATTTAAAATGCTAAACATTAAATGGAGTACTGCATATTTTAAAAATATTTCTTAAAAGCATTTAAAAAACATAGTAAAAAATGCAAAAGGTACTGTACATTTGAAGCATTGCTTTTCATTTCAGGCATAAAGTTCGAAAATAAATGCAATTGGAATGAAATAAGCAGTAATATTTACATGTGACAAAAAAATGATCGATAAGTTTTTCAAAAATCAAAGTCATTTCATGTCATGGAAATTAATAAACTGTTTTAGACACACAAGATGACTAAGTGTCCGTGGAAGTACCTTGAAGTCTGTATTATAAGGCTAGTTCTACTTTAAGCAGATTGAAGTGCCATTTTCGTCCGAAAAATGGGAAAAAGTTCAATTTTGGTAGAGTTCCAAGTTGCTTTGAAAAATGAAGGCCAAATTGTTACTGCATCTCTGGAACACTGTATGCTGAATCAGAGTCAGTTTACGGGTCTGGTGTAAACATGAGATCATCTATTTCTATAGACAAAACATCATCCACTGTAGTTGGTGTCAGTTGGAACACCTCGTGTAGTAGATTAATTGCACAGAGATGGGAAGCTTCGCTTCCAGCATAGGTTGCCGCAGCAAAGTTCGCGTCCGTTGTTACCTGTGTGCCTGTAGTTCTTTCTCGTACCTCAGCAGCAGCCGGAAGCGTCTGTGAGATCTCAATGAATGCTGACATCAGGATTGGTAGCCTCTGGGGACAACACAGAGCATGGGCCGTTATCGGGACCAGCAGAGTATCGACATCCGTTGGCGTTGCTGATGGAAATGTGAGACAAGTGTCTAACACGCATTCTTCACCGCATAGCAGGCATCGTAGAACAGGTAAGATGCAATCTTGCCAGATTGGCCGGAATGACAGGAACCAAGTTGTATTAAGGTCCCGTAGACGAGTCATGCCCAAAAGTTGTACTATTCGCTCACGCCACTTTCGTTCAAGGAGAGCTTTCTCCATTTCGCTCGGAGTGATGTCTGCGAATAGGCTGGCCATAGCGCAATAGCAAGAAGAGAAATAGAATTCCGGCAACAAGTGCTAGAATTAATGGTATGCCACCTAACACCGAATGTGCAAAGTTCGGGATGATTCCGAGTATTGCCTGGAAAGGTGCTAACAGACCGGAGCAGATGCTCTTAAATACATGGACAATTCCGGTTGTATCAGACATATTGAAGATACGTCCTATCATTTCTACGAAATGTATAGGGCAGTTTGTATGTATTAAAGTCTGTATCTCAGCCGAAGTCCTTGCTACTTGTAGATCATAGGTTTCTTTGGCCGAGGTCAAAGGCACTGTTTGCTGTAAAAGCATGGCTTTCATTCTGCTCAAAGTATCAAATCTTATAAAAGAGACGTTCAGCGAAGGCCATAGAGGCGACTCCCTCACTGTGTCTATTGGGGGAAACAATACTTGCATACAGCAAGTGACCCTGGAGTTGACCGTTACTAGATATGGGATGCCTGGCAGCATGCCGCAGCAACTCTGATCATTCAACATGAGGTAACTCCCATTAGAAAGTTGTCCAAACGTTGGATTAATCACAGCAGCTGGTGTACCCTGCTGATGGCAAGACAAATTTGCGACAGAACCATTACAAGCCCAGTGTAAAGAAATGTCCTGACATATAAGTGAACCGCTCAGTGCACGTTTACAGTGTGTACCGCTCAAAAACACTTCACGATCCCCACTCCAACATCTATATGTATACGGTAAATCCCAAGATGTCTTAATGTATTCCTTACCCGACCTTTCATATTTGCCTGCTTGCATTTGTCTGAGGCAATACTGAAACTGAAAAGTAGTCACAGGTAATGTTATTTTGCCATGAATAAGCCATTCTGTAGCTGGTTTTTCTGCCACTGTGAATGGTAACTTTTCCAGTTTTTCAATGCTCAGCACTGTATACCTTGCTCCTCTTTGTGCCAATTCGATCTGTTTATCAGTGAGATTGTATTCTGCAAACAGAGCTGACGTGTTGATGAAACGCCAAGGCACATAGCCCGCTCGCAAAGATTGCAGCGTCCAGCTTAATAACACAATAGAACGTAATTGAGACTGGCCTTGTTGTAACATCGCCAAATCTTGTTCTAGTATGTCGATAGCAGAGGATACAATGCCATCCAATGAATATATTCTGGAGGACAAAGTTGTTAACCCATTGTCGACCACAGAGAGTGTTTTCTCTAAATTAATACGATCAAGTTCACGTATTCGTTCTGCAGCCTCCATCTGTGACACTTTCCATGCTTCATTATAGGCAGCATAAATGCCGGCATATATGAAACGTTTTTGATGCAGATTTCTTGGTCCAAGCAAGAATTCCCTAAGGTCTGCGTCCTTTTTAAGTAAGGTTAAGTGTTGTTTCACATCCTGTAGTGTAGACTTATGCAGCCAATCGAGGCATAATTTTCCTACACTGTATGTTGTTACTACCCCCGGATGTTGTCTTTGGACGTATCTTGGGTCTGGCCTATTAATAGTAAAGCCCTGAGTTTTATTCAGGAATCTTTCATGACAGTTATTCGTGTCTGTGGGCCAGATCAACCATTTTTTCCAATCAGGATTAGATCTGTTGAGTTGTAGTATATTGTCAACTGTCACCACTGCCTTTGTATTATTATCACTTGCAGGTGTTGGTACAGAACGTGTGTTCATCTCTTTGATCTTGGCTAATCCAAGACAAGATGTTTGTTGGATGGTTTCATTCAAAAACATTATTTGTTCAGGGATGATACAGGCTCTAAATAAAGCTTCTATCCCCTGCACTTGCCAATCTTTAGTACCCCAGACAGTTTTTGTGTCTATTGTGTCTTTCCAAAAGTCAAAACCCTGTCTAGACAGTTGGGCATTAAATAATGCAGAGTAAATCTGTTTTGTATTAGTTAACATAATTTTCAGTCCTGTTTTGTTTACATTTTTATAGTAAAACTTTTCTGGATCAGATGTATTGTAAACTGAAAAATATGGAAACTTGTTGGCAAATGTTTTTGAACTACCTTTTGGTGGTGTAGGACAATGTTCCCATTGGTTAAACAAACACATTTCTTGGATATGCAGATTTATGCAAATAATGATGACCATAGTGGTTATAACAATACAGTTGTTCATAGTCTGAAGAACCCTCTAAATATTCATTTTTAGAAAATGCAGCAGATTTTTCTAGGTCAAACATTATGTCGTTAACAGTCTCAAAGTCCCAATCATCTGAATAGGTACTGGACGTAATTAGATCACTTAGTGAAATTTTAAACAAATGTGATATGTTCAATTGTTCATTCGGGCCGAAGATGTCAAAATCTGTTTTTTCCCACACTATACCATCCTGTATAGGAACAGCTGTGATGTTCACTGATGACAAGTCTCTTGCTTCACGATGGGAAGATTTATGAGGTTTCAAAAGTACGTTCACGTCTTTTCCTTCAGTGTTCACATGGATGTATCTGCCACTTATAAGCACGCTCACAGTTGTTACCAAAGCTAGCCAGAGCAGGAAAACAAAAAGTCCAGATGTAATCCAGAGTTCAATCCATGGAGAAACCAAATAAGTCTTTTTCAGAAAGTGAAGAAAGTCTTGTACTTGCTGCTTGAATTTCAATGATGCTGGCGTCGTTTCAGGTTCACTCGGATCTTCTGAGAACGTATCAAAGTTAATGAAATAGCCAGAAGCAGTTCTATCAATTGTTGGAATTGCATCAGGATTTGTAGAAATCACTGGAACCAGTTCATCACTTGCCACGTTGGTGTAGACAGGTGTGAGAAGTTGGCCTGGTATATGCTGTTCACTAATTAAAGTGGACACCTTGCACCAGGGCAAATCGACTCTTATGGTAGATAGGTGTAAGACAACCTTTTAAAGAAAGCTATCCTAGTGGTAGCTGTGGAGAGCAGCCTTCAGGCTAAGTCTCGGAGGAATGTAAAGCAGCTTGTTTTACCATATAATCTCTTGATTCACCAAATGAAGACACCACACAGGTATATATATCAAATATATATGTATTTATTTCTAAATAACTCTCTACTAATCTCTTTATGAGATTAGAAGACAAACATATGCACAAATCAACGTTTCACAATAAGTTAAGCACAAAATATGGCTGGGGCCCTAGGGGCGTACCAGACCATATACTAAGTAAGAGACTTGGGGACAACGACTTGCAGGGAGACAAGGCCTAGGGCCTTCAGAAGTGCAGGGGCCTCACGAAACCACCCAAGGCAGGTAAGTAAAGGACCCACGGGGGACGCGTGCAGTGTGGATACACAGGCGCGGATCGCCGTTAACTTCAATGGGGCAAGTCGCGGTTGGAAATAAAGAGTTTTAGGATACTTCGGGAGAGCCTACAAGCAAGTCACTTACAGGGTAAGTAGTTCTAGGGCCCACACCCACAGGAGCACCGTAGTGCTGGAGTTACCTCACCCAGGGAAGCCGGGTGCATAGGTGTCCTTTGGTGTCGGGTCGCGGCGTCGTTTTCAATGGCGAACAAAGAAGACTTGCTGCTTGCGGGAGCTGAAGAAGTGTCCGGTGGAATCCAAGCCTGGATTCTGAAGAAGGATGACCTGAAAGCAGAGGGGACAGTGTTCAAAGTCACTTGGCAGTGACCTGGGGCAAGGAAGATGGATGCCCACCGTCGTCGGTTGATTCAGGTCGGTTGCGGGTGCCTTGACTCTTCAGCCACGTGGTCCAGGAGGTGTCGACGACGACCAGGAGCTGGATTCGGTGGGTCCCTCGACGTCTGCAGCTGACTGCGGTGTCGGCAACTCGATTTGGAGCCAACAAGCCTTGGCAGCAGCAAGTCTCGGGGAGATGAAGAAAAGTCGATGGCGCAGACCAGCAAGGTCTGAGGGACTCACCCAGCGAGGGTAAGTCAGGGCAGGCCTGGAGCAACCAGGGGAGCCCTTTGGTTTCTTTAAGAAGTCTTCTGGGGACCCACAAGCCGGCGGGCAAGGGATCGCGAAGACACCTCGGGCGGAATCACTCAACAGGGGCCCACGGTCACTCGGGACGGTGTAGGCCTCTGATCTTCGGAGGGATTCCTGCTGGTGGTCGGGACCACACGTGGTCCAAAGCACAAGTTCGTAGAACGTTGTGAAGGGGTTGCACTCGACAATAGTGCACGGTACCCAGGGGTCGCGGTTCCTCGTTACTCGTGGGGTCCACTTGCCTCAGCTTCGCTGGGGACTCACGATGGCCTGGGAGAGGTCAGGAAATCCACTTCTTGGGCTGCAGGGACTTCGGACTCCAGCGGGAGCGGCGTAGTTTGCGACCGTCGTTGTCGTTTTTGGTGCCTGCCAAGCAGGGGAGTCACTCCTTGACTCCAAGGGAGATTCTTCTGTCTTCCAAAGGTAGTGGAACGTCGAAGGGCCAGGATTCTTCTGTAGAGCGTCGTCCAGGGGTTATCTGCTTTGCAATGGCAAGGTTCCCCCTCTTATACTAAAAGAGGGGATGGACTAGCTCTATGACCCCACCTATGGGAGGGTCAAGGGAGGGGTGGCTACACCCACTTCCCTTTGTCCAGTTTCGCGCCAGAGCAGGGGCAGGTAGCCCCTGAGCTGGTTTGAACTGGCATATGCACAGAGGAGCCTTCTGCTCCCCCAGTGCAGGACTTCAAAGCACTCTAAGAGTGCACCCACCCAGCCCCAATACACTAAACCCTGTCTGGGAGGTGGTTACACCTCCCTGTGACAGGATGCCTATTGTTGGGCTTCCTCCACTGCGAGTTTCGGTCATCAGCAGGAGGGCAGCCCAGTGTCTGTGACTGGTGGCATCCATTTTGTGATGCCAGGGCTCTTTAGGATTCTACCGCGTTTCCACAGCAGGTACATGTCTTATCCCTCTAGAAGGGTGGAATGCTACCCCCGCCGCCAAGATTGGCGGGGGGGTAGTATTCCAAGATGTTTGACACCAAACACGACATGTTTTGATGCAGCCATTCCAAAGTTAGCATTTACCGCGAGGATATAATGCACTTTAATAGTATATGGTTTAACCGCATCCACAAACAGCACCAGAGAATAGACTCTGAGAGCTGCAGAGGGGCCCTGCTCAGGCAGAGGCACCCCCTCACATAGAAGCCAAGCACCCTGCCCTCAGGATTGATAGGGCCTGCCTTAGGGGTGACTGATAGGTTTATATGTGTGTGCAGGAGAGATATAGGAAACCTATATCTCAGTGAGGGGTGCTAGCACCACCTCACCCAGGCTGCAGTAGCAGGCCTGTGGTGTCAGATTTAGTCTGCTTCCCAGGGGTGGCATAATACATGCTGCAGCCCCTGGTAGGCCTGTGAAGTACCTATGCCCTTGGTACCTAAGGTACCATATACTAGGGACTCATAAGGCACCACAGTATCCAATCACTAGTGCACCTAGAGTGCACTCCATGTCGTTTAGAGAGAGCAGATAGACTGGGGCCCTGAATAGCAGGGTCCCAGTCCAACTAAGTCATAAACCAGCAAAACACCAGGAAAAAAGTGGGGGCAACCATATAGTCAGATTCCACCTTCCTACATAACCCCCCCAAACGAAAGGAGATAAGGCTAACCTTGACCAGTTGAGCCTTTATTGATTAAGTGGCCATATAAGGAAGCACCTGCACTAGCATGGTTGCCCCCTGTCTTATGGTCCCCTAAGCAATCCCTCACCCTAAGGGTATGAGAGGGTCTCCACCATGGGGAATCACTACCTCTGGTGTGCTTTGGTAAAGTACAAGGCTGGTGGGGTGTCTGAGTAGGGAAGTGAGGCCCTAGGAAGGTTGGCCTCAGCTTCCTCAGATCACTGGTCACCATGTATGCCTGTCTTTCCATGACTGAGTTGCACTTTGCTCTAAGGGTCAACCTTTGACTGCCTACAGCTGGGGGTTGGGTCCCTTTGGGTGGAACACTGGAGGGACATGGCATGTTTGGAACCTTTTGGTTCCAGGTTTGCCCTTGCCTAACAGAGTCCTTCTGGGGGTGGTCCCTACATAAAGGTATGGGGGATCCCTCAGTGGGTTGAGGAATTTTCACCTGGCTAGGGCTACTAGACTGGGTGCCCCTAATCTGCTGATGGGGGGTTCCTCTGGACAGGGGGCCCTGGGGGGTCCACTGACCTCCCTGACCTCTGCAGCCCTGGGCTGACTGAGGCAGGGTAGAGAGGGGCAGTTTACCTGCTCCAGACTGGGTACCACCTTGGAAGGGTCCTCTGCCATCAGGGGTGGGGCCAGGCCAGGCCTGACTACCTCTGTGGCAGTTCCTTCACTAGGGGTAGGGTCAGTTCCCTGAGGAGGCTGACCCTTACCTACTGTCTGGAGGGAAGAAGACTTTTCTTCAACCCTTGTGCTCTCTTCTGGGGGAGAGTGGGCCATTCTTCCAGGCTCCATCTCTCCAAAATCTTGGGCTGGGGCTGTGGCCATCACAGCCCCACTAACCTTTACAGGGACACCCAACATCCTCAGATGGGTTTGGTGTTCAATTTCAGCCCAGGCTGAAATTTCCAGATCATTGCCCATCAGGCAATCTACAGGTAAGGTTGGGGACACTGCCACTCTTTTTGGGCCTGTGACCCCCTCCCAGCTGAGATTGACTATGGCCATGGGGTGCTCTGTTCTGACACCATCAATGTTGGTCACCTGGTATTTAAACTCAGGTAAAAGCTGGTGAGGGGGACTAGTTTCCCTGCCACCATGGTGACACTAGCCCCTGTGTCCCTAAATGCCACAGCTTTCTGACCATTAATTATTGGCTCCAGTCTGTACCTGCCCAATGCTGTGGGACCCACGGTAAAGGTGGCAAATCCTATACCACCATCAGAATCTGAGGAGTCTGTTGAGGGGGTCCTGTCTGAACTAGGGCCCACCTCTGTTCCTCTTGCAAAAGCACCTAACTTTTTGGGTGCACTACTCCCAACTGGAGGATTACTACTGGTAGTACCAGGAGGGGTGGTAGTAGTTGTTGGAGGAACATTTTCTTTATTGCCAATCCTGGGACAACTGGGATCAGATTTCCAGTGCCCAGGCTTTTTACAGACATGGCAATAGGGTTTCTTTTCAGGAGAGGAAGGAGTTTGGGACCCACCCCCAGAAGAGGACTTTTGGGGCCCTGTAGTGGACTTATCCTTAGATTTATCCCCACCTTTCTCTTGGGACTTGGTAGAATCTTTCTTGTGGTCACCACCCTGATTCTTAGGCCTTACTCTGGTTCTGACCCATTTGTCTGCCTTCTTTCCCAATTCTTGGGGAGAGGTCAGATCAGAGTCCACCAGGTACTGGTGTAAAAGCTGGTTTTGACAATTATTAAGGATCTGTTCTCTCATCATTAGATTATAAAATCCTTTGAAATCAGTAACCCTACTGCCAACCAGCCAACCCTCCAGAGCCTTGGATGCACAATCTACAAAGTCTGTCCAGTCCTGAGTCTGTGCCTTCTGGGTATCTCTGAACTTCAACCTGTACTCTTCAGTGGTTAAGCCAAACCCATCTATCAGTGCACTCTTCAGGACCTCATAATCATCAGCATCCTCCTCTCTAACAGTGAGGAGCTTGTCTCTTCCTTTATCTGAAAAGGAGAGCCACAAGATTGCTGCCCACTGCTTTGGGGGGACCTGCTGTACTCTACAGGCCCTCTCCATAGCAGTTATCCACTTGTGGATATCATCCCCACTCTGGTAGGGAGGAACAACCTTGCTCAGGTTCCTATGGTCAGGAATATATTCTCTGCCTCTAGGGACACTGTTGCTGCCACCAGGGGGTTCTAACCCCTCTTTTCTAGAAGCTCTCTGGATCTCCAGGGCTTCCCTATCCAGGGCCAACTGCTTGGTTCTGAGGGCCACTCTGGCTTCCTCATACTGGAGCAGTTTGCACCTTCTCTCAGAGGAGGTCTCTCTTAAGGAAAAGTATGAGCTCCTCTGCTGGACAAATTCTCTGCCAGAGTGATAAGAGTGGTCAGATTCCCTGGAAGGGGATCTGTGCCTCTCCTCCTCTCTGTCAGTTCTCTTAGGGAGAATTCCTCTGTCCTTTTCAGGCCCCTTGAAGCCTGGCCCTTCAATCACAGAGTCTTGGTCATTCTGATTTTCATCATCTGACCCAGATACTATGACTGACCCACCCACTGATTCAGACCCTTTAGCTCCTAGAGCCAATCTAAGGTCATCTGCTGTCAGCAGATCTATCAGGTGTAGTGTTGAGGGACTCTGTCCTAGCCTCAGGTGTCTGTCAACACACATGGCTCTCAAGTCAGAGAAAGCCATGTCCTTATACTGAGGCTGAGTGGATCCACTGGGTCCACCCTTTAAGGACATTCTAGTGTTGTGCAGTGTTGTACTACCTACACTAGTTTGTGGCCTACTGATCCTAGCTTGAGCTGTGGAAAGGGTGTGCTATCCCTTGGCACACAGCTCTAAGTTCAGTAGAACTTATTGATACTAAGCTTGACTTTATATGTACCTTGAGTACCTATAATGGTTTTCAGTTAGTAATTCAAATAGAGATTTTCTGGTAAAACAATGGCAAGCTGGAATCCCACACGCTGCCCACCAATGTGAGAAGTTGGCCTGGTATATGCTGTTCACTAATTAAAGTGGACACCTTGCACCAGGGCAAATCGACTCTTATGGTAGATAGGTTTAAGACAACCTTTTAAAGAAAGCTATCCTAGTGGTAGCTGTGGAGAGCAGCCTTCAGGCTAAGTCTCGGAGGAATGTAAAGCAGCTTGTTTTACCATATAATCTCTTGAATCACCAAATGAAAAGACACCACACAGGTATATATATCAAATATATATGTATTTATTTCTAAATAACTCTCTACTAATCTCTTTATGAGATTAGAAGACAAACATATGCACAAATCAACGTTTCACAATAAGTTAAGCACAAAATATGGCTGGGGCCCTAGGGGCGTACCAGACCATATACTAAGTAAGAGACTTAGGGACAACGACTTGCAGGGAGACAAGGCCTAGGGCCTTCAGAAGTGCAGGGGCCTCACGAAACCACCCAAGGCAGGTAAGTAAAGGACCCACGGGGGACGCGTGCAGTGTGGATACACAGGCGCGGATCGCCGTTAACTTCAATGGGGCAAGTCGCGGTTGGAAATAAAGAGTTTTAGGATACTTCGGGAGAGCCTACAAGCAAGTCACTTACAGGGTAAGTAGTTCTAGGGCCCACACCCACAGGAGCACCGTAGTGCTGGAGTTACCTCACCCAGGGAAGCCGGGTGCATAGGTGTCCTTTGGTGTCGGGTCGCGGCGTCGTTTTCAATGGCGAACAAAGAAGACTTGCTGCTTGCGGGAGCTGAAGAAGTGTCCGGTGGAATCCAAGCCTGGATTCTGAAGAAGGATGACCTGAAAGCAGAGGGGACAGTGTTCAAAGTCACTTGGCAGTGACCCGGGGCAAGGAAGATGGATGCCCACCGTCGTCGGTTGATTCAGGTCGGTTGCGGGTGCCTTGACTCTTCAGCCACGTGGTCCAGGAGGTGTCGACGACGACCAGGAGCTGGATTCGGTGGGTCCCTCGACGTCTGCAGCTGACTGCGGTGTCGGCAACTCGATTGGAGCCAACAAGCCTTGGCAGCAGCAAGTCTCGGGGAGATGAAGAAAAGTCGATGGCGCAGACCAGCAAGGTCTGAGGGACTCACCCAGCGAGGGTAAGTCAGGGCAGGCCTGGAGCAACCAGGGGAGCCCTTTGGTTTCTTTAAGAAGTCTTCTGGGGACCCACAAGCCGGCGGGCAAGGGATCGCGAAGACACCTCGGGCGGAATCACTCAACAGGGGCCCACGGTCACTCGGGACGGTGTAGGCCTCTGATCTTCGGAGGGATTCCTGCTGGAGGTCGGGACCACACGTGGTCCAAAGCACAAGTTCGTAGAACGTTGTGAAGGGGTTGCACTCGACAATAGTGCACGGTACCCAGGGGTCGCGGTTCCTCGTTACTCGTGGGGTCCACTTGCCTCAGCTTCGCTGGGGACTCACGATGGCCTGGGAGAGGTCAGGAAATCCACTTCTTGGGCTGCAGGGACTTCGGACTCCGGCGGGAGCGGCGTAGTTTGCGACCGTCGTTGTCGTTTTGGTGCCTGCCAAGCAGGGGAGTCACTCCTTGACTCCAAGGGAGATTCTTCTGTCTTCCAAAGGTAGTGGAACGTCGAAGGGCCAGGATTCTTCTGTAGAGCGTCGTCCAGGGGTTATCTGCTTTGCAATGGCAAGGTTCCCCCTCTTATACTAAAAAGAGGGGATGGACTAGCTCTATGACCCCACCTATGGGAGGGTCAAGGGAGGGGGTGGCTACACCCACTTCCCTTTGTCCAGTTTCGCGCCAGAGCAGGGGCAGGTAGCCCCTGAGCTGGTTTGAACTGGCATATGCACAGAGGAGCCTTCTGCTCCCCCAGTGCAGGACTTCAAAGCACTCTAAGAGTGCACCCACCCAGCCCCAATACACTAAACCCTGTCTGGGAGGTGGTTACACCTCCCTGTGACAGGATGCCTATTGTTGGGCTTCCTCCACTGCGAGTTTCGGTCATCAGCAGGAGGGCAGCCCAGTGTCTGTGACTGGTGGCATCCATTTTGTGATGCCAGGGCTCTTTAGGATTCTACCGCGTTTCCACAGCAGGTACATGTCTTATCCCTCTAGAAGGGTGGAATGCTACCCCCGCCGCCAAGATTGGCGGGGGTAGTATTCCAAGATGTTTGACACCAAACACGACATGTTTTGATGCAGCCATTCCAAAGTTAGCATTTACCGCGAGGATATAATGCACTTTAATAGTATATGGTTTAACCGCATCCACAAACAGCACCAGAGAATAGACTCTGAGAGCTGCAGAGGGGCCCTGCTCAGGCAGAGGCACCCCCTCACATAGAAGCCAAGCACCCTGCCCTCAGGATTGATAGGGCCTGCCTTAGGGGTGACTGATAGGTTTATATGTGTGTGCAGGAGAGATATAGGAAACCTATATCTCAGTGAGGGGTGCTAGCACCACCTCACCCAGGCTGCAGTAGCAGGCCTGTGGTGTCAGATTTAGTCTGCTTCCCAGGGGTGGCATAATACATGCTGCAGCCCCTGGTAGGCCTGTGAAGTACCTATGCCCTTGGCACCCAAGGTACCATATACTAGGGACTCATAAGGCACCACAGTATCCAATCACTAGTGCACCTAGAGTGCACTCCATGTCGTTTAGAGAGAGCAGATAGACTGGGGCCCTGAATAGCAGGGTCCCAGTCCAACTAAGTCATAAACCAGCAAAACACCAGGAAAAAAGTGGGGGCAACCATATAGTCAGATTCCACCTTCCTACAACAGGT